>CM035406.1:78540915-78620915 GCA_020310875.1 Ceratopteris richardii | reverse complement strand
ATTGGGAGAGATCACAGAGAGAGAGAGGCCAAGGAATGGATGAAGACTCTCACACGACAAGAGAGGCTCTTCCAATGCCTCCAGAGTTTGAGAGTACCATCAGGGATGATTTGGGCCATCTACGCACTCTATGAGCACGTAACTGGGAGGGTATAGTGTCCAGGAGGAATGTCTGAGGCCATTGCTAGCACCATCGGTGTTAAGCAAGGCTGACCACTCTCTCCCACTCTATTTGGTCTCTATATCGACGAGATGAGGACTACATTCTCCGAGCTGGAGGAGAGGATGGAGACCTCGCAGGTACACATGTCCACATTTTATTATATGCCGATGACATTGTCTTGATTTCGGAGTCACCGGAGGGATTACAACGCCACCTAGATGCCCTGGATGAGTTTTGTACACAGAGGGGCTTGACAGTAAACCTTGGCAAGACCAAGGTCACCTTCCACACCTCCCCCATGGTGAGGAATGGAGCAGGATTCAAAGCTTGCGATGGACAGATTGAGGTGGTCACTTCCTATGTCTACCTCGAAGTCACATTCACGAGCTTGCATGGCCCCTTCAACATGAGACAAGAAGCCACCGATAGACTCACACGAGGATATGGAGCTTTAGCCATGTTAGAGCAAAGATGTCACCATGCACACTTCCCGGAGCCCCGCAGGAAGGGTGGCTATTTGACACACTAGTCAGACCAGCTATGATGTATGCTGCTAGAGTTTGGGCCCCAAGCCTCACAGTCACCCAGTGGAGTGCGATCGAGAGGCCACAAGTACGTATGACCTCGCGATTATTTCACGCAAACAATCGGTACCACATGACATCATCAAGGCAAAGCTAGCTCCACCACCCATGGTAGTAGATGCACTATTCCAGACTATTTGCTTTATTCAGAGGATGAGGGAGCTCCCTACAAACAGACTCACACACAGAGCTTTTGAGCCATCTATACAGATACCAGAGTCAGGATATGAGAGAGCTTGATACACTCATGTTACGGTCTGGTTTGATGGTCATGGACTTGATATGCTAAGATTGCCGCCTTTTCAGTATGACCCTGACTCACCTCATATCCACCTCTCTCGTCTTGAGAGGATTGTTATGCTCAGACAAGATCTCTGGCAGCTCAAAATTAGTCAGATATGGCACACACCACACATGGGATCGAGACTATCGCACTACCAAGACCAATTCTTAGACATACTAGCTGACGGTGTCATCCAGCAACCACGCTACATGGAGGGTAGCGATTGGCCAGTTCAGAGTCTCATCACACCGACTAAAGATTGAGACAGGCAGAGCCGCAGACATTCCCAAAGAGGAGCGGATATGCAGGGTATGCAGAGTAGAGATGGAGGATGACAAGAACTTTGTATGCAGATGTAGCGCATATGATGGCATCAAAGGCAGATACAAGACTCTGTTTACAAGGCAATCCACCCTCCGACAGACTATGGACTCTAGAGACCAGCGAAAGCTCGGACGATTCTTACAAGAGAAACAGAGTCACAGAGATTCCCTACTCCAGCCTACTGTTGCAGCACATACAGGAGGGAGATAGAGTCAGCTCAGTGACTTTTTTATTCCACGACGTGCTACAGCCCTCCATCCCTCAGCCCACACATCGAGAGGGGTGACTCTTGAGCAAGCTCAGACTTCTCGAGCTAGGAGACGACCCCGTGCTATAGGATATCGGGCCCCGAAACTATTGGATGTGTGTAGAAGTCAGAGAGACACACGAGAAGCACACACAAGGAGCACAAATGCAGCAAGACACATGGAGAAGATGGATGGTTGGAATAGTTCTCTCTATTGACGATGAACTGAACTGAAGCAAGAGCTGAATAATATCCCTAAGTACAAAGTACCCCCACATATAAGTGAATCATGTATGTGGTAACAAGGGGAAAAAACCTCTAGCCAGCACTAGAGTAAAAAGTGCCCATGTATAGGGAAAAGGTTCACATCAAAGCTACTCGAGGAACACATAAGTGTAACAAACCCCCTGGAGCGAATGATATGGACACATACAGGGAGAGACAGATCAGCCCCCACAAGGTAATAAGCTTTCTTGCAATCCTCTCAACTGAGAATCTAAATCCTGTCTCAACTGGTGTGGAAACTTTATTGCAATCCTCAAAGTCAAAACACTGAAGTAGTTTTTTAACATACTTTGCTTGATGCATAACAGTTCCGTCCTCAACGGATACAAACTAGATACCAAGATAATAGCTCAAAAGACCAAGATAAGTGACATCAAAAGTATGCTGCAAATCTTCCATAAGAATGTCAAGTTTTGCATCACATGACCCTGTCAAGAGTATGTCATCGACATAAAGAACAAGCATTGTAAGTTCAGCCTCATCTTTGCGTACATAGAGCGTGCTTTCAATTGAACTACACGTGAAGCCAAGAGCAACCAAGTGCTTATGGATTTTGTCATACCATGCACATGGAGCTTGCTTGGGATCATACAAGGCTTTATGCAAGGGACAAACCATATGCTCTTTCCGTTTCATAGCAAATCAAGGAGGTTGCTTCACATAGACCTTTTCTTGCAAAACACCATTCAAGAACGCTGTTTTTATGTCCAACTGATGCACTTTCCAACCTCGATGGGCAGCCAATGCAACCACAGTACGAATGGTAGTCATGCATGAAGTATATGCAAAAGTTTCCTCATAGTCAATGCCATATTGTTACGCATATCCTTTGGCAACAAATTTAGCTTTGTAACGATCAATGCTACCATCAGACTTTCTCTTAATCTTGTAAACCTACTTTGTACCAATGGCATTCTTTCCTTTTGGCAATTCACATAACATTCTATGTATGGAATCCAATTCTGATTGCATAGCACTCATCCATTGTGGATCATCACATGCATCTTCAAAAGTAAGTGGCTCTTCATTACATTTTGTTGCAATAAGAGAATAATCCATAAAATTACTTGATGAATGGTGAGAGCTTGATCTTGTTCTACCAAGTAAAAGTGCACTCAATTTGCTGTCTTGCAAAGTTTGTTTCAGCCACTTTCGCATAGTTTGTGCACTTTTGATATACATGTGTTCATTATGTAATACATCATCAGCATGTACATCATGCATCGGCTGAATTTCATGCTCATTTCAAGCCATATTTTGATGCAAATGTTCAGCCATATATGGCTGAAAATTTTCAGCAGTTTTGACAATTTTCGGCTGAAAATTTTCAGCCATGTTTGGTTGAAAATTCTCTACATTTTCAGCCCTATTTCGCTGGAATTTTTCAGCCCTTTGAGCCTCAATTGGCTGCTCTACATGGCCATAGTCATGTGCACCATTTTGGAACAAACGCATGAGTGTATCGAACACATCTTGTGGGATAACTGTCGGCTGTTTTTTGCATTCAAATAGAGGAAAAACTGAATTTTCAGCAAATATCACATCTCAACTCACAATAATTGTGTTCGTCAATGGATGGTACAAACAATATCCCTTACTTTCAGCACTATAACCAACAAATATACATTTCTTTGCCTTGTCATCAAGTTTGTGACATTGTTGTGATGGCACAAGAGCATATGCCAAACAACCAAACACGCGCATATGACTAACCATAGGCTTATGTTCATTTCAAGCCTCATAAGGAGTGATGACTCTCAATGCTTTTGTAGTGCAACGATTCAACACATAGTTTGCACACATGATTGCTTCCATCCAAAACTTATCACGAAGGTGCTTTCCTTTAATCATACATCGTGTCATTTTAAGAAGTGTTCTATTTTTACGCTCGACAACACCATTTTGAGGTGTATATGGCACCGTACATTGGTGTGAAATACCTCTTCCACGAAGAAAAGCATTAAACTCATGTGACATGGATTCACCACCACAATCCGTGCGTAAGTTCAAAAGCTTTTGTGAAGAAAAATTTTCAGCCATAGCTAAAAATGCTTTGAAGCACGAAAATACCTCATTCTTTGCTTTCATAGGATACACCCATGTATGGCGAGTAGCATCATCAATGAAGGTAACAAAATATACATAATTCCCAAAAGACGAAGTCTTGACGAAACCACATACATCACTATGAACAAGCTATAATTTTCTTGTAGTGTGTGTATGACTATGAAGCACGATGAATCTTTCCAAGAATGCAACCTTCACATGCATGCTTTTCAATGGACTCAAGTGTAGACAAACCAATAACCATGTCCTTCTTTTGCAAATAGAGCAAACTATTGAAGTTCAAGTGACCAAAACGAGCATGCCAAAGCTCCATTTCAGCTATGGAAGAAGTATGAGCAACCAAGGCATTCGAGGAAGCCCTCTTGTATGTATCCATGCGATACAAACCATTACATAATCTACCAGACATAACGATAATATCACCATTGCTGAAATCATGAACCATACACTTATCATCAACAAAGTGTACATGAAGCACAGCTTTGGCAATCAACGGAACTAAAATCAAGTTCTTCTTGATACCGGGTACATACAATGCATCTTTTAAGACAATCACACCTCCATTTGCAACTGTAAGCTCAATTTCTCCTACTCCAATGATAAGATAAGAGGCATTGTTTGCACACACCACATGTCCTCCTATCGGTGCATCTTTCAAAGATACAAAAAATCTTTTGCATGATGTTATGTGCTTTGAAGCACCACTATCAAAGAACCAATCCGAATCAGCCTCACTCACAACCATACATTTAGAATGCAAAGATGCATCATAATGACATGTAACAACACATGCCCAAAAATCTTGAGCCATGTTAGCTTCATCATTCTTTGCATTTGCTGAATTTTCAGCAATAGACATGAGGGACTCTTTCTTTTCATTGCGTTTAGCAAGCTTTCTACACTCATCAATAGTATGGCCAACCTTTCGGCAATATTTGCACCTCTTCTTCTTTTGCAAATCAGCATTATTGGAGGAATGAGTGGAAAAGGAAGCTTGAGGCTTTGGTTTTGATGAACCCAAAGCTGAACCATACTTGCTTTTCCCCTTTTGTGAGATAGCAAGTGCTTGCGTTCCCTCAATCAAGCCACTCCTATTCACTTTAGAGTGCTCTTCTTGCAAAAGAAGAGCAAGCTTTCTACACTCATCAATAGTATGACCAACCTTTCGTGCAATATTTGCATCTCTTCTTCTTTTGCAAATCAGCATTATTAGAGGAATGAGTGGAAGAGGAAGTTTGAAGCTTTGGTTTTGACGAACCCAAAGCTCAACCATACTTGCTTTTCCCCTTTTGTGAGATAGCAAGTGCTTGCGTTCCCTCGATCAAGCCACTCCTATTCACTTTAGATTGCTCTTCTGGCAAAAGAAGAGACACAACCTCATCAAATGCATACATATTAAGATTCCCTTTTGCAACCAAACGGAGTGTAGTAGCAAAGCTTTGAAAAGATTCCGGTAATCCTTTCAATAATGTAGAAATGAGTGATGCATCTGAAATAATCTCATCTATGTTTGCCAATTGCTCTTTCAAGTCCTTGATGCGTGTCACATACACATCCACTGACTCATTTTCAGCCATACATACATCCTCAAGTTGCTTCCTCAAGTATGCAACACGTGCTTCATTACTTACGACATACAAAGAAGCAAGAGTTTCCCATGCATGTCTTGATGTAGAACATGACCGAATGTGTGCAACTATATGACGCCTCACAGAAAGCGCAATCAATGCATGAGCTTGGGAATCTTTTCCATCCCATCTAAGCTTCCCCTGAGTAGGTGGAGAAGGAGAAACCACTGTACTTGAAGAAGCTCCATTCGTGACAATAGACTGTGAAGTAGAAGAACCAGCAGAGCGGATCTTCGATCTAGATCTCCCACTATGTTCCAAAGTTGTTTTGCAACAAGAACATGCTTCATCATGTAAGACCACATTGGATAGTTTGTCTCATCAAGATTATCTTCAGCTTGAAGCATGCCAAACAAATCATTGCTACCCATCATTTCACGAAGGAACAAGAATGTGACAAAATCTTTACTTCGACAAAAGCTGATATGAATGCTGAAATTTAAGCTCACAAACTGTCACTCTGATGGCGATTCTGATTGCACGAATGGCTTCCAAATGGGAGTAAAACTCAAATGCAAGCCACGGAAATATTTCTTGGCTGCAGAAATTCATTGTTCTATGCTCCGAAATCGATTTGCACTATTAAAAGTGCGCGCGCGTCGTGACACAAAAAACCGAAACTTGAGAAGGAGCTGAACCTTCTCTGACACCACTGTATTGGAGGAAAGCTTATGAGCACATGAAAGAAGAGGGGGAGATCTCCAACGTGGAGATACTCAAGGAAGAAATAAAGAAGGAAATCAAAACGGAGGTAGAATCTACTCGAGAGTCATGGGTGGAAGTAGTACACAAAAGGGTTAAGAAGGAAGTTAGGGAAGATGTGCAGAAAGAAGAGCTCACACAAGTCCAGGCCACACTTGAGGAGGAGAGGCTTCGACACACTCGAAGACTTCACATTCGGATTACAGGTCTGCCTCAAGGGGTATCACCGAAGGAAGACGCCACTGACATTTGTCGTCGACTTGGATACGAGAGCATGCCCTACACAGGCGCATGGAGGGTTGGGAGGGATACATTGTGTTCGCGAGCACTCATCCTCAAGATGAGTTCCGAGGAGGCACGGACCGCCTTTTTTAGACGTCGATCAGTACTACGTGGACTACCCGGCAGCACCCTCTACATGGACGAGGACCTCACGCGTATGCAGGTGGCACACCGACGCGGTTGCATGCCACATATACTCCAGGCACGTCGAGAGGGGAGGAAGGCCTTTTACCGCGATGGTAAGGTCTTCATAGATGGACGCCCTATCAAATAGGGCCATGCGGCCTATGAGACATCACTACACCAGGAGATACCACTCAGAGGAGCAGTGTGGAACTGCAACGGGTCACTCTAGACGCGACCAGACAGAGTCGAGGAGATCCTCGCATCACATGACTTTGCGTGCATCACAGAGACACACGAGAGCCTAGAGAGAGGTCTACCACGCATTGCAGGTTTTCATTGGGAATCTGCATTCAGGATCACGACGAGACAGAGTACAGCACGAGGATCGAGAGGAGTGGCCATCGTATTTCGACAGGAGATACAGAGCCGGATCCATATTATAGGTAGAGATGAGGAGGCACGATACATGTGGGTTCGCATGGAGATAGCACAGGGAAGCTCGATTTACATTGCTATATGCTACTTCCCACCAGGCGGCTCTCGATACGCAGGACACGATGTGGGGGGACCGATCCGAGATAGAGACTCACCATACACAGCGCTTTCAAATGAGATACTACATTACAGCACACTAGGTGAAGTCTTCCTTATGGGGGACTTCAATGGCCGCACTCAGTCGCATCAGTGCGAGGCATACGACATGGATCACCCACATCTCATGAGGGCCAGAGACCCGGTTGAGATTAGCACCAGCAGAGTATCGGCAGATACGGGTCAGGACAGCACCGGCTATGGCAGACATCTACTCGAGCTAGGCAGCCGACATCATCTCGTTATATATAACGGGATGAATCGTTGGCCAGGTTCAGGCGGACTTACTTGCTTCCCTCACGGGGGAGGTGAGAGCACAGTCGACTACATTTTGGGTACTACCTCTAGAGCTTCACTCATCCCTTCACTTAGTATTGGACGACGCCCACTCGGTGCTGACCACACATTTATCACATTCACACTCTCATCTCCGATTCCATTAGACCCTCCCTCACCCACTGAGATACATACCACGATACACTTCACACACGAGCTCTCACACGTTTATGCACACCATTTACACACCGGCCTACTCTCCCTCGATTCATTCTCACCTTTGGACACACTTACATCACATATCACCTCCATCCTACAGGACTGAGCTCTCCGAAGCTTCCCACACCGCACACATATGCACCCTCCACGCACAGGATCCATGCCCCAGAACCGTTGGTATGATGCAGATTGTCGTGAGCTGCGTAAACACCTACGGATTTTAGAGCATAGAGGAGATATTACACACACACAGGCACAGCGTCGCATGCAGAGCCTTACTCGCCGCAAACGGCGAGATTGGGAGGAGAGACAGTATTGGGATATTTACCATTTGCTCATGAGTCGAGACAGTGTAGTGGCATGGCGACATTTGAGAGAGAGGAGACAGCAGACACCTATCCGAGACCAGAGCACTTGGCATAGCTATGCACGGAGCCTATACGAGATCCCTGACCAGCCTCCCATTCCCAGACCGCAGAGCTCACGTCCTACTACCTCTGACTTCTTCACACCCACTATGGTGGGACGCGCTATTGCCTGGCTGCAGCATGGCAGGGCCCATGATCATTTTGGTTTACAGGCGGAGCACCTCATCTATGGAGGCACGACTCTCGCACCCCTCATTGCCCATCTCTTCAACCGTGCATTGGTTGAAGGGTTCCCAGACTCATGGACTGAGCACACCATAGTGCCCATTCATAAGTCAGGTGATACTATGGATCCAGCTACATACCGGACGATCATGACTGGCCCTATATTGGCCAAGTTATATGGGGCGGTACTAGAGACAGAGTTGAGTACTCTCGCTGAGAGGAAGGGCATCAGGGCTCCAGGACAGGAAGGTTTCAGACGAGATTACTCTACCATTGACCACATCTTCACTCAGAGATGCCTGATCAACCAAGCCAGGGTGAGGAAGAGGAGATTATATTGTTGCTTTGTGGACTTCCGCAAAGCATTTGACACTATTCCCAGGGATCGACTCTTCAGACGACTAGTTGACATCGGAGCTCCGGAGGAGATGATATGGGGGATCTACGCCTTATACGAGAGAGTATCTGGTAGAGTCAGATGTCCAGGGGGCTTATCTGATCCACTTGCTAGCACTATCGGGGTGAAGCAAGGATGCCCTCTCTCACCCACCCTCTTTGGTCTTTACATTGATGAGATAGTGGACTTCATACAGCAACAGGGGGGAGATGGCATTCAGGTACACGGGTCCACTATCCATATTCTTTTATACGCTGATGATATTGTATTGGTTTCAGAGTCTGCAGAAGGTCTACAGCATCATCTACACGGCCTAGAAGACTTTTGCACACACAGAGGGTTATCTGTGAACCTTGGTAAAACCAAGGTCTTGATCTTTCATACATCAGCACAGGTACGCAGACATAGTTTGTTCACAACAGCAGGTGGACCGATCGAGGTGGTCGGATCATATGTTTACTTGGGGGTGACATTTACAGCAGCATCACGGGTCTTCTCTATGGCTCAGGCCGCCCGTGACCGCATCACACGTGGGTACGCAGCACTAGCTTTGATGGAGAGACAGTGCCACCAGGCATATTTTCAGGAGCCCCGCACAAAGGGGTGGCTCTTTGACACTTTGGTTACGCGGCTACGCCAACTCTCATGTACGGGGCAGCCATATGGGGACCAGGATTAGCTACATCAGTATGGACAGCATTAGAGAGGCCACAGATCCTCATGATTGCCAGACTTATCCGCAGCAAATCTTCAGTACCACATGATATCATTAGAGCAGAGCTCGCTGCACCATCGATGCTAGTTGAGGCACTATTCCAGACAGTATGCCTATTACACAGACTTCGGAGCATGGATACAGAGCGCATTGCTTATCGTGCTTTCGAGGCATCACGTGAGATGGCATTAGAAGGCGACACCTCCTCATGGTATGCACAGACACGAGACTGGCTTGCCCACCATGGCTTTGACATAGACAGGCTACCACCACTACAGTACGACTCTCATGCACCCACCTACTCGCTCTCTCATCAAGAGAGGAATAGGATCATTCGTCAAGAGATATGGCATACATACATACAGAGGACATGGGTGAGCCCTAGGGGTACATTGCCACCGAAAATGCTCTACTACCGCGAGCATTTTCTACATATATCGGGCACGGGCTTCATCGAGATTCCGAGATACATGCAGATCTACCTTCCCCACCACCTACGAGTCGTTATTGGGCAGCTCCGGGTTTCATCACATCAGCTCGAGATTGAGAGGGGTCGGTCCAGGGGAGTCCCCTGTGAGGAGAGGTGGTGCCCAGTATGCCAGACAGAGGTAGACAGTGAGGAGCATTTTGTTATCAGATGTCCAGCATACTTAGACCTACGAGCACAGTTCCAGATCGAGGAGTCATTCCAGCTGTGCATGACTATGGGAGACCAGAGACGCTTGGGACGCTTTCTCACAGCAGCATACGAGAGGCGAGAGCGGTCACTACAGCCCATACATCAGCCACGGGTGAGTACCCAGCAGACCATTACCCAGTTCTTTCAGCGAGTTGAGCTACATCAGAGAGGTCCATCTATAGGGCTCACGCTCCACCAGGCAGCAACACAGAGAGCACGGCGCCGACCACGCATGGGCGGATATCGTCCACCACGACTATATCAGGAGGATATATCACGCATCAGGATTGCCTACGACCACATGATGGAGCATAGGCGTACCACCACCCCCTGGGTTGTCTTCCTTCAGGAGGCACTCAGACCACCACCGATGTACCACATACTACACCCACCTCCACCCATCACCAGTAGCTATGGCGTTTTACTCACATTTTGGGATCCCCCATGTATTAGGTGGCCACTATCTGCAGAGTCAGAGCCACGTCTCCCCACCCTTTTCCAGCCCTATATAGCTTTGTGTAGCGATATACTTTTTTATTTCACTTTATCTTCTACACAAGGTTACTACACTTGTACATGGTTTTTGTCTCATAGGCCAAGTTTGGCCTCCAGAAGACGTTAATATGACTTTCTTTCTTTCTTTTCTCTCTCTCTCTCTCTCTCTTTCATACAGCAGCAGCGGGAGATGGCATTGAGGTACGGGGAGCCAATGTCCATATTCTTTTATACGCTGATGATATTGTATTGGTTTCAGAGTCTGCAGAAGGTCTACAGCATCATCTACATGGCCTAGATGACTTTTGCAGACACAGAGGGTTATCTGTGAACCTTGGTAAAACCAAGGTCATGATCTTTCATACATCTGCACAGATACGCAGACATAGTTTGTTCACAGCAGCAGGTGGACCGATCCAGGTGGTCGGATCATATGTTTACTTGGGAGTGACATTTACAGCAGCATCTGGGGTCTTCTCTATGTCTCAGGCAGCTCGTGACCGCATCACACGTGGGTACGCAGCATTAGCTTTGATGGAGAGACAGTGCCACCAGGCATATTTTCAGGAGCCCCGCACAAAGGGGTGGCTCTTTGACACTTTGGTTACGCCAGCGCTCATGTATGGGGCAGCCATTTGGTGGCCGGGATTAGCTACATCAGTATGGACAGCATTAGAGAGGCCACAGATCCTCATGATTGCCAGACTTATCCGCAGCAAGCCTTCAGTACCGCATGATATCATTAGAGCAGAGCTCGCTGCACCACCGATGCTAGTTGAGGCACTGTTCCAGACATTATGCCTAGTACACAGACTTCGGAGCATGGATACAGAGCGCATTGCTTATCGTGCTCTCCAGGCATCACGTGATATGGCATTAGCAGGCGACACCTCTTCATGGTATGCACAGACACGAGACTGGCTGGCCCACCATGGCTTTGACATAGACAGGCTACCACCACTACAGTACGACTCACATGCACCCACCTACTCGCTCTCTCATCAAGAGAGGAATAGGGTCATTCATCAAGAGATATGGCATACATACATACAGAGGACATGGGTGAGCCCTAGGGATACATTGCCACCGAAAATGCTCTATTACCGCGAGCATTTTCTACATATATCGGACACGGGCTTCATCGAGATCCCGAGATACATGCAGACATATCTTCCCCACCACCTCCGAGTCGTCATTGGGCAGCTCCGGGTCTCATCACATCAGCTCGAGATTGAGAGGGGTCGCTCCAGGGGAGTCCCCCGTGAGGAGAGGTGGTGCCCAGTATGCCAGACAGAGGTAGAGAGTGAGGAGCATTTTGTTATCAGATGTCGAGCATACTTAGACCTACGAGCACAGTTCCAGCTAGAGGAGTCACTCCAGTTGTGCATGACCATGGGAGACCAGCGACGCTTGGGGCGCTTCCTCACAGCAGCATACGAGAGGCGAGAGCGGTCACTACAGCCCACACATCAGCCACGGGTGAGTACCCAGCAGACCATTACCCAGTTCTTTCAGCGAGCGGAGCTAGATCAGAGAGGTCCTTCTAGAGGGCTCACACTCCACCAGGCAGCAGCACAGAGAGCACGACGCCGACCACGCATGGTAGGATATCGTCGACCGCGACTATATCAGGAGGATATCTCACGCATCAGGACAGCCTACGACCACATGATGGAGCATAGGCGTTCCACCACCCCCTGGGTTGTCTTCCTTTAGGAGGCACTCAGACCACCTCCGATGTACCACATACTACACCCACCTCCCCCCATCACCAGTAGCTAGGGTGTTTTGCTCACTCATATTATGGATCCCCCTGTATTAGGTGGCCACTATCTGCTGAGTCAGAGCCACTTCTCCCGAGCCTTTTACCAACCCTTGATAGCTTTGTGTTTATTTCATTTCATTTTCTACACATGGTTACTACACTTGTACATGGCTTTTGTCTCATATGCCAAGTTTGACCTCCAGAAGACGTTAATATGACTTTCTTTCTTTCTTTCTCTCTCTCTCTCTCTCTCTCTCTCTCTCTCTCTCTCTCTCTCTCTCTCTCTCTCTCTCTCTCTCTCTCTCTCTCTCTCTCTCTCTCTCTCTCTCTCTCTCTCTCTCTCTCTCTCTCTCTCTCTCTCTCTCTCTCTCTCTCTCTCTCTCTCTCTCTCTCTCTCTCTCTCGCACACATATGCACCCTCCATGCACAGGATCCATGCCCCATATTCGTTGGTATGATGCATATTGTCGTGAGCTGCGTAAACAGCTACGGATTTTAGAGCATAGAGGAGATATTACACACACAGGCACAGCGTCGCATGCAGAGCCTTACTCGCCGCAAATGGCGAGCTTGGGAGGAGAGACAGTATTGGGACATTTACCATTTGCTCATGAGTCGAGACACTGTAGTGGCATGGCGACATTTGATAGAGAAGAGACAGCAGACACCTATCCGAGACCAGAGCACTTGGCATAGCTATGCACGGAGCCTATACGAGATCCCAGACAAGCCTCCCATTCCCAGACCGCAGAGCTCACGTCCCACTACCTCTGACTTCTTTACACCCACTATGGTGGGACGCGCTATTGCCCGGCTGCAGCATGGCAGGGCCCATGATCATTTCGGTTTACAGGCAGAGCACCTCATCTATGGAGGCACGACTCTCGCACCGCTCATTGCCCATCTCTTCAACCGTGCATTGGTTGAAGGGTTCCCAGACTCATGGACTGAGCACACCATAGTGCCCATTCATAAGTCAGGTGATACTATGGATCCAATTACATACCGGACGATCGTGATTGGCCCTATATTGGCCAAGTTATATGGGGCGGTACTAGAGACAGAGTTGAGTACTCTCGCTGAGAGGAAGGGCATCAGGGCTCCAGGACAGGCAGGTTTCAGACGAGATTACTCTACCATTGACCACATCTTCACTCTGAGATGCCTGATCGACCAGGCCAGGGTGAGGAAGAGGAGATTATATTGTTGCTTTGTGGACTTCCGCAAAGCATTTGACACTATTCCCAGGGATCGACTCTTCAGACGATTAGTTGACATCGGAGCTCCGGAGGAGATGATATGGGGGATCTACGCCTTATAGGAGAGAGTATCTGGTAGAGTCAGATGTCCAGGGGGCTTATCTGATCCACTTGCTAGCACTATCGGGGTGAAGCAAGGATGCCCTCTCTCACCCACCCTCTTTGGTCTTTACATTGATGAGCCCTAGGGGTACATTGCCACCGAAAATGCTCTACTACCGCGAGCATTTTCTACATATATCGGGCACGGGCTTCATCGAGATTCCGAGATACATGCAGATCTACCTTCCCCACCACCTACGAGTCGTCATTGGGCAGCTCCGAGTTTCATCACATCAGCTCGAGATTGTGAGGGGTCGGTCCAGGGGAGTCCCCCGTGAGGAGAGGTGGTGCCCAGTATGCCAGACAGAGGTAGAGAGTGAGGAGCATTTTGTTATCAGATGTCCAGCATACTTACACCTACGAGCACTGTTCCAGGTCGAGGAGTCATTCCAGCTGTGCATGACTATGGGAGACCAGAGACGCTTGGGACGCTTTCTCACGGAAGCATACGAGAGGCGAGAGCGGTCACTACAGCCCATACATCAGCCACGGGTGAGTACCCAGCAGACCATTACCCAGTTCTTTCAGCGAGTTGAGCTACATCAGAGAGGTCCATCTATAGGGCTCACGCTCCACCAGGCAGCAGCACAGAGAGCACAGCGCCGACCACGCATGGGCGGATATCGTCGACCACGACTATATCAGGAGGATATCTCACGCATCAGGATTGCCTACGACCACATGATGGAGCATAGGCGTACCACCACCCCTTGGGTTGTCTTCCTTGAGGAGGCACTCAGACCACCACCGATGTACTACATACTACACCCACCTTCACCCATCACCAGTAGCTAGGACGTTAATATGACTTTCTTTCTCTCTCTCTCTCTCTCTCTCTCTCTCTCTCTCTCTCTCTCTCTCTCTCTCTCTCTCTCTCTCTCTCTCTCTCTCTCTCTCTCTCTCTCTCTCTCTCTCTCTCTCTCTCTCTCTCTCTCTCTCTCTCTCTCTCTCTCTCTCTCTCTCTCTCTCTAGGGTTTCAAGTCTGTACCCGAGCTGGGGGCACAACTTGGATTCTAGGGTTTCAACTTGGATTTTAGGGTTTCAACTTGGACTAATAATTATTGCCTACAGTTATTAGCCACTCCCACCCTTGCTCCATCACGCATCGGGCGCGCTCCCGTCTTCATCGCAAGTCTTTGGGCTAAGCACACTGAGCATTTTTTTCTCATCTTCGAATGCAATGAGCGCTACGGCTAAGAAGGACGATTTGATGAAAATGGAGGACAAACTGACCATAGCTACCAAAGAAAACAAGAAGATGGTGGACTCCACTATCACGGCCATCATCAACCGCCTCTCAAAGCTCGAGAAAGAAGTAGAAACATATCACAAAGAGAGGGAGGCATGGCAGAAAGAGAAAGAAGACTGTAAGAGGGAGAGAAACAAAGAAAAAGAAGAATGGGCTAAGGAAAGGGCAAACATGAAAGAAGAATTGGAGCTCATTAAAGCTTCAATGGTCTCTCTCACACCCGAAGAGGGAGAGATTCATATGAACACGACAGAAGCTTTAAAAGAAGAACTCACCAAAGCTTTGACCGCGAGCATGGAAAACAAATTAGAAGCCACCAAAGAAGGATGGATCGACATAGTGAGAAAGAACATCAAAAAAGAAGCCAAAGAGGAAGCACAAAAGGAAGAAGCACTCATCGTGCACACCACCATTGAAGAAGAAAAGATGAGACATGCCCATCGTCTCAATGTACTCATCACGGGTATTGTAGAAAAAGAAGGCTCTACACCCGAGTCCAACGGGAAGACACTATGCAGGATGCTCGGCTACAAAGAGGACTCCCCTCCATTTATCAAGTCTTGGAGAACGGGACGAGACCCCACGAAGAAGAGAGCTCTCATTCTACACTTCCCATCAGAAGATGTAAGATCTACTTTCCTACGCAAGAGGGTGATTATGAGAGCACTTGATGGCCCCCCCCCATCTACCGTGATGATCATCTCACACCCATGCAAGTAGCATTCCGCCGTGCATGCATGCCGAGAGTACACCAAGCTCGCAAAGAAGGAAAGAAGGCTTCATACAGAGATGGTCGTGTCATCATTGATGGCAAGGCCATCCCATAGGGATTCGCGGCCTGTGAGACACTCGAGGAGATACACCTTGCAGTTTGGAACTGCAATGGAGACCTATGGACACACCCAAAGAGGTTGGAAGAGGTGCGCAAAGGCAAAGATATCATTATGCTCACAGAGACACATGAGAGCCCGGACCAGGGCCTACCTCCAGTCCACGGTTTCCAGTGGGAGTCCACATACAGAGAGTGTACACGTCAGCATACCACCAGAGGATCAGGAGGAGTAGCCATACTCTTCAGAGATGGACTTCAGAGCAGGATACAGATAGTCACACGTGACTCAGGCCAGATATCTTTGGATCCAACTCCAGCTCTCATAGGAGCGGATCATCCCCATAGCTTTATGCTACTTTGCTCCCTCTAGCTCGCGATTCTCTATCATAGATCGAGAGGAGGACTCACCATACACTTGCTTGTCAGAAGAGATTACAGAGTACTCTGCACTAGGGGAAGTCTTCCTTATGGGAGACTTCAATGCCAGGACAGGCAATGATCAGTGTGAGATATTTGACCCAGAAGACCCACAGATACTACCTACCATAGAGGATCAGTCTACAGCTCGAGCTTCAGCTGACTCTACACACACTCATTATGGCACTCACTTACTCAGACTAGGCTCTCGACATAATCTCGTTATCTATAACGAGATGGCTCAGTGGCCTACCTCAAGAGGATTGACATGCATGCCACACTCAGTCACAGATGGCAGGGGAAGTTCAGTAGATTACGTCATGGGATCTAGAGAGGCCATTCACCTACTTACCTCATTCACCATCCCACCTATACCCATTGGGGCCGATCACGCATACCTCGCTCTCTCCCTCAAGGGAGACATCCCTACACGCACACCCGCAGCACCCATCCCACACACCACCATCCACTTCACACACGAGCTAGCTCACATATATGCGGCCCAAGTCGAGAAGGGTCTTCTCTTGCTTCACCCTGACACTCCACTATCCCTACTCACCTCACAGATAGCATCAGTTCTTCAGACATCCGCCATCAGGTCCTTCCCACACACCATCCATTCTGGTCACACACCTCCTCCAGGGACTATGCCACAACATCGTTGGTATGATGAGGAATGCAGAGATACCTACCGCCGACTACGAGCTCAGCGAGCATTGGGAGAGATCACAGAGAGACAGGCCACGGGACAGATGAAGACTCTCACACGTCGGAAGAGGCGAGCCTTTGAGGAGGCACAGGTGCTTGAGCTATATCATCTCTTTATGAGTATGGACAGTGCTACATCATGGCGTACCCTACGAGAGCCACGCCCGACCACACCTATTGGGGACCTACACACATGGCATGATTATGCTCAGAGATTATATAAGGTGCCTAGGCAGCCTCCCATTCCCCGCCACTTGAGCCTAACCCTACTAGTTCTTCTCTTTTCACAGCAAAGATGGTTGAGAGGGCCATAGGACGACTGCGACATGGACGTTCGACAAACCATACGGGATTGCAGAGCGAGCACCTCATATATGCATCCTCCACTATAGCCCCGTTGATTGCACATGCCTTCAATCGCGCTATAGGGGAGGGCTTCCCAGAGGAGTGGACTAGGCACACCATTGTGCCTATCCACAAATGTGGCGACACCCTGGATCCAGGGAACTATAGGACCATCATGATTGGCCACACCATGACCAAACTATACGGTGCCATACTTGAGGCAGAGCTCAGCTCGTATGCAGAGACTGAGGGGCTACGAGCACGAGGCCAGGCAGGTTTTCGGCGAGCTTTCTCTACTATTGATCACATCTTCATTTTGCGCTGCCTCATTGATGGGGCAAGGGTGCGGAAGAAGAGACTATATTGCTGCTTTGTGGACTTCCGCAAAGCTTTCGATACAGTGCCACGAGAGACGCTCTTCCAACGCCTTCAAAGCTTGGGAATACCATCAGGGATGATTTCGGCCATCTATGCACTCTATGAGCATGTGACCGGGAGAGTACAGTGTCCAGGAGGTATGTCTGAGGTCATTGCTAGCACCATCGGTGTTAAGCAAGGCTGCCTGCTCTCTCCCACTCTATTTGGTCTCTACATCGATGAGATTGAGGACTACATTCTCCGAGCTGGAGGAGAGGGTGCAGACCTCGCAGGTACACCTGTCCACATTTTATTATATGCCGATGACATTGTCTTGATTTCAGAGTCACCCGATGGATTACAGCGCCACTTGGATGTCCTCAATGAGTTTTGTACACAGAAGGGCTTGACAGTAAACCTTGGCAAGACCAAGGTCATGATCTTCCACACCTCCCCCTTGGTGAGGAATGGAGCAGGATTCACAACCGGCGGTGGACAGATTGAGGTGGTCACTTCCTATGTCTACCTCGAAGTCACATTCACGAGCTTACCTGGCCCCTTCAGCATGAGACAGGCAGCCACCGATAGACTCACACGAGCATATGCAGCTTTAGCCATGTTAGAGCAGAGATGTCACCAGCCACACTTCCAGGAGCCCCGCACGAAGGGGTGGCTATTTGACACACTAGTCCGACCTGCGACAGTTTGGGCCCCAGACCTCACAGCCACCCAGTGGAGTGCGATCGAGAGGCCCCAGGTACGTATGATCTCGCGACTATTTCGCGGGAAACAGTCGGTACCACATGACATCATCAGGGCAGAGCTAGCTGCACCACCCATGGTAGTAGATGCACTATTCCAGACTATCTGCTTTATTCAGAGGATGAGGGAGCTCCCTACAGACAGACTCACACGCAGAGCTTTTGAGGCATCTATACAGATATCAGAGTCAGGATATGAGAGAGCTTGGTACACTCAGGTTAGAGTATGGTTTGATAGTCATGGGCTTGATATGGACAGATTGCCGCCTTTTCAATACGACCCAGACTCACCTCACATCCACCTCTCTCGTCATGAGAGGAATGTTGTGTTGAGACAGGATCTTTGGCAGCGCTACATTAGTCAGACATGGCACACACCACACATGGGATCGAGACTATTGCACTATCGAGACCAGTTCTTAGACATCCTAGCAGAAGGTTTCATCCGGCGGCCATGTTACATGGATACTTACATGCCTCATAGCTCGAGGGTAGCGATTGGCCAGTTGAGAGTCTCATCACATAGACTAGAGATTGAGACGGGAAGAGCCGCAGACATTCCGGGAGAGGAGCGGATATGCACGGTTTGCAGAGTAGAGATAGACGATGAGGAGCACTTTGTATGCAGATGTAGTGCATATGATGGCATCAGAGGTAGATACGGGACTCTATTTACAGGGCAGCCCACCCTCCGAGAGATCATGGACTCTAGAGACCAGCGACATCACGGGCGATTCCTACTAGAGATACGCAGTCACAAAGATTCCCTACTACTGTAGCAGCCCATACAGGAGGGAGACAGAGTCAGCTCACTGAGTTCTTTATTCCACGACGTGCTGCAGCCCTCCCCCCCTCAGCCCACACACCGAGAGGGGTGACTCTTCAGCAAGCTCAGGCTGCTCGAGCTAGGAGACGACCCCGTGCTAGAGGATATCGGGCCCCGAGACATCACCGACATCAGATTGCAGAGATCCAGGCTCGTCACCATGGCGCCATGGAGGAGAGACGATTCCAGATGATGGCTGATCCCACTGCAGCTATCACGATGGCCCTGACTCCACCTCCACCTATGTATCACATCTTACACCCGCCCACTAGCACAGAATGGAGCTAGTTAGTCGTTTCAGATGCATTCCCATGCTTGTTGTACTACCCCTTTGCATATAGACTGCCATAGATATCGGACTCCATACACCCGCCCCCTTTCATGGGTATCTCCACACGCATTTCACGGAGATATGTATCAGCTTTACCTGTTTCTTTTTCAGCACTTTTATCTTCTCTGATAGACGGAAGATACACCCATGTACATCGATTTGTCTCATAGGCCGAGTTCGGCCTCCTAATAGACGTAAAAACTCTCTCTCTCTCTCTCTCTCTCTCTCTCTCTCTCTCTCTCTCTCTCTCTCTCTCTCTCTCTCTCTCTCTCTCTCTCTCTCTCTCTCTCTCTCTCTCTCTCTCTCTCTCTCTCTCTCTCTCTCTCTCTCTCTCTCTCTCTCTCTCTCTCTCTCTCTCTCTCTCTCTCTCTCTCTCTCTCTTCAGGGGGCCTAGAGAGATCAGGGCTTTATTGGGGACAGAGGACCAGCGCCCTCTAGGTCGTTTCCTAGTAGAGCTCCAGCACCACCGCGCATCACTCCTCCAGCGGCAGATGGAGATACACCTGGCCCCCCCCCCTCAGACTTATATTACAGATTTTTTCAGACCCACATACACTCGAGGGCCAGTTCGATGCGGGGTGTCACATTACAAAGAGCAGAGGAGCTTAGACGACAGCGTCGACGACCGAGACCCCTTGTCCGGAGAGCTCGTCCACATCAGAGAGAGATTCAGGCGATTCACGCACGCCATGACATGGAGATACAGAGACGTCAGCAGCGCACCCCTATCGATTTGGACGCCCAGAGCATTTTGAGGATCGCCATGATGCCTTACCCACCGATGCATTATATCCTACACCCACTCCAGGCATTTAGGGGGTTGTGATACCATCGAGCCTCCCCTCCCTATGCATATCATATTTGTATCTCACCCATTGAGCATATAGAGTGCATACCCATAGCACCCCACACCCTTGATGCCAGCTACTATCCCTCCTTTTATACCCGTTTGCAGTACTCACACTTTATTTTCGTTTTGGATCACAGTGGTTTGGATCATACTGATGTATATGTTTTGTCTCATTGGCCAATTTTGGCCTCTAATAGACGTTAAAAAGTCTTTCTTTCTTTTCTTTCTTTCTTTCTCTCTCTCTCTCTCGCGCACATAGGTCTGTTCCCCTCTGTTTTTAGGGTTTCGAAGGTCTGTCCCCCTCTGTTGTTAGGGTTTCCTAGGTCTCTCTCAGTCTGTTTTTAGGGTTTTGCCTTCATCTCCTTTCCTTTTTAGGGTTTTGCTCGTCTGTTTTTAGGGTTTTGCCATCATATTTGCTGCCTTTTTAGGGTTTCGCCATATCTGCTCTATTTTTTAGTGTTTTGCAGGTCTGTTTTTAGGGTACTTTTAGGGTGTCGTACTGTTATTTTAGGGTTTTGCCATTCTGTTTTTGGGGTTTTTTACAGGGTCAGCTGAAACCCTAACTGTTCAAACTTATAAAACTGAAACCTTAAGTGCCCCAAACGTTAACCAAACCTGCCCAGCATGCCTCTCTGTTTCTCATAAATTCTAAACTGATGAGGATTGCACAAGCCTGAAGTGCATCACCTCTTTCCGCCTCACAAGAATTTGTCGGTGGACTTGGCAAAACTCGAGAAGCAGGATGTGGAGGAGATAATAAATAAAGCCATGAGAGAAGCAAAAAAAGAGGCGGATAGGGCTCTTAATCAAGAGATGAGGAACGCAACAGAAAGAATAAAAGCTCTTGAGGATCAAATCAAACAACTCAAAGAAGACAGGGATGAATCATCCACGTGAAGATCTCCAAAGAAGAGGGAGAAATTACCAAAATAGATGATTTGAAAGAAGAAATAAAGAACGAATGGAAGACAAACATCCAAGAGCATGTCCGATCAGAGGTGGAATCAGCCCAAAACAGTTGGGTTGAAGTCGTATGCAAAAGTATTAAAAAAGAAGTAAAGGAAGAGGCAATCAGAGATGAATACATCAAGGTGCAAGACACACTTGACCAGGAGAGACTTAGACAGATCCATAGACTACACTTAAGGATCACAAGCCTCTCTCAAGGAACATCTGCTGAGGCTGATGCATCACATATATGTCGTCAGCTATGATATAGCGATATGCCATTCACCAATGCGTGGAGAGCCAGAAAAGATCACACAAAACCTCGAGCTCTTATATTACACATGAGGTAAGCAGAGGATAGAATTGCTTTTTTTAAAAAGCGATCCATACTAAGAAGACTTCCAGGTGAATCTTTATTCATGGACGAGGACCTCACAAAAATGCAGATAGGGCACAGAAAGGCATGTATGCCTCATATCTTACAGGCAAGGAGAGAAGGAAAGAAGGCTTTTTACCACGACAGTAGAGTCTTTATAGATGGACGCCCTATCAAATAGGGATACGCGACCTATGAGGCAACACCACACAAGGAGTCACCACTCCGCGGAGCAGTGTGGAACTACAACGGAGCACTTTGGACACGGTCGGACCGACTTGAGGAGATCCTAGATATGCATGACTTTGCTTGCATCACAGAGTCTCATGAGAGCCCAAAAAGAGGCCTCCCACACATTGCAGGTTTTCATTGGGAATATGCATTCAGGGCCACGACAAGACACGGTACAGCACGAGGATCCGGGGGAGTCGCCATCATATTAAGACAGGAGATACAGAGCCGGATCCACATCATAGGTAGAGACGACGAAGCACAATACATGTGGGTTCGCATGGAGATAGCACAAGAGAGCTGGGTCTACATTGCCATATGCTACTTCCCACCAGGGGGATCCAAATATGCAAGATATGACCATGGGGGACCGACTCGGGACAGAGATTCACCATACACAGCACTTTCGGATGAGATACTACATTACAGCACCCTAGGTGAAGTCTTCCTCATGGGGGACTTCAACGGCCACACCCAATCACATCAATGCGAGTCATATGCTATGGAGCATCCACAGATCATAAGGAGCAGAGATCCAAACAAGACGAGGACCACCAGAGTATCAGCGGATATGGGTCAGGACACCACTGGGTATGGCAGACATTTACTTTAGCCAGGCAGCCGACATCGTCTCGTTATATATAACGGGATGCATCGTTGGCCAGGCTCGGATGGACGGACTTGCTTCCCTCACAAGGGAGGCGAGAGCACGATCGACTACATTTTGGGTACCATTTCTGGAGCTCCACTTATTCCTTCACTTAGTATTGGACGATGTCCACTCAGTGCTGACCATACATTTATCACGTTCACACTTTCATCTCATATTGCATTAGACCCTCCCACACTCATTGAGCCACACACCACAATATACTTCACACACGAGCTCTCACATGTTTATGCACACCACTTACACATCCGCCTACTCTCCCTCGACCCACTATCACCACTAGACACACTCACTTCACAGATCACCACCATCCTACATGACTCAACCCTACACAGCTTTCCACACCACACACATACACACCCTCCACGCACGGGATCCATGCCCCAAAATCGTTGGTACGATACAGATTGTCCAGAGCTCAGGAAGCATCTACGGATTTTAGAGCATAGGGGGATATTACACACAGGAAGGCACTGCGACGGATGCAGAGCCTTACAAATCGCCAGCGGCAAGAATGGGAGGAGAGACAGTATTGGGATATCTATCACTTGCTAATGAGCCGAGATAGTGCAGTGGCATGGCGACACCTGAGAGAGAGGAGACAGCAGACACCCATTCGAGACGCGAGCACTTTGCATAGCTATGCACAGAACCTATACAAGATCCTTGACCAGCCCCCCATTCCGATGCCACAAAGCTCACGCCCCACTACCTCTGACTTCTTCACATCGACAATGGTGACCCATGCCATTGCCCATCTACAGCATGGAAGGGCCCATGACCAGTTCGGTTTACAGGCAGAGCATCTCATCTACGGATGCACGACTCTAGCACCGCTCATTGCCAAGCACTCGCCAAGCACTCGTTGAAGGGTTTCGTGACTCATGGACTCAGCACACCATTGTGCCCATTCATAAGTCAACCAATGTTATGGGTCCATCCACATACCGGACGATCATGATTGGCCCCATACTGGCCAAGTTATATGGGGCAGTGCTAGAGACAAGGTTGAGCACTCTTGCCGAGAGGAACGGTCTCAGGGCCTCGGGACAGGCACGATTCAGACGAGATTACTCTACCATTGACCACATCTTCACTTTGAGATGCTTGATTGACCAGGCACGAGTGAGGAAGAGTAGATTGTACTGTTGCTTTGTGGACTTCCGCAAAGCCTTCGACACAGTTCCCGGGTAGCGGCTCTTCAAACGTCTATACGATATCGGGGCTCTAGAGGAGATGATATGGGGGATCTATACCTTATATGAGAGAGTATCAGGTAGAGTCAGATGCCAAGGCGGTCTATCCGATTCACTTGCTAGCATCATCGGGGTGAAGGAAGGGTACCCCCTCTCACCCACCTTTTTTGGTTTATACATTGACGAGATAGTGGACTTCATATGGCCGCAAGGAGGAGAGGACATTGAGGTACGAGGGACCACTATCCACATTCTTTCATATGCTGATGATATTGTGCTTGTTTCAGAGTCTGCATAGGGTCTATAGCGTCACCTACATGGTGTCGTAGAGATTTTCATCTCTACTCTCGTTTCTATTTGCTTCAAATCAGAGCATTGTTCGGAGCAAAGGTTCACAATACAATTTGTGGATATCCGACGATCTTCTCCCCTAAAGTCATTAATGATAACGAGCGCTAAAGCATGATCTCCCTCCTAAAGAATATTCAGACATCTATTTGGAAAAATTACATCAAAACTGACTTTAAACCGCTAATAGCAATACTATTAAGAAAGAAATAAGTGATTCTCTAGAGGACAACTCTCCACCGTAGATGCTTCCTTCTGAGGGATCCAAGCTTTATGTAGGGAATCTTTCTTTCAATGCACGAGTTAAGCTATAGCTGAATACTTTCAACGAGCAGGAACTCTCGAGATGGTCGACGTCATCCTTGACCGAGGAATTTAGAGAAGTCGTGACTTTACATTCGTCACAATGCATACTAAGGAGGAAGCAAATGAAGCCATTTCTTGTTTTGATGGTGGGGAGCTCACTTTCTATGGACTTGATGGACAATTATATTCTGATATTGATAAGCAAAAGGAATTTAGCGTGGAAAACCTGGTGGCATGAGAATTGGTGTCATAAAAAGAAAAAGCATGATTTAAACTCAAAGAAAGTTGAAGAAAAGTGGAGTTCCACATGATGGATGGACACGAGAGGAGAGCGCCGATTAAGAGGACCGGACGCTGATTCTTAGAAGGGGGTTCATCTGTCGGGAGGAGGCGGCGCATATAGAGGAGGGAGGCTAATTGTACCTTATGACGCTAGTAATTCATGGAGGCAAAGATGAGCGGTGGCCAGTGAATCAATTTTAAGGAGAGGATGTGCAGCTGAATAACGTGGCTCTTCATACGAAAGTGCGCTTGAAAGCATATGGCGTAAGAGTTATTAAAGCATACAGACGATTAAAAAGCACTGCATCGAGATACTCCTCAGAGATTGAATATGCCCGATTGAATTTTATGGATGACATCGCTGAATGCTGAGTATTGATTTGAGTCTTTGTTGACTGGAGGTTCTTCGTCTATGTGATCATTGACAGTGATGCAATAGGACTTCAATCATCTGATTTGGTTCGCGACAGAAACAAGATTATAAGGGAGAGAGAGGAGGCGCCGCTTGGGCCCATAGCCCTCAAGCTTAATCATTAATCTACAATGTTTTTCCAACTGGAGGAGGCAGCAGTTTTGTTGAAGGGAAGAAGACCCGAACTTGAATATACTTTACTCTTTTCTGATAGTTGTTTTGATCTGATGCTCGAACTTAGCTTCTTTTGATACACAGCAGTCGCTTGAGGATGATGATGCTAACAACATTAAAGCTTGGCGCACTTAAATATCGTCTAAGTATACACAGTCTATATTATCATCATGCTATTATGATTCTCTTAGCATTCTACAGTGCTCTCTGTATTCAAGGAGAAATACGACTTTTTCATTTCTAAACTGTTCTAATCAGAAAACGCCGCTTCTTCTTTTGATCAGACGCTATGAACTAGTACTTTTTGACCCTATGAATTTTTTATTTTGAAGTTTAATTTGCTGACAAACTTCCGCAACCATAGCTCTTCATATCCAAGTGCACCATGAAACTCATTGATTTAATTGTGACGCTGATTTGGTCTATCTTCAGGAATCAGTAGGTAAAGTTTTGTCATTATAATTGTAAGAGTTTAACAGATAAACAAGTATTTTTCGTGACAAACTTTGTGTGCAGTACGTCGTCCATAGTATGAATATAATTGCAATATACTTTATTGAAAACGGGCATTTATGTAGCCCTTTATGTGTTAGAAGATATGACAATTACATAATACATTGTATACTAATGAAACAAATATAACACTTTCAAATTATTGGTACAAAATACATCAGGATATGATATGAATTCATGCTTGTGTACAAGAGTTTAAATATTATAATAAAAAACAGACTGAATGTTAGGAACTAGTTTTATGTGTAAACTATTTTGGGTTATTGTTAAGGTAAATTCTTGTAATCTTCGCATGTTTTATGAATTGCTTACATTAAATTTTGATGTAGGTTGCAAAGATTGTATGAAAATAGTTTCACCCTACTAATTGCTTTGTTCAAACTTACGGCCGACCAATTCCTATATGTAAAGGTTGAATCCGTTTAAACGCACAAACTGATTTCTTCAGTTGTTTGAATTGCTATCGTTTTACTTTAATTCTGATGTCGTAACGTCCATAAGCTATCTCTTAGTTCATCATGCTTATCACTTCAGAGATTAACTCAAAGTTCTAAATGGTTGCGCAAACAGAGGCAGAACGATTAGAGTGGTACTCTCATAGATAAGTTTTAATACATTCGAAATATGACGCTAGTTGAAGAACCAAATTTTTGAACTTGATTTATCATTAAGAATAGGAGACTAGCTATTTCAGCGTAACAAAGAACACAAACTTTGTTCTATAACGAAGATGTGAGTTGGATTTTGTGAGTTTTTGACACGATCTTTAGTATGATAAAGATTTAATATCCAATTTATGTATTGAGTAAATATGTTTTCTTATGATAAACGTGAGGATTGAACAATTATGATAAGTTGGTTCTATATTTCATGTTATGAGATTGACAGTTTAGCATTTGAGCTACTAATAAGTTTCTGAGTTCATATTTGCTCCTTGAGTTTCCACTGCACCTAAGTAATTTGCTCCAAGCACCCGGCATGCGCCGTAATTCCCGGAGTTGGCTTGATCCACGAGCCGTCGCTTTCGCGCCTACATTGATGAACCCGACGTGAAACTCTACGGCCTTGAGCGACTCAAGTGAATGCTTGGACACAAAGCATTGTGAGGTATCCCTTCGCATCCATACTATAGTTTGGTTTCATATATAGAAAGATGGATTTTTCTGCAGAAGTTTTGTATGACATTGAATCATGCATTGTTGCATCCATCAATTAACAATTTGCTTCAGAATTTGATTCCTTGACGTCAAAAATGATGAAATTTACTGTTCCGATTACAACTTTGCATACGCATGTTGTTAATGAGTTAGCATCATTAGGGGATATGATGCGATCTGAATTGGCTCGAGTACATGAAAGATTAAATACTTTGGAGAATTGCATAAATGAGAAGATGTCAAGCAAACATAGAAATGGATATGAGACCGAAGTTCATTGCATGTCTATAGAGTCGATAGAAGCCCCTTTACTCGATCATAGGCAAAGCCCTTCCCCAATACTAAAAAGACCTTCTAGATATCAAAAGCACATTATTCGATGTTTTTGGTGTGACCAGATCGGTGTTACCCTCAGATATGCCATGCAAAAGAAGATCATGGAGCACTTATTTTATATCAAAATTAGGATTTAAGCCCATTTGCACCCTCTAAGAACCTCAACTTTTAGGTGTTTATGGCTTCGAGACATCTTAGGAAAGGATTTTCCTTGTTGATTCTTTGGTGGAAAATAAAAGGAAAAAAAAAACAAATTAATCAATGGTGCCCTGCAACCATGCCGCCCCACTTCCCCCCTCTGTGGGCATGTGCCGGAGGTTGAAAGGGGTAGTGGATTGTGCTATTTTAGAAAGATATTCACGAAGGGGGTGTCTCTCCCCTCCCTCCCTCTAGGGGGCGGAGATGAAGCCCTTCCAATTAAGTGAACTATGGAAGGAGACAGGAGAGCGATGGCGAACATCGCGGGAACAATCTTCTCATTTCGGCATTGTAGATGTGGTCGGGTTTCAAATAGCTATCTCTGCATCATCGATATTTTTGGCTCCTAATTTGCAGCAGTAATGAGCTTGGTTGGCTCGATGTCAGAAATAAGAACTTCATCATTGTTGTAGCTCGGTAGCATGGGATTGATATGGTACTGAATGATGAATCTAAGCGTGAGACGCCAGGCATTGTGTCCTTCAATGAGAAACAGCGTTTTATTGGGATGGCAGCCTCTGCGTCCCTCACTATGGCTCCAAAAAATACCATTTCTCAGATAAAACGATTTATCGGGAGAAAATTCAGTGACCCTGAGGTGCGGCAGGATTTGCGTGTTTTACCTTTTAAGGTCACAGAAGGACCGGATGGTTGTCCTCTTATACACGTCCAATATCTCGGGGAGAACAAGTCGTTCACTCCTTCACAGATTCTGGGAATGATTTTATCAAACTTGAAGGCTATAGCAGAGAAGAATCTTCAGACACATGTTACAGACTGTGTAATTGGCATTCCTGTCTTTTTCAGTGAGGTCCAGCGTCGTGCTATGTTGGATGCAGCTGCGATCGTAGGTCTCAGGCCTCTCCGCCTGATGCATGAAACGACTGCCACAGCTCTTGCATATGGGATATACAAGATGGACTTGCCTGACACTGATCCTATCAATGTTGTTTTTGTGGATGTCAGTCATGCTGCTATGCAAATTTGCATTGCTGCCTTTAAGAAGGGGCAATTGAAGGTCTTAGGACATGCATTTGATCATTCTTTGGGTGGTAGAGATTTTGACGAGGTTCTCTTTCAGCATTTCTGTCTGAAGTTTAAGGAGGAATACAGGATTGATGTTCTTTCCAATGCTCGTGCTTGTCAACGTCTCAGAGCAGCATGTGAGAAAATGAAGAAGGTCCTTAGTGCAAATCCGGAGGCCCCTCTCAATATTGAATGTCAAATGGATGAGAAAGATGTGAAGGGATTTCTTAAGCGTGAGGACTTTGAAAAGCTCGCACAGCCTATACTGGAACGAGTAAGAGTCCTATGTGAAAGGGCTCTTGCAGAAGCCAAATTATCCTCTGATAAGTTATATGCCGTTGAAGTTGTCGGGTCTGGTTCACGTGTACCTGCCATACTGAAAATTCTTACAAATGTTTTCCGAAAGGAACCCAGCCTAACAATGAATGCAAGTGAATGTATTGCTCAAGGCTGTGCATTACAGTGTGCTATGCTGAGTCCTACTTTCAGAGTACGTGAGTTCGAGGTTCAAGATGCATTCCCTTTCAATGTTTGCCTTGCGTGGAAAGGTGCTGCCCCAGAATGTGAAGAGGGAGAAACGGCTGTGGACAATTCTCTCAGTAGCATTGTATTCCCCAAAGGGAATGCAATTCCAAGTACAAAAATGCTCACATTTTATAGATCGGGTTCTTTTCTGCTTGATGTAATGTATGCAGACACTCATGACTTGCCTCCTGGAACGTCTCAGAAGTTGAGCAACTTTGCTATTGGCCCATTCAAGCCAACAACAGCAGACAAAGCAAAGATAAAAGTAAAGATTCGATTGAATTTGCATGGGATTGTATCTGTGGAGTCTGCTACTATGATTGAAAAAGAGGAAGTGGAGGTTCCAGTAGAGAAGACAGAGGGAGGCCTGTCATCCATGGACATTGAGGGCAATCAAGCAGTCAAGGTTCCGGATTTGAATAACCCAAGTATGGGTGCTGCTGAAAATGGTACAACTGATCCTAGTGCAATTGAGACGGTGGAAACTAATTCTAATACAAAGTATGCAGACATGAAGTCTCCAAAGAAAATTATGTCAAAAAAGAAGAAGACAAAGAGAACAGACGTTCCAGTGAAAGAGTCGATTTTTGGAGTCGTAGCTCAAGCTGATTTACAGAAGGCAGTAGAACAAGAATATAAAATGGCTTTACAGGATCGTGTAATGGAAGAGACTAAAGACAAGAAAAATGCAGTTGAAGCATATGTCTATGATATGCGAAATAAGATGTATGAGAAATATAGGGAGTATGCTACTGATACTGAGAGAGAGCAGTTGACTGCAAGATTGCAAGATATTGAAGATTGGTTCTATGATGAAGGAGAAAATGAAAAAAAAGGGGTCTATGTAGCAAAATTAGCTGAACTCAAGAAGCTAGGATATCCAATTGAGGAATGGTTCAAGAAAGAACAGTCTCATGCATTTCATGTGGATTGAGTGTGGCATTGTACCCGAGACCTCCACGATGCTGCTTATTCCAATGATTCTAAATTTGATCATATTGATGCTGCTGATTACGAGAAGTTCATTTCAGAATGTGAAAAGGCAAAAATTTGGCTGGAAGCAAAGCAGGAGCAGAAACCCACATCACCCAAGGCAACAAATCCTGCTTTCCTTTGTGTAGAGGTTAAAGAGAAGACCGAGACTTCGGATAGGTTTTGCAAGCCTATGATGATAAAGCCTCTACCCGCGACTCCTCTTGAGTGGAGTGCAACACCAAAAGATTTTGAAAAGATTGCTACAGAGGGAGTTGGACAAGGCAATGTGGGGGCTGCTGAACCCATTGAAGCGGAGAATCAAAACTCAGAATTTGCAATGGAAAGATGGTTTAGAAATGAAAAAGTCGTATTTCTCCATGAATACAAAGTGCACTGCAGAATGCTAAGAGAATCATAATAGCATGATGATAATACAAATTGTGTATACTTAGACCATATTTAAGTGCACGCAGCTTTAATGTTGTCAACATCATCATCCTCAAGCGACTGTTGTGTATCAAAAGAAGCTAAGTACGAGCATCGAACAACTATCAGAAAAGAGTAAAGTATGTTCAAGTTCCCGACTTCTTCCCTTCAACAAAATGGCCGCCTCCACCAGTTGGAAGAACACTGTAGATTAATGATTGAGCTTGAGGGCTATGGGCCCAAGCGATGCCTCCTCTCTCTCCGCTTATAATCTTGTTTCTATCGCGAACCAAATCAAATGATTGAAGTCCTATTGCATCACTGTCAATGATCACATAGACGAAGAACTTCGAGTCAACAAAGACTCAAATCAATACTCAGCATTCAGCGATGTCATCCATAACATCCAATCGGGCATATTCAATCTCTGAGGATAATCTCGATGCAGTGCTTTTTAATCGTCTGTATGCTGTAATAACTCTTACGCCAGATCCTTTCAAGCACAGTATTCCTATGAAGAGCCACATTATTCAGCTGCACATCCTCTCCTTAAAATTGATACACTGGCCACCACTCCTCTTTGCCTCCATGAATTACTAGCGTCATAAGGTACAATTAGCCTCCCTCCTCTATATGCGCCACCTCCTCTCGACAGATGAACCCCCTTCTAAGAATCAGCATCCTGTCTTCTTCATCAGCGCTCTCCTCTCGTGTCCATCCATCATGCAGAACTGCACTTTTCTTCAACTTTCTTTCAGTTTAAATCATGCTTTTTCTTTTTATGACAGCAGCAATCATGCCACCAGGTTTTCCACGCTAAATTCCTTTTGCTTATCAACATCAGAATATAATTGTCCATCAATTCCATAGAAAATGAGCTACCCACCATCAAAACAAGAAATGGCTTCATTTGCTTCCTCCTTAGTATGCATTGTGACAAATGTAAAGCCACGACTTCTCTAAATTCCTCGGTCAAGGATGACCTCGACCATCTCGAGAGTTCCTGCTTGAAAATATTCAGCTATAGCTTAACTCGTGCAATTGAAAGAAAGATTCCATACATAAAGCTAGGATCCCTCGGAAGGAAGCATCTACGGTGGAGAGTTGTCCTCTAGAGAATCACTTATTTCTTTCTTAATAGTATTGCTATTAGCAATTTAAAGTTAGTTTTGATGTAATTGTTCCAAATAGATGTCTGAATATTCTTTCGGAGGGAGATCATGCTTTAGCGCTCGTTGTCATTAATGACGTTAGGGGGAGAAGGTCTTTCCGATATCCACAAATTGTATTGTGAACCTTTGCTCCGAACAATGCTCTGATTTGAAACAAATAGAAACAAGAGTAGAGATGAAAATCTCTACAACAACGGCCTAGATGATTTTTGTACACATAGAGGGTTATCAATGAACCTTGGTAAAACCAAGGTTTTGATCTTCCATACATCAGCACAGGTGAGGAGACACAGTTCTTTCACAGCGGCAGGCGGACCCATTGAGGTAGTTGGTTGATATGTCTACTTGGGAGTCACTTTCACGGCAGCCTCCTAGGTTTTCTCCATGTCTCAGGGAGCCCATGATCGCATCACACGTGGATACGCAGCGCTAGCTTTGATGGAGAGACAGTGTCACCAAGCATGTTTTTAGGAGCCCCGCACAAAGGGGTGGCTCTTCGACACTTTAGTTACCCCAACACTCTCGTATGGAGCGAGCATTTTCTACGGGTTTCAGACCAGGGCTTCATTGAGACTCCACGCTACATGCAAGCATACCTACCACACCACCTTCGAGTCATCATTGGGCAGCTTCGAGTTTCATCACGTCAGCTCGAGATCAAGAGGGGTCGGGCTACAGGAGTCCCTCGAGAGGAGAGGTGGTGCCCAGTATGCCATACAGAGATAGAGAGTGAGCAGCACCTCATTATCAGATGCCGGGCATACTCGGACCTACGAGCACAGTTCCACATAGAGGAGTCACTCCAGTTGTGCATGACCACTGCCGACCAGCGGAGGATGGGGCGTTTCCTCATGGCTTCATATGAGAGACGAGATCAAATGCTAGAGCCTATACACCAAACACGAGTGAGTGCCCAGCAGACTATTACTCAGTATTTTGAGTGTGTTGGTCCACATCGGACGGACCCGCCTCCGAGAGGCATAGGGCTCACACTCCAGCAGGCAGCGGCACAGAGAGTGCGATGCCGACCACATCTGGTTGGGTACCGACGACCACGACCGCACCAAGAGGATATCTCACGCATGAGGATAGCCCACGACTACATGATGGGGCACACGTGCATCGCCACCACTTGGACAGGCTTCCTCCAGGAGGCACTCCTACCGCCGCCGATGTACCACATACTCCACCCACCTCCACCCATCATCAACAATTAGGGTATACACATTCACTCCCTCATGGGTCCCCCTTGTATCAGGTGGTAATTATCTGCTCAGCCAAAGCCACTCTCCCCCCAAGCACCATTATTTTATTCCCACTACCTCCTCATTACTAGGTACACCATCCTTTGCTGTTTTCCACCTACACAGTTTTGTGTAGCGAGTATTTTTCTCCTTTCCATTGCTACACAGAGATTACCACAGGTGTATATGATTTTGTCTCATAGGCGAAGTTTGGCCTTTGGAATACGTTAATCTCTCTCTCTCTCTCTCTCTCTCTCTCTCTCTCTCTCTCTCTCTCTCTCTCTCTCTCTCTCTCTCTCTCTCTCTCTCTCTCTCTCTCTCTCTCTCTCTCTCTCTCTCTCTCTCTCTCTCTCTCTCTCTCTCTCTCTCTCTCTCTCTCTCTCTCTCTCTCTCTCTCTTTTTGTGCCACCTTCTGCCCGAAACCCCGAAACCCTAACTGCGCCAGCTTCTGCCCGAAACCCCGAAACCCTAACTGCGCCAACTTCTGTCTGAAACCCTAACTGTGACTGAAACCCTAACTCTGCCCGAAACCCTAATTCTGTTACACATTTACACATTTACCCGTTACACATTTACACATACCCGTTACACATTTACACCAGAGACCGATTCCGTTTATACAAAGGAGATCTGGGACCGTCTATGCACAGTTGGTCCAGGTCTCTCGCTGGAGGAGTGCACCACTCTACTGACGAAGACATTGCATAGTGCCACATCAGTGGCATATCCACACACCCGGCCTGTTCGGAGGCGACCGTCTGGGAGCATGCCCCAGAATAGTTGGTATGACGAGGAATGCATAGAGATGAGAGCCAAGCTTCAGAGGGATCTTCTGCTAGGAGTGATCACTTACAGACAGTCTCAGATTGCTTTCCGTCGCCTTGTGAGACGGAAGAAGCGGGCTTAACTGGCACAGTTGGAGCGAGATTTATATCAGATGTTCTTGAGCAGGGACTCGAGAGGCATGGCGACCTTTTCATGAGCACTCCACTCCCCCAGCGATTACTTCACCCGATGTATGGGGTCAGTATGCGACATCACTATATATGGTTCCTGGACAGGAACCCCTTCCGGGCTATGCAGAGCCGTGCCCAGCCACGAGCACTTTCTTTACCGCTCGAATGGTACAGAGGGCCATTGACAGGATGAGGACCGGGAGGGCATATGACCATGACGGTCTAGTGGCAGAGCATTTTAATCATGCTAGGGATATGTTGATGGAGGTTCTTGCAGTGTTGTTCAATCGTGCCATGTGTGAAGGGTTACCTGAGACTTGGAGATTGTCTACTATTGTGCCTATCTTCAAGGCAGGGGGTCCTATGGAGCCGGGAAACTACCGCACTATTATGGTTGGACACACATTGGCACGGTTGTATGCATCCATTCTTGAGCAGCACTTGAGTGATTGGGCAGACGGTGAGGGTATGCGGGCAAAGGGTCAGGCAGGTTTCAGGAGGGGTTTCTCCACTCTTGATCATATTCTGACACTTAAAGCCATCGTTGAAGAGGGAAGGTCACACGGGAAACGGATTTATTGTAGCTTTGTGGACTTCCACAAAGCATTTGACATGGTGCCGAGAGCTCGATTGATGAGCAAACTACAGGAGATGGGGGTACCCATAGAGTTGATGTGGGGGATTATGGCTTTGTACAGATCAGTGGTGGGACGAGTTTGCACCCCAGAAGGGGTATCTGATTTAGTTCACTCTACTATTGGAGTGAAACAGGGCTGCCCACTGTCTCCTACTCTATTTGGTATGTATGTTGATGAGGTGTCTGATTACATTGACAGAGAGGGTGATAGAGGGGCCGAGTTGGCAGGGACGTGGATCCCATTGTTGTTATATGCTGATGATATTGTTTTGATATCTGACTCACCGGAGGGTATGCAACGACACTTGGATGCTCTACACAGCTTTGCAGAGGATAGTGGTATGTCTCTAAACCTTGATAAAACCAAGGTTATGTTGTTTAACACCACACCGCAGTGGATCAGGAGATCCACACCTATTTTCACATATGGGCAGGAGGTTGTGGAGTATACAGATGCATACACATATCTGGGGGTAGTATTCACTGGACAGAGATTTTCCTTGAGGAGAGCAGCAGAGACTAGACGGACTAGAGCATCTGAAGCTTTGGGAGGATTGGAGAGGATGTGCTCACAAGTTCAGTTTCAAGAACCAGGACAAAGTTATGGCTCTTTGATACTTTGGTTGCATCTACTATGCTATATGGGGTACAGGTTTGGGGACCTTCTATAGGTGAGGATGGGTGGAAAGTCATGGAGAGGCCCTTGGTATCTATGATCTCTAGGCTGATTAGAGCCAAGGCCTCCGTACCACATGATATCATTCGAGCGGAGCTAGCTGCTCCCCCTATTGAGATTGAGGCACTCACTAGAGCAGTCTCCTTTGTACACAGCTTGTGGGACACTACCAGAGATAGATATACGAGGCTGGCCCTCGAGTCATCCAGACAGCTAGCCCTGCAGGGGGATACATCATGCTGGTTTGCACAGATGACATCATGGTTTCAGACACATGGTTTTACCATGGAGAGGCTCCCTCCTTTCCAGTACTCTTTACAGACACCCCTGATGTACCTGACACAGGGTGGAGATTACTAGACTCATTCGTCAGGATCTGATCCAGCTCGACACCAGGAGGACATGGATTGAGCCTACACAGGAGTTGGGTATGAAGATGGCTTTCTATAGAGAGCATCTTCTACACCTCACAACGGATGGGTTTGTGACTCGACCTAGCTATATGGATACACACCTTTCCCATGCCTTGTGTTGTGCCATTGGCCAGTTGCGCACATCCTCACATCAGCTTGAGATTGAGACTGGCAGATTCAGAGGGGTACCAGCAGATAGCAGGATATGCCATCTATGTCACCTAGAGCCAGAGACAGAGCTACATTACATATGTCATTGCACGGTATACTATGAGATACGGGGCCGTTTTCATTGTCTATTCAGAGAGGGTTTTGGGCCTCTATCTTGAGTCATGAGTTTTGAGGATCAGAGATGTCTTGGACTATATCTACTAGAGGTACACAGACATAGAGACACTCTACTGAGGAGAGCTAGAGGGAGACAGTCCCAGAGACAGATTACGGATTTCTTTACACCAGACACTGGGCAGCTAGAGGAGCAGTCAGTAGAGCATCTAGTAGAGAGCTCTGTCCACACTCATACAGCCACTATCGACCGAGCAGTGGGGCTAGGGAGATCTAGACGACCGAGAGTGAGAGGTGCTACACAGTATCGACGGAGACTACAGCGGAGGATTCGAGCTCTACGTTTTAGACGCCCATAGTGCAGATGAGGATAGATCTCCAGCCTTGTATATCAGCACATCCCTCCTATGTATCAGCCCTTTGTTGTATTAGTCTTGGTGTTAGCCTTTTCCTAGCTATTTTACATCTTTCATTTTCAATACCACTTCCTTTGGTATTTCAGATTTTGTATCAGATTCACCAGTTTTGTAACTTTTGGTCTCATAGGTCATTTTGGCCTTCTGAAGACGTAAATATATCATTTCATTTCTCTCTCTCTCTCTCTCTCTCTCTCTCTCTCTCTCTCTCTCTCTCTCTCTCTCTCTCTCTCTCTCTCTCTCTCTCTCTCTCTCTCTCTCTCTCTCTCTCTCTCTCTCTCTCTCTCTCTCTCAGAGACCGCTACCCACAGCTCTTCAGGGGGCCTAGAGAGATCAGGGCTTTATTGGGGACAGAGGACCAGCGCCCTCTAGGTCGTTTCCTAGTAGAGCTCCAGCACCGTCGCGCATCACTCCTCCAGCAGCAGATGGAGATACACCTGACCGCCTCCCCTCAGACTTATATTACAGATTTTTTCAGACCCACATACACTCGGGGGCCCAGCTCGATGCGGGGTGTCACATTACACAGAGCAGAGGAGCTTAGACGACAGCGTCGACGACCGAGACCCCTTGTCCGGAGAGCTCGTCCACATCAGAGAGAGATTCAGGCGATTCACGCACGCCATGACATGGAGATACAGAGACGTCAACAGCGCACCCCTATCGATTTGGACGCCCAGAGCATTTTGAGGATCGCCATGATGCCTTACCCACCGATGCATTATATCCTACACCCACTCCAGGCATTTAGGGGGTTGTGATACCATCGAGCCTCCCCTCCCCTCCCTACGCATATCATATTTGTATCTCACCCATGGAGCATATAGAGTGCATACCCATAGCACCCCACACCCTTGATGCTAGCTACTATCCCTCCTTTTATACCCGTTTGCAGTACTCACACTTTATTTTCGTTTGGATCACAGTGGATTGGATCATACTGATGTATATGTTTTGTCTCATAGGCCGATTTTGGCCTCTAATAGACGTTAAAAAGTCTTTCTTTCTTTCTTTCTCTCTCTCTCTCTCTCTCTCTCTCTCTCTCTCTCTCTCTCTCTCTCTCTCTCTCTCTCTCTCTCTCTCTCTCTCTCTCTCTCTCTCTCTCTCTCTCTCTCTCTCTCTCTCTCTCTCTCTCTCTCTCTCTCTCTCTCTCTCTCTCTCTCTCTCTCTCTCTCTCTCTCTCTCTCATCCAGCGCCACTTGGATGCCCTCGATGAGTTTTGTACACAGAAGGGCTTGACAGTAAACATTGGCAAGACCAAGGTCATGATCTTCCACACCTCCCCCTTGGTGAGGAATGGAGCGGGATTCACAGCCGGCGGTGGACAGATTGAGGTGGTCACTTCCTATGTCTACCTCGGAGTCACATTCACGAGCTTACCTGGCCCCTTCAGCATGAGACAGGCAGCCACCGATAGACTCACACGAGCATATGCAGCTTTAGCCATGTTAGAGCGGAGATGTCACCAGCCACACTTCCAGGAGCCCCGCACGAAGGGGTGGCTATTTGACACACTAGTCCGACCAGCTATGATGTATGCTGCGACAGTTTGGGCCCCAGACCTCACAGCCACCCAGTGGAGTGCGATCGAGAGGCTCCAGGTACGTATGATCTCGCGACTATTTCGCGGGAAACAGTCGGTACCACATGACATCATTAGGGCAGAGCTAGCTGCACCACCCATGGTAGTAGATGCACTATTCCAGACTATCTGCTTTATTCAGAGGATGAGGGAGCTCCCTACAGACAGACTCACACGAAGAGCTTTTGAGGCATCTATACAGATATCAGAGTCAGGATATGAGAGAGCTTGGTACACTCAGGTTAGAGTATGGTTTGATAGTCATGGGCTTGATATGGACAGATTGCCGCCTTTTCAGTACGACCCAGACTCACCTCACATCCACCTCTCTCGTCATGAGAGGAATGTTGTGTTGAGACAGGATCTTTGGCAGCGCTACATTAGTCAGACATGGCAACACCACACATGGGATCGAGACTTTTCCACTATCGAGACCAGTTCTTAGCCATCCTAGCAGACGGTTTCATCCGGCGGCCATGTTACATGGATACTTACATGCCTCATAGCTCGAGGGTAGCGATTGGCAAGTTGAGAGTCTCATCACATAGACTAGAGATTGAGACGCGCAGAGCCGCAGACATTCCCAGAGAGGAGCGGATATGCAGGGTTTGCAGAGTAGAGATAGAGGATGAGGAGCACTTTGTATGCAGATGTAGCGCATATGATGGCATCAGAGGTAGATACAGGACTCTATTTACAGGGCAGCCCACCCTCCGAGAGATCATGGACTCTAGAGACTAGAGACAGCTCGGGCGATTCCTACTAGAGATAGAGAGTCACAGAGATTCCCTACTCGAGCCTACTGTAGCAGCCCATACAGGAGGGAGACAGAGTCAGCTCACTGAGTTCTTTATTCCACGACGTGCTTCACCCCTCCCCCCCCAAGCCCACAGACCGAGAGGGGTGACTCTTCAGCAGGCTCAGGCTGCTCGAGCTAGGAGACGACCCCGTGCTAGAGGATATCAGGCCCCGAGACATCACCGACATCAGATTGCAGAGATCCAGGCTCGTCACCATGGCGCCATGGAGGAGAGACGATTCCAGATGATGGCTGATCCCGCTGCAGCTATCACGATGGCCCTGACTCCACCTCCACCTATGTATCACATCTTACACCCGCCCACTAGCACAGGATGGAGCTAGTTAGTCGTTTCAGATGCATTCCCATGCTTGTTGTACTACCCCTTTGCATATAGACTGCCATAGATATCGCACTCCATACACCCCCCCCTTTCATGGGTATCTCCACACGCATTTCACGGAGATATGTATCAGCTTTACGAGTTTCTTTTTCAGCACTTTTATCTTCTCTGATAGACAGAAGATACACCCATGTACATCGATTTGTCTCATAGGCCGAGTTCGGCCTCCTAATAGACGTAAAAACACTTTCTTTCTTTCTTCTTTCTCTCTCTCTCTCTCTCTCTCTCTCTCTCTCTCTCTCTCTCTCTCTCTCTCTCTCTCTCTCTCTCTCTCTCTCTCTCTCTCTCTCTCTCTCTCTCTCTCTCTCTCTCTCTCTCTCTCTCTCTCTCTCTCTCTCTCTCTCTCTCTCTCCCACACACATGCATATTACGAAGATCTATATCAGCTTTACCAGTTTTTTAAGCACTTTTATCTTTGTCCCATTGACGGAAGATACATCCATGTACATCTTTCATGGGTTTCTCCACATGCATACTACGGAGATCTATATCAACTTAACCAGTTTTTTTAGCACTTTTATCTTTTCTGATTTGAAAGATCCTGATTAGCTACCTTCCATTCTCCTCCCAACTTTAAATAGCCCTTGCCCTTGGCACATCTAGAATCTTCTCTAAGGTCCAAACACTCCTCATATGGCCACTATGAGGAGATGGAATAACCTCGAAGATTCGTGCTAGAGCCTTGGCTCCCCCAAGCTATGGTCCTTGACCTAGCTACAGTCCTCGACCAATTGCAGGTAGACCAATGGTAGACCATGGAGGTCTAAATAAATCTAACACTCTCTCCCCCTTATAGAGCTCACTGTCCTCAGTGATCAAGGAAGGAAAGTGTTTGCGAATCAGAGCTTCTGATTCCCAAGTAGCATCTGTGAGTGGACGGCTAGTCCATGCTACTAAATACTCTGGTATGGAGCAATTCCTTAACTTCCGCTCCCTCTTACCAAGAACCTGAAATGGAACATCTGGCTGAGATGCTCTATTTTCTAAAGCAACTAAACCATCTACACAATTCTCATCTCGAGAAATGTATGGTCTCAACTTGCTGACCTGGAGAACTTGGTGAACTTTGCAATTCTCTGGCAATTGCAATTTATATGCAACATCTATCCAAGGTCCACAAAATCTAGGGGATAACTTGGGTTTCTGACCCAGTGTCAATGATGAACCAAGTAGAACATGTAAAAACACACGATCGCACTCTTGAAACGTTTGTGGTGTATGATGTCGATCTACAAATGCTTTCATCCTTTTAGGAGCTTGTTGGAGATTGAACTGAGCTATTTTCAAGTTAGCTTGCATATCCGTTAAAAATTGTGAAGCACTCGGAGAATTTCTGGGTAATCCAATGGTAGCTCGACTATGTGGAATAAATCCATAGATCACCTCAAAAGGTGCCACTCTAGTAGTTTTATGCTTCCAACTATTATAAGCAAACTCAACTAATGGGAGAAAACTATCCCAATCTCTTTGCTTTTTTGAAACATATGCCCATAGCATATCTTCCAGTATCTGATTAACTCTTTCGGTCAGACCGTCTATCTGTGGATGCTCTCCACTACTCGTTTTGAGTTGAACTTGAAGCCTATTGAACACGTGTTTCCAAAAATTTCCTGTAAATCTAGGATCCGTGTTTGAAACTATTGATTTTGGTAGACCATGCAGTCTAAAATTATTCTGAATAAATAGTTCCGCGACTTGCAGAGCCTCCACTGATTCCTTTGTAGGGATAAAGTGTTCCATTTTACTCAAACGATCAACCACTACAAGAATAGCATTCTTTTGTCGTGATCTCCTAGGTAAACCCATTATGAAGTCCATGGAAATACTATCCCAACAACACTGTGGTATCTCCAATGGCTATAGTAGACCTAGAGGACTAATCCTCTCTGCTTTATTCACCTGACATTTATAACACTGACTTACATAATTGTTTATATCTCTGACCATCTTTGGCCACCAAAAAGTGCATCATTTGAAAAACTGTACGCAAATGATATTCATGTTCTTCCAAACTTTTACTATAAACCGACGGACCATCTATAAAATCAACCACAAACTGACCAATAAAAGGACGAAAAATATCATTCATGAGCATCATAAAAGTAGCTTGAGCATTAGTTAAACCAAATGGCATTACAAGATACTCATAATGACCAAATCTAGTACGAAAAGTTGTTTTATGTACATCATCGTCCTTAACTCTTATTTGATGATAACCACTCTTTAGGTCTATTTTACTATGTATGATATAGCACCTCCTAGTGCATCCAGAATATCGTCAATGTGAGGCATCGGATATATGTGCTTTATTGTAACTTTATTTAATGCTCTAAAATCTATACACATTCTGAAAGATCCATCCTTTTTGCGAGCCAAAAGCACTGGGGTGTTTTCTTCAGCAAAGAGGTGTTCAGCCAATGTGTAATGGGATCGATCAGTTTAGTGTATTGGGATCTATGAATAAGTGGATCGATCAGTTGAGTGTGAACTCCGTTATTTCGTTTGAGTCCTATAAATAGGACTCAAGGCCTCTCATTTGTCATTCTTGGCATTTGTCAAAACTTTTGGCCTCGCATGGAAGACCTTCGTCAGTGAGACCCGTGGGGGACTAGAAGTATGGGACACCAGTCCTCTCGAGGTGGCTGCCCGTTGCATGCTACAGACCCACGCTCAAGGGTGAACCTGTATTGGCTCTATGGCTGGGAGGTGAGTCCCATGTCCGGCTTTTTATTATTTGTGGATTTGGCTTGTGTCTTGACTTGTCCAGCATGGACGATCTGGAGGATCTAACATCAATACAGAGGCATATGGAGTTTCTTGGGTTGTACTAACTTTTCAAATTTCATCAGATGGATACTAGATACATACTGCAGCAGCTTGATCAAATTATTTATTTACTGCAAAGCTTGTGTAGAAATGTCTGGATTAGCCACATTCTCAACATAATCAGGAAACCAGACATTCTGGCATCCCGACCTTCTCATGACCCCACCAAACTGAAAACCCTAAATTGTGAAATGAAGAGCATCTAGTCTCAACCTGGACCACTTACCTCATAATTACACCATACGTGCATCAAGCATCGGCCAGTTTTTTCAGCCTTATACTTACATAATCACCACAAAGAAAGCACATCAAATCTCACCTGTCTTTCAAGCTCCTCTGAGAAGGATTCCTTGCTAAAATCTAGACCAGATTGATTTACAGCTTCCATTACATATGGGAACATTGAGCGGCGAAGATGCCTGATCTTCAAAGAACCATCAGGTGCCTGCACAGGACAAATGTAGCAAACATAAGAACAAAGAAACATTTCAGGTGCATGGGACAGGATCTTACTCTGCTTAGAGTAGCCAACAGTTTTCAAGATTGATGATATGTGACATCATGTTTCAATATAGAAATAGACTTCGTCTCTGCAAAGTGGCCATTGGTAGCGTGAAAACTCATAGATTTATGGAAGAAAACTGCCTAGCTGACTTCAATGAAACGTTTATTTTGGAACTGTGGATATATCAAGGACTAATTCATGAAATTCATCGTGAACAGCTGGCTTCAAGAATTAATGAGTTCATATTTACTTTTATAATCTTTTTCATTATCATGACGAATCACTCGTATTCATACATGACCATATCAGAACTTTGTTCTTTGGTTCCTATGGCAATCCAGAAACATAACCCCATTTGAGGAAAGGTACAGATTTTTGCTATTTTTCCCTTTTGGATATGAACAGGAATTCGAAATGCATACACCTAACCTCATAAGGTAGGGACACACATTACATCCCACAGGTAAGGGGTGCAGTTTTGCTGATGCTTTTCCTCATAAAAACTCATTAGTAATTGAAGTTTAGAACATGTGAACACCTCAATGGAGGTATGCCCGATAATGTACATTATGTGTCAGACCTTGTACTCTAGGTTAACTCATAATAAAGCCTATGAGTGCCTCTCATTTATTTATACATGATTAAAACAAAGAAAGAAATTTCATCCAAAAAAATAGTGTGTGTGGGTGGGTGTGTGATTTTCTCTTCTTCTTTTTTTGTTTCTTTTCTTCTTCCCCCTTTTCTTTTGTGGGGGTGTTGGTTGGGTTTTTTGTGTGTGTGTGTGTGGTGGGGGGGGGGGGGGAGGGGGGGGGGATAGGGGATGGGATGTGTGTGTGTGTTTGTATTGTGTGTGTGTTTGTATTGTGTGTGTGTTTGTATTGTGTGTGTGCGTGTGTGTGTGTGTGTGTGTGTGTGTGTGTGTGTGTGTGTGTGTGTGATGATGATGCTATATGTACTAATGAGCAACAACTAGCATACAATGGAGACAAGATTGGAACTTACATTCTTCAAGCATCTCTTAATGAGCTTTTTCCATTTGATAAAACTGGACCATGCCTTATCCACATCACCAGCAGACTTCTGTTTTTTGTGCTTCTTTCTAAATGGTTCTTTGTGCTTGATATTACCATCCTCTAAAGATTCCATTGAGCCATTGATCCTTTCGCCAGTAGCGTGACAGCAGATTTCATCACTCTTCAAATCAGTTTTCACTCCACATTTTCCATGAAATGGAGATACATTGTTATCATCAGACAGCTTTCTCCTCTTTTTCATTGATACATTATGTTCCTTGTTGACTCCATTCTCAGATGAATGGTTTGTACTTTCTTGATGATTTTGATTGGCATCTGCCCTTTCCACCCCCCTGTGATCTACATGAGAAAGGGTCTCCTTTCTACCATTTTCAAAGTTGGATTTTGTGCAGATCTCTTTATCAGATTCCTTCAATGGAATAGAAAACTCTTCCTTGTTTGTATCTGAGACTGTTGCTTTTGCGTTACCAGACACAGTTGATGATACTGACCTCACTTTTGACTTGTGCTTTTTTCCTTGTGAATGTAAGAGCAATGTCTCTTGACTAGTCGCCTTCACATTGCAAATACTGTCAAACAATGATACAGCAATGGGACATTAAAGCATGTGCCAAAAAAATATATATGCCTGAAAAGACAATGTCAGTGGACAGCAAAGACTTTAGAGAAAACTTGAACACTACGTTGGAGCGAGCTTAGTGTACACCATTGAACCACTTCACATAACAAAACACATTAATATGATCTTTGCAAAATATCTCTCTCGTCCACAAATACCTCAAAAAGCACCGTATTGCAACATTCTAGGACACAACAGAGCTCTGAGCCTGTACCTGATGACATGTCCTATTGTGACTGCTACCTCAAGAAACCAGTAAACTGATACATAAACAGGTGACATGCAGTTACAATATCACTTCTATACTTTGTAAGACTTTCTACTGGAATTGATTTATTGTTTGTAATGAGCTTATGATTGCAAATATATGGATCAAATACAGAACATCAAAATATTTTTTGTTGGAAAACAATGTCAGAATGCCTTAAAATGACCAAAAATCCAGCAACCCTAATTTTGGAACTTGGTAAAATTTGGTCAAAGATGGCCAAAAAATTTTGTTGACTTATGGTAAAGTACTCTCTGAGAGCTTTCTAATGATATATAACACTGCATCATCATCTGGCATCAGAAAGCCAACCAAAGGTCAAACCTAATTTCTGCTTTTCGCATGCTTTTCATCCATAACTTTATAATGACTGAAATTAAATCAATGAAAAGCACATCTATAAGTCATTAAAAGCTGGGCAATCAAACTTTTATTCCTAAAAAGCAAATCGAATGTGCAAAAGCTGCTATTGCATGAAGAACTAAAAACTCATGCATGCTTTATGGTTTTCTAGCTTTTCGACCTCAAGCATCAATTCTTGAAGCTAATCAAGCACAAGCTCTAGGATTAAGAGCCAGGAGGACTCTTGGAAGAGTATATATAGATTTGAAGGAGTTTTTAGCAGTCCATTCTTGCTTCTTCGTCATACATCTTGTAATGCATGCTGATTTTGTTGAGTTATGGCATCCCATTTAGGGTTTCTTCACATGTTGCTATTGTACCAAGTGTTTACCTACGACTTCATCATGAGAAGTGACCATTGTTGCTTCTCTACATCAGAGAAGACCTAATTCCAGTAGGGTTTGCTGTATTAACTGTTTTTCACAGTTCATTTACCTTTTTTTTAGCATATCCACTCACATAATACCCTTAGACACTCTCTCACTCCAATTTGTACTTAGAACCTTTAGATTCAGCCTACATTAAGTTTTGTATAATTACGCACATTGTATAATGACATTTGCATTTAATTAGTGTGTGTAGTAGCATGCTGCTTCAATTTTATAATTGTCTTCTCTCTACTCTCTCTCATTCATCTTTTTTATTAACTCAAGGTGTGTTATGTGCTGTTGTTCAAGTGTTGGAAAGATCTTGATTTAACCTGTGATTATTGTTTGGGCCTATCATACTTCCAATATTTTTCATCCGACCTAAGAACCCTCAACTTTGAAGACTTTTTTGGAAATTTGGTGATGCTAGTGAGCTGATTTTGCATAATTGTGTTACGTATCTCGCGTCAAAAAGAGCTTATTATCGGTTGGGCATATGGATATGCATGGATATAGTATCCTCTTTGAAAAGGGTCATAGAAGCTCATAAAAGCCTCAAAGCTGATTTATACCAAAGGCACTAAGAAAAGTGCACCTTGCTGTTTGCATGGGAAAGCTTTGCTCGGAAAATTTATTGTTTTGGCTGAAATTTATTCTCAAATGGAATTATGACACAAATCGCTTGTGCCACATGAGCCAAAAGAGCCTTGATAGATTATGTAATCTTGAACAAGTTTGATGCTAAAGGCACAAAACTTGACTTCTCTAATGATTGTCAATATGGTAAGAAAATAAAAACTTCTTACCACTCTGTTGTCTATCATAAGTCTAATCATTGATGTGCTTGATCGTGTTCACTATGATGTTTGTAGAATGCCCACTAAATCTATTGGGAGGGTTCTTAACTTTGTATTCTTTTTGTTGATGATGACTCTAGAAAGCTTAGAGTTTATTTGTTAAAATCTAAGGATGAAGCTTTGTTGTATTTAAGAAATTTCATGCATTTGTGACCACTCCATAGTTGCACGAAACGGCATTTCGGCCGTTCCGAAATATGATAGAAACGGCAGAAATGGAAATGACAGAAATGAGTTTCGAGAACTCCATTTTTTAGAAAAAAGATTTTTCATTTTCATTTAGTCGTTTTGCAACACATGCTTTTGAATGTACTTTAAAGAGTGAGAGTGACCCCGAATGTGCCATAGAGGGTGAGAGTTTAGCTAAACGGCAACCTCCTTCAAGTTTCAAGGCTAACCCACAAAGCTACACGTTATAAACGTGCATCCTTGAAGCATGAGGCTTCAAAAATCATCTTTGTAAGTGCCAAGTGCAGCTTGACAATTGCAATTATGGCATGTGTCACGTGTGTTCCCTACTTCTAAGTTTTTACTATTACACACACGCACACAAACACGTCACACATGTCATCCAAATGTCATAATTGTGTAGATTTGTGGCATCATGCATGTGCATGCAACATATTACATACATAATGGTGTACATTAAACATTTGTGCATCATTATTCATATTATAAAAAATATGCATGACACATGCAACACCTTTGCATTGATAAATTACAATTGTGTATGGCATTGGGCAATTATGTGTATGCATTCTTGAGACTTAAATGTATACATATTATGCATTGTGCATGTCAAATTTCAATGATATCATTATGATGTGGATAGTGGTATGTGCATTTGCCATTTGCCATTGTGCAATGTGTATGTACATATACATCTATATGCATTGTGTTTGAATCATGACATATGTACCATAATCTATTATATATTAGTATACTACTATGCACATGCATGGTCATTGATGCATGTAATTACTAATTATGTTATATCATACATGTATTTGAATTTTGCATTGACATTGTAATTTATAAATTGTAAAGCTATATATATATATATATATATATATATATATATATATATATATATATATATATATATATATATATATATATATATATATATATATATATATATATATATATATATATGTGTGTATGCATGCATGCATGCATGCATGCATACATACATACATACATACATACATTGATACATACATACATACATACATACATATATGTATATATATACCATTTCGTGTTTCCTTGATCCTCTTAGAGGTCGAAACTCAGTTTCAACCGTTTCCGTTTCTTTGTTTCCGAAACTCCTAACAACTATGGACCATCCAAATTGCAAGAAAGTTGAAATGCTTAAATACGGATAATGGAAGTAAGTTCACAAATGCTGAATTCAATAGATTTTGTGAAAATCATTGTATTAAGAGGGAACTATCAGTCCCACACAGCCCCTCTTCTAATGGTCTCACTGAAAGGTATAACAAAACTTTATGTGAGAGGGTGAAATGCATGCTGTCCATAGCTAATCTCCCTCATGGATTTTGGGGAGAGGCTCTCAAAACCATAGTTTATGTTTGCAATCGGTCCCCTCACACGTTCCTAAAAGGTGGCATCTACAAAGAGGTTTGGTTCAGCCAACCAGCTTCATATGATCACCTACGCATCTTACATTGTGATGCTTTTGTGCATATTAGGCTTGAATCGAGGAGCAAGTTAGATAAAAAGTCTATGAAATGAAAGGGGCCGTGGAGAGCTACGTCATGGTGTGTTCGCTTGCTCCAAATGCCAAGGGAGTGGGTTGTTGCGTGAGGAGAGAGAAAATAGATGTTGGAATTCGGGGCCCCAAGATCTTCCAATACTAAAAACCTTTGAGCATACACACTTAATTAATCAAGATGATAGGTGAGAAATAGAAAGAAAGAGATCTTGAGACAAGGATAAGTAATGTAAGCAAAGTGCTTACACACTAAATATAGATGGCCAAATTACAACATGATAGAAACGGCAGAAATGGAAATGACAGAAATGAGTTTCGAGAACTCCATTTTTTAGGGAAAAGATTTTTCATTTTCATTTAGTCGTTTTGCAACACATGCTTTTGAATGTACTTTAAAGAGTGAGAGTGACCCCGAATGTGCCATAGAGGGTGAGAGTTTAGCTAAACGGCAACCTCCTTCAAGTTTCAAGGCTAACCCACAAAGCTACACGTTATAAACGTGCATCCTTGAAGCATGAGGCTTCAAAAATCATCTTTGCAAGTGCCAAGTGCAGCTTGACAATTGCAATTATGGCATGTGTCACGTGTGTTCCCTACTTCTAAGTTTTTACTATTACACACACGCACACAAACACGTCACACATGTCATCCAAATGTCATAATTGTGTAGATTTGTGGCATCATGCATGTGCATGCAACATATTACAATTACATACATAATGGTGTACATTAAACATTTGTGCATCATTATTCATATTATAAAAAATATGCATGACACATGCAACACCTTTGCATTGATAAATTACAATTGTGTATGGCATTGGGCAATTATGTGTGTGCATTCTTGAGACTTAAATGTATACATATTATGCTTTGTGCATGTCAAATTTCAATGATATCATTATGATGTGGATAGTGGTATGTGCATTTGCCATTTGCCATTGTCCAATGTGTATGTACATATCATCTATATGCATTGTGTTTGAATCATGACATATGTACCATAATCTATTATATATTAGTATACTACTATGCACATGCATGGTCATTGATGCATGTAATTACTAATTATGTTATATCATACATGTATTTGAATTTTGCATTGACATTGTAATTTATAAATTGTAAAGCTATATATATATATATATATATATATATATATATATGTGTGTGTATGCATGCATGCATGCATGCATACATACATACATACATACATACATACATTGATACATACATACATACATACATACATACATATATGTATATATATACCATTTCGTGTTTCCTTGATCCTCTTAGAGGTCGAAACTCAGTTTCAACCGTTTCCATTTCTTTGTTTCCGAAACTCCTAACAACTATGGACCATCCAAATTGCGAGAAAGTTGAAATGCTTAAGTACGGATAATGGAAGTAAGTTCACAAATGCTGAATTCAATAGATTTTGTGAAAATCATTGTATTAAGAGGGAACTATCAGTCCCACACAGCCCCTCTTCTAATGGTCTCACTGAAAGGTATAACAAAACTTTATGTGAGAGGGTGAAATGCATGCTGTCCATAGCTAATCTCCCTCATGGATTTTGGGGAGAGGCTCTCAAAACCATAGTTTATGTTTGCAATCGGTCCCCTCACACGTTCCTAAAAGGTGGCATCTACAAAGAGGTTTGGTTCAGCCAACCAGCTTCATATGATCACCTACGCATCTTACATTGTGATGCTTTTGTGCATATTAGGCTTGAATCGAGGAGCAAGTTAGATAAAAAGTCTATGAAATGAAAGGGGCCATGGAGAGCTACGTCATGGTGTGTTCGCTTGCTCCAAATGCCAAGGGAGTGGGTTGTTGCGTGAGGAGAGAGAAAATAGATGTTGGAATTCGGGGCCCCAAGATCTTCCAATACTAAAAACCTTTGAGCATACACACTTAATTAATCAAGATGATAGGTGAGAAATAGAAAGAAAGAGATCTTGAGACAAGGATAAGTAATGTAAGCAAAGTGCTTACACACTAAATATAGATGGCCAAATTACAACATGATAGAAACGGCAGAAATGGAAATGACAGAAATGAGTTTCGAGAACTCCATTTTTTAGGGAAAAGATTTTTCATTTTCATTTAGTCGTTTTGCAACACATGCTTTTGAATGTACTTTAAAGAGTGAGAGTGACCCCGAATGTGCCATAGAGGGTGAGAGTTTAGCTAAACGGCAACCTCCTTCAAGTTTCAAGGCTAACCCACAAAGCTACACGTTATAAACGTGCATCCTTGAAGCATGAGGCTTCAAAAATCATCTTTGTAAGTGCCAAGTGCAGCTTGACAATTGCAATTATGGCATGTGTCACGTGTGTTCCCTACTTCTAAGTTTTTACTATTACACACACGCACACAAACACGTCACACATGTCATCCAAATGTCATAATTGTGTAGATTTGTGGCATCATGCATGTGCATGCAACATATTACATACATAATGGTGCACATTAAACATTTGTGCATCATTATTCATATTATAAAAAATATGCATGACACATGCAACACCTTTGCATTGATAAATTACAATTGTGTATGGCATTGGGCAATTATGTGTGTGCATTCTTGAGACTTAAATGTATACATATTATGCATTGTGCATGTCAAATTTCAATGATATCATTATGATGTGGATAGTGGTATGTGCATTTGCCATTTGCCATTGTGCAATGTGTATGTACATATACATCTATATGCATTGTGTTTGAATCATGACATATGTACCATAATCTATTATATATTACTATACTACTATGCACATGCATGGTCATTGATGCATGTAATTACTAATTATGTTATATCATACATGTATTTGAATTTTGCATTGACATTGTAATTTATAAATTGTAAAGCTATATATATATATATATATATATATATATATATATATATATATATATATATATATATATATATATATATATATATATATATATATATATATATATATATATATATATGTGTATGCATGCATGCATACATACATACATACATACATACATTGATACATACATACATACATACATATATGTATATATATACCATTTCGTGTTTCCTTGATCCTCTTAGAGGTCGAAACTCAGTTTCAACCGTTTCCGTTTCTTTGTTTCCGAAACTCCTAACAACTATGGACCATCCAAATTGCGAGAAAGTTGAAATGCTTAAGTACGGATAATGGAAGTAAGTTCACAAATGCTGAATTCAATAGATTTTGTGAAAATCATTGTATTAAGAGGGAACTATCAGTCCCACACAGCCCCTCTTCTAATGGTCTCACTGAAAGGTATAACAAAACTTTATGTGAGAGGGTGAAATGCATGCTGTCCATAGCTAATCTCCCTCATGGATTTTGGGGAGAGGCTCTCAAAACCATAGTTTATGTTTGCAATCGGTCCCCTCACACGTTCCTAAAAGGTGGCATCTACAAAGAGGTTTGGTTCAGCCAACCAGCTTCATATGATCACCTACGCATCTTACATTGTGATGCTTTTGTGCATATTAGGCTTGAATCGAGGAGCAAGTTAGATAAAAAGTCTATGAAATGAAAGGGGCCGTGGAGAGCTACGTCATGGTGTGTTCGCTTGCTCCAAATGCCAAGGGAGTGGGTTGTTGCGTGAGGAGAGAGAAAATAGATGTTGGAATTCGGGGCCCCAAGATCTTCCAATACTAAAAACCTTTGAGCATACACACTTAATTAATCAAGATGATAGGTGAGAAATAGAAAGAAAGAGATCTTGAGACAAGGATAAGTAATGTAAGCAAAGTGCTTACACACTAAATATAGATGGCCAAATTACAACATGGGAGTACTACGCAACCATATGATGTGGTGCACTCACTAAGTGGAAGAATAGCCAAGAAGATGATGATGTATAAAATTTCAGATTATGCTGTTATAATCTGAGTGTGTGTGAAGTGAATGAGCAACGAAGTGAGCCTAACCTCACAAGAAAGTGCAACAAATCAGAAAATCAGCAAACCCTAATTCTGAAATTAGGGTTCAGAAACCCTAAAAACAGAAAATAAGGCTAACTTACAAAAGATAGCTGCCACCACCTTGTAGAAGACTCCTTGCTTCAAGAGAGTAGCCTCTCCTTCACAAATCCTTCACCTCCAAAGCTTCAGAACTCCAAAATTGACACAAGTAAGCATCAACTCTAGTTCAAGTTGTCAATTGTGTTCCCATGTGCTCCTTATATAATAGTTGTAGCCCTCCAATAAAGCATGCGATAAATTTTAACGAAAAAGCTGATTTCTTTTTAGCCCAAACCTGCAATCGTTATTTTTTAACGATTTGATTTTGCTTTTCATCCTTAAAATTTTGAGATCGCTAATTTTGGTCCTTGCTTTAATTTAATCGCCCAATTTAACTTGCTTTTGGTCATGTTGACATAATAACCTAGCTTTTCGCATACCACTAGATAGCTCTCGCCAAGCTCTATCTATCTAGCCTAAAAAAAATCTACCCAAAGTGTACAAAAAAAGCTAAGTCCAAAATGTAGATTTGCTGGAAGTGGACCATATGTACATTGACTTCCAACAATCCCTCCTTCAATGTCATATTGGTACAAGCTTCGGTAATCTGCACATCTTCTCATGACTATCTCTAGTCAATGCTTTGGTAAATATATCTTCAATATTCTCACTAGAAGGAACATAAACCTGCTTCTTTGCTATCTTCTCTCGAATATAGTGGTAGTGAACCTCTATACACTTTGTCCTTGCATGATGCACTGGATTCTTTACTATAGCTATTGCACTCTGGCTATTTGAAAATATCTTAATGGGTTCATGTACTTTCACATCTAGATAACTGAAAAATCTTCTACAACCATACTGACTCCACAGTAGCTCTAAATGTTGCACGATATTTAGCATCACACGATGAAGTTGCAATAGTGGGTTGTCTCTTCGAAAGCCATGAGATAAGACAATCTCCAAGATAAAAACAAAATCCACTAGTACTTCTTCTTGTGTCTCTATCACCTTCCGAATCAGAATCTGAAAATCCTTTTAGTAACAAATGTGTAGATTTCGAAAATACCATAGCATAATTTGAAGTTCCCTTCAAATATCTGAAGATCCGCTTTACTTCTTTCCAATGAAACGTTGTCAGATTCTGCATGAACCTTGATACTTGAGAAACTGCAAACTGTATATCAAGACGTGTATTACAAAGATATATCAAGCATCCAACTGCTTGACTATATAAAGTAACATCAAATGACTCTTTATCTCCTACTATTTGTAAAGATGCGTTCTGATCCATAGGTGTTTGCATAGGTTTAGAATCAGTCATCTGAAACCTTTCTAATAGTTTCTCAATGTACTTCTGCTGTGTCATATAGATACACTCATCTTTAAACAGAAACTGAATCCCAAGATAATAATGCAAGATTCCTAAATCATTTACATCAAATGTTTGCTTTAATTGTTCTTTGAACATCTGCAAATCTTCATCTCTGGGACCTGTGATTATAATATCATCCACATAAATGATTGCTATAATCATCATACCTGTTTCACACTTTGACATAAAGAGTTAGAGCTGCATCTGAGTTATGGAAACCAATGGATAAAAGATATGTGTGTATCTTTTCATACCATGCTCTAGGTGCCTATTTTAATCCATACAAAGCTTTTATAAGCTTACACACTAAGTGTTCTTTACCTGCCTCTTCAAAACCTTCTGGCTGCTGAATATATACATCTTTATGTAAATCACCATTTAGAAAAGCAGTCTTTATGTCAAGTTGATATACTTTCCAATCAAAATGAGTAAGTATTGACCTAATAACTGTCATCCTAGAAGTAGGAGCGAATGTTTCATCATAATCAATACCTTTTTGTTGTGCATATCCTTTGACAACTAATCTGGCTTTGTACCTATCAATAGTACCATCTACTTTTTGTTTGATTTTGAAGATCCATTTTACACCTATAGCTTTCTTTCCCTCTGGTAACTCACGTACCTGCCAAGTTTGATTCTTATGAATAGAATCAATTTCTTCTTGCATAGCTTTTCTCCAAATAGGAATGTTAAGTGTATCTTTAACACATGCAGGTTCATCTTCAACTGTCGTGAGTGCTAAAATATCATGAATCTCAAAGTCTTCAGCAAAACTTACATGATCTTTTTGTTGTTGTTGTCTAGTCTGACTCCTTGTTCTTCCTGTAAAAGTCTTTATACCACTATCTTTCCAAGTCTGATATAACCAAGTAGGTGTATCCTTAAATAGTGGTGAAATTCTTTCTGACCCTTCAGCTTCCACAGGTTCTAGAACTTGTCCTTCTGAGGTACTAGGACTTTCTGGAACTAAAGTCTCATATGGAACTAACTCTGTAGAAGGTTGTGAAATTCCTCTTTCTTCAACTCTTTCTTCAATCCTAGGAATTTTAACTCCCTCCTCATATGGCTGAACATGTACATCCAAATTCTGTCTAAAAAATCCATAGTCATTTTCACCAATGAACTCTGGAATTTCTGCTTCTTTATCATAAACCTTATTTTCAGCAATATAAGCATTGCATGAAAGAATAAGTTCACATGTCTCTGAAACATAAAACCTGTATCCTTTGCTCTCAACAGGATATCCAATGAAAACAGCTTTCCTTGCCTTTACATCTAGTTTGTCTCGATCCTTTTTCTCAACATGTACATAAGAAAGTGATATGAATACTCTGAAATAACTCACATTAGGTTTTCTACCATAATAAGCTTCATAAGGTGTGATTACCTTTAAAGCTTTTGTAGAAGACCTGTTCAAAATGTGATTAGTTGTATGTACTGCATCAAACCAGAATTTTGGTGAAAGCTTCTTGGATGTCATCATGCTCCGCATCATCTCAATAAGTATTCTATTCCTTCTTTTTGCAACACCATTCTGCTGAGGAGTATAAGCAATAGTAAGGTGTCGAGTAACACCTTTTTCTTCAAGAAATGTCTGGAACTCATTTGACAAGTATTCTCCACCTCTATCACTTCTGAGAATCTGGATAGTTGTTTGACTTTCATTTTCAACCATAGCTACAAATTTCTTGAACGTGAGAAAGACTTCTCACTTCAACTTAAGACCATAAATCCATGAGTATCTCGTAAAATCATCAACAAATAAAACAAAATACCTAAAACCCTAAATAGAGTCCGCTCTCGTAGGTTCATTCACATCTGAATAAATAATTTGCAATTTCCTGGTAGTTGTAATATGACCATGTTTCTTGAAAGGTAGTTTATGCATCTTACGTTCACCACATCCTTCACATATATATGAATCATCTGGTAGCTCGAATGAGGGTAAACTCTCAACCATACCTCTATCTTTGATACTCTTGAGAGCTCCAAAACTAATATGTCCAAATCTTTCATGCCATAACTTCATATCTCCCACCGGTGACGAAGATTTGACAGCATATGCTTGACTGATTTTTGACAAAATAAAAATCCCTCCTTTGTGCTCACCTTGTAAAATACACTTCTCTTCTTTGTGTGACAAGATCTTACAAAGATCTCTCTCGAATACAACTTTGAAACCATCACCTAAAAATGCAGATATAGATAGCAGATTCTTCTTCATGTTAAGTACCTATAAAACATCTGAAATCTGAAAATTACCACCTTCTCTTAACTTTAGGGTTACTGTACCTATTCCTACAACATCCAAATCATTGCCATCTGCAATAGTAACTCTTCTACCTGAAGAATAGGAAACAGAAGAAAATACATCTTTGCAACTTGTCATATGTTTGTAGCACCTGAATCAAATATCCAAGGATATGCTGAAAGAACTTGTAAAGCTTCCTGATCAAAAGCTACTTCCTCAATGGTGATACAGGCATAAGAATCACCTTGAGAATTCCCTTTTTTCTCATCTTTTGCAATATTACCTGATGGCTTTTTCTTTTCTTCTGCAATCCTTTTCTGACAAACTGCTATAAAATGTCCAGGTTTCTTGCAATAATGACATAATGCTTCCTTCTTCTTAGAAGACTTCTCTTTAGATGTAGTAGAAACAAAATCTGAAGTAGAAGGTAAAGAGGACTAACTTTCCATCTTGGATTGTTTTTCCTTCTTATTCTTTTTCTTCTTTTTACCCTTTGATGAAGATAAAAGTGCTTCTTCATTCTCTTCCATTCCCTTCAATTGATCTTCATCTTGAAGTAACAAGAACTCTAACTCTTCATATGTAACCTCTCTATCTCTTGTGGTAAGGGTAAGAGTGGCTATAAACGACCGATATGAGATAGGAAGTGAATTAATCAGCGTATTTACCATTTCTTCATCAAATATCTGAACTCCTACATTTAGAAGTTAATCTCTCAAGTCAACGAGCTTTGTAATGTGAGTTTGAATTGACTCACCAGCCTTCATCCTTGAATTTGCTAATTGTCTCCTCAAGTGAGCTTTCCTAGCAAGAATTTGCTTTGAAAAAGATTCTCAAGCTTCAACCAAGCTTGTCTAGAACTTCTGCATGATCTGATCTATGGTAGAATATGCTTTTTGACACTCATTGCTATGAATGAGAGTGCTAAAGCATCTCTAGAATCCCATCTTGCTTGTTCTTCAGTAGGAGGAACTTTGGGTAAGGATCTACCTGTGACTCTGGGTGTAGAAGTGGTTACCTCTTCTTCAGTTGGTTCTGTGATTGCAACACCAGTACCTCTTGAAGTTGTTGTATCCTCTTCTTCGCCTTCTCGTCTTGGTCTTGTTAAGGATCCATTGACGATACTCCATAAATCCTTTGTCACTAACAAATTCATCATCATGAAACTCCACATAGGATAATTAGACGATCCATCCAACTTGTCCTCAATCTCAATTCCATACTCACTCATCTTAACTAAGTGTGTATGTCAATTATGCTCTGATACCAAGTGTTGGAATTTCGGGCCCCAGGATCTTCCAATACTAAAACCTTTGAGCATACACACTTAATTAATCAAGATGATAGGTGAGAAATAGAAAGAAAGAGATCTTGAGACAAGGATAAGTAACGTAAGCAAAGTGCTTACTCACTAAATATAGATGGCCGAATTACAACATGGGAGTACTACTCAACCATATGATGTGGTGCACTCACTAAATCGAAGAATAGCCAAGAAGATGATGATGTACGAAATTTCAGATTATGTTGTTATAATCTGAGTGTGTGTGAAGCGAATGAGCAACGAAGTGAACCTAACCTCACAAGAAAGTGCAACAAATCTGAAAATCAGCAAACCCTAATTCTGAAATTAGGGTTCAGAAACCCTAAAAACAGAAAATAAGGCTAACTTACAAAAGATAGCTGCCACCATCTTGTAGAAGACTCCTTGCTCCAAGAGAGTAGCCTCTCCTTCACAAATCCTTCACCTCCAAAGCTTCAGAACTCCAAAATTCACACAAGTAAGCATCAACTCTAGCTCAAGTTGTCAAATTGTGTGCCCATGTGCTCCTTATATAGTGGTTGTAGCCCTCCAATAAAGCATGCGATAAATTTTAACGAAAAAGCTGATTTTTTTTGGCACAAACCTGCGATCGTTATTTTTTCACAATTTGATTTTTCTTTTCATCCTTAAAATTTTGTGATCGCTAATTTTGGTCCTTGCTTTAATTTAATCACCCAATTTAACTTGCTTTTGGTCATGTTGACATAATAACCTAGCTTTTTGAGTTTGTTCCTTCCAAAAATGTTCTTCCTCCATCTTGAGCTCAATTAGGGTTTTACTTTTCTCCGTATTCAGACCTCTGATGAAGAAATGAAGCATACCACTAGATAGCTCTCGCCAAGCTCTATCTATCTAGCCTAAAAGAGTTTTACCCAAACTGTATAAAAAATGTCAAATCCAAAATGTAGATTTGCTAGAAGTGGACCATATGTACATTGACTTCCAACAGTAGAGAGAGAAACCTGCGCAGAAATTTGGAGACGAAGATGGAGAAACTAAAGTTGAAGAAGTCCCAATCAAGTTATGAGAGAGTTGGGACCAAGTCTTATTGATAAGTGACTTTTAGGTCATTTGGGTATGTTCACACATGACCAATGACAAAAAGTCATAAAGTAATGTAAATGCCTATAACTCCCCAATTTTGAGGTCCAAAAAATATAACAAAAATATGTTGGGAAAGCTCTCGAAGAGAGCTTTCACATGGAAGGGTCAAAATATACAAAAGGAGATTCATTGGGACCTTTATCCCCAACAACCTCCCCCTTAAAGGACCAAGGAGGCTCCTTCAAGCTAAGTAACACCCACCATCTCTGTACATAGCTGATGTTGTGCCTTGAGTAGACACTTCGTAAGAGCATCCGCAGGATTCCGTGAAGTATTGACCTTGATCAAAGTGACCAAGCCATCCTCTAACACCTCTCTGATGAAGTGGTATCTCACATCAATATGCTTTGTGCGAGCATGAAACATGGTATTCCTTGCCAAACATATGGCACATCCAAGAACAGGTGTCTTTTCAAGCATCTCAAACTCACTGCATAAGCGGGCTAACCAAATGGCTTCTTTGGAAGCCTCTTTGGCTGAGATATATTAAGCCTTTGTAGCAGATAGTGCAACTATCCTCTGAAGTATAGAGCACCATGAAATAGCTCCACTTGCAAGGGTGTATACATAGCCACTTGTGGACTTGCGTGTGTCCAGATCACCTGCTATGTCTGAATCACAAAACCCTTTTAACTCTAATGGACCCTTTCCATAACATAGGTATTTACCTGCTATGTCTGAATCACAAAACCCTTTTAACTCTAATCACCTGCTATGTCTGAATCACAAAACCCTTTTAACTCTAATGGACCCTTTCCATAACATAGGCATTTACCTTTGGTCCCTTTCAAATATCTCAAGATAGATTTGACCGCCTCCCAATGAGATCTACCAGGATTAGCCATGAACTTGCTAACAACTCCCACTGCATGAGCAATGTCTGACCAAGTGGCAACCATAGCATACATAAGTGAACCACAAGCTGATGCATATGGAACACTCTTCATGTAATTGGCTGCATCATCATCTTTGGAACAGTCATCTTTGGAAAGCTTAACATGTGGCTACAATGGCACTCCAAGAGGCTTAGCATCAGCCACATTAAATCTGTCCAGCACTTTTTCAATGTACTTTTCTTGGGATAAATGCAAAGTATGCTGCTATCTATCCCTTTTTATTCGCATACCAAGAATATGCTCAGCTTCCCCAAGGTCTTTCATTGAGAATGCAGAGTTCAGTTGTTTCCAAGAGGCATTGATTTCCAAGAGGTGTTCTCCCAAGTATCATTTGCATGCAAGGCCTTTATATCTTCCTGCAATGGTAACTCCCACTTCTTTTTGTGCTCACATAGCTTTGCCTCTTTATAAGTGAGAGGCTCACCCTCATTTAATAACATAATGTAATGTATAGAGGGGTCATATCTATTCATTGGCCTCCTAGGACGTGTAGATCTTCTTACCCAATGATCCACATTATCCGGCAATGGATCTACATCAAGAGGTACAACTTCTTCATTGTTAATGGGCTGCTGTACATCATTTCCAGCCCTGTTTTCAGCATGAATAGGTGGCTGCATATGCCCATCAGGAGCATCATTTTGCTATCCAGCATCATCTAGCTCGATAACCACGGGCTCATTGTCATTTCCAGCCATATGTGGTGCATCCCGAGGGTTCATATCAGATTTAAATGGTGGCTGTACATGCTGAAATTTGACTCTTTTATGGTCATCTTTAGAGGCACAATTGTTTTTGAGCAGTCTTGCCTCATTAAATACATCTCGGCTGCGTATTACCTTCTTGAGTTGAGGTAGCCAAATCCTATAGCCCATTTCACCTTCATCTCCATAACCCATGAAGATTCCTTTCATGGACTTTGCATCTAACTTTCTTCTCAACTCGGGCCTTATATGCACAAAAGCATCACAATCAAGATACGTAGGTGGTCATATGAAGCTCGTTTGCCAAACCAAACCTCTTCTTGAATGCCACCTTTTAAGGACATATGAGGGGATCGATTGCAAACATGAACTTCAGTTTTCAAAGCCTCTCCCCAAAATCCATGAGGGAGATTAGCTATGAAGAGCATGCATCTCACCCTCTCACATAAAGTCCTATTATACCTTTCAGCCACACTATTGGAAGAGGGGCTATATGGGACTGTTAGCTCCCTCTTAATACCAAGATTTTCACAAAATCTATTGAATTCAGCACTTGTAAACTCACCCCCATTATCTGTATGTAAGCATTTCAGCTTTCTACCTGTTTGGGTGGTCACAAATGCATGAAATTTCTTAAATGCAGCAAAAGCTTCATCTTTAGATTTTAACAAATATACCCAAAGCTTCCTAGAGTAGTCATCAACAAAAGAAACAAAATAAAGAGCACCCCTCGTAGATTTTGTGGGCATGCTTGCTTTACCATGCAAGCAATAAAGAGTCCCTTTCTTTGTACCTTTAAAGAATCAGCCTAGAGCCTTTGATAAGCTTCCATGAACCCATCTCAAAGAGGGTACTATATCCATGCATATCCATTTGCCCAACAAACAAAAAGCTTTTCTTGAGGCTTGGTACATACCTTACATCATGCAAAACCAGCTCATTAGTACCATCCACTGTGAGATCTGTGCCAATACGTTCAATAGAACAAGCATGGTTATTTCCAAGATATACATGTCCATGGTTTCCTGCATGAAAGGTAGTAAAACACTCCTTAATAGGAGTAACATGGAACGATGCACCTGAAACCACAATCCATGTTTGTGACAAAGCATCATTCACAATAAGCAAGGCATCAATCAAATCCCTCTTTGTGATCTTCATATCTTGTGCAGAAAAATTAATAGAAGTATCAATAACTTCGATATGATATGCTTCCATAGTAGCACAAAGTATATCTTCTGCATTTAATAGCTCCTCAATGACGACACTAGAGGCCACATTGTCATGTGCTTCATTATTGGTGTCACTTTTCTTCCTGTCACATGTGGTCTTCTTTCTTTTTAGTTCAGTTTTGTAGTGTCTGCAATCAAGCTTCTTGTGACCTTTCCTACCACATTGGTAACAAGTTACTTCAACCTTGCCTTTGCTTTTGCTCTTATTCCTTTGTACATTTTCATTTTTCTTTTCTCTTCTTCCTCTAGCCACATTGGTTGAACCATTGCCCTCTCCACTAGCTTTCCTCTTGATTTTCGCATTCAAAATAGAATTCCTTACACCATCAAAGGTAAGATTGGGGCTATTCAAAAGTGAAACAATCAATGTTTCCTATGAATCAGGAAAGATCATCAACAAGAAGATGGCCTTAAGCTTATCATCAAATGCAGGTAATCCGGAGTCCTTCAACTGTGAAAGAGTACCTTTAAAGAAGATAAGTACTCAGCCTCACTTTCTGACTCATCAAGCTTCATACACACTAGCTTACACATAAGATGCACTTGATTTATAGGCATGGTATTTTCATAAGTGGCTTTCAGCTTCTCCTATTCCTCAAAAGCAGTTGTAAGGCCGTGCAAATCCACTAAGATTTCATCTGATACAGCCATCTTGATGTAAGTGATGGCCTTCTTGTTTAGGTTCCTTCATGTTGCATCTGTCATATCTTCATGCTTGACTTCCTCAAGAGCCCCTTCACAATCTTTAAGAAAACGGATGTCCAACATTCTCTCTTTCCACAAATCGAAACCGTTACCTTCAAATCTCTTGATTTCAAACAAGCTTTTGACAAGAGAGGAGATAGAAGCCACGTTTGCATACAAATAGCTTCAAAATTTCACAAAAAAAGGTAAATTTCACCTGTTGTCATGTGTGCAATCACCTTACGAGACTATAGCTGAGAAATTAAGCCCAAAAACTGTTCAAAACTTGCAAAAAACAATTTCTGAAATTTTCTGCAAAAAATTTCAGCAAACTGTAATTGCATCAAAAACAACAAATTTGTTGTTTTTCAACCACGAAAGGCATACATAGATGCAAAACCGAGTCAATGGGTGCTTGATTTCACAAAAGCCCCAACAAGTTTTGCAGCAATATGACCTGTATAATCAGAGAAATGACCTGCTGTAATAAGTTTCAAGCAAGTATGCACTTCCTCAATCTTTCTACATGTATTCCCACTTGAAATGAGAGAGAATTTTTGCAAGCAAGTATGCACTTTCTCAATCTTTGTACATGTCCTCCTACTTGAAACGAGAGAGAATTTTTGCAACAAAGGACCTGTAGATGAAAAAATAAGCAATGTGGATGTTGAAACTGACCTGTGGGGATACAAAAAAAACAATAGAAGAGATTCTTCACGATGAAACTCTTTAAGAAACCCAAAATTTGCTTCAGCTTTGCTGCGGTCAGAAGTAGTCTTCCAAAAACACCACTTTTATTGCGAAACAAGAAGGTTTTTCGCGATGAAATTCTCCCAAATGCAAGAAAAAGCATGCTGAAGTAGAAGAGCACTTGGAGCAACTTTGTCGAGATCGAACAACTCAAAGCTTTGATACCAGTTGAAAGAGGCCACGGAGAGCTACGTCGTTGCATGCTCTTCAGTTGAAGAAGTCCCAATCAAGTTATGAGAGATTTGGGACCAAGTCTTAATGATAAGTGACATTTAAATCATTTGGGTATGTTCACACATGGTGATCCATGATTCATATTCACATGATTAACAGAAGAAAAATCAATTACAAGATTTGCACACTCATGACAAGTGCTAGACAAAGACACTAGATTGATCTCTCTCTCTCTCTGAAGTCTTATTGTACCTACAAGAACTCATACTCTTATACCAAATCATTTGTAAATAATAGCGCAAGATAGAGAAATAATAGCACACATGAGATAACATACACAAATGGACTCAAGAGAATACACAAGAGATGGGCAAAATGTAATATGCTCCGATTATAGAAGTATGTATACAAGATGATAATATGCTCCAAATCACAATTGTATACTAACAAAGCCTAACAACCCATCAATACCAAAGAGAGCAAGTGAGGGTAAGGGACAAGGCATAAAGAGGCTAAGGTAAAATCTCCGAAGCAACCTCTCTCACAAGAGTAGAGAGTCATCCAAGTGTAAAAGCATACACTCCATAACCTTCATCAAGAGTACGCACTTCTTCTTGAACCTTCCAAACAAGAGTATGTGTAGATAAGCTGATATGATGTGAAAAGACGTATGTGTCTATATCACAATCAGCATTGGTAGCTTTTCTCAATAAAGCATTAGCGAAAAAATATATTATGAAAATCTTGAACTGCACATGCTCAATCATTCACAGATTTTGCATAGTCTATGATCTTATACAGCCCACAATATAAAATGCAAGAAACAATAATAACATCGCCATTTGAGAGATCATAAATTGATCATCTATCATCAACAAATTTGACAACCAAGCCAACCTTGGCTTGAAATTTACAATAGATTTTTCTTGATCCATGGTACATACAAAGCCTCTGACGATGTGAAAGAACTACCATCAGTAGTCAGAATGATCTTACCAACTCCCATTATAGGATAAGAGGAGTTGTCCGCGCATGTGAGAATATTCTCTATAGGGGCAGGCTCAAGTGAACTAAAGAAGCTTCATTAAAAGGTAATATGTTTGGCTGCCCTGCTGCATACAATAGTCAACGCCCATTCTTCATTTTGCACAAGATTAGCATACCCTATTTTAGGTATAGAGGCCTCTACAACAACCATTCCAGCCTCTTTCGTCTTTGCCTTTTTTGCAACCAATTTTAGAAAACTCTTTATGACATGATCGTTTCCTCTACAGTATTTGCGGAACTGTTTCTACTTTTCTGTTTTCTTCTTATCTTTGTCTTCCTTCTTCGAATGTGCAACATCCGCAAATTTTTGCTTACTAGTAGATGAGCTAAATTTACCTTTGCCCTTCTAATTAACTAAGAAAGCTTGATCTAAAACAAGCATAATGGACCTTTTCTGCCTAGACTCATCTTCATGCAAAAAAACAAAGACTTACTCTTCAAATGTTAAGGCATTTGGATTGCTTTTCATCATCAATCGAACAGTAGAAGCAAAACTCTGATATGAATCTGGAAGACCATTAAGAACACTCTCCACAAGTGAACTATCGGCAAGAATTTGTAAGCACAAATCAAACTACTCCTTCAAATCTTCGATCTTTGTTCAAAAATCTGTCCATGGAATCTCCTTCATTCATGTGCTCACTCTCCAACTAGTTTTGGAGTTAAGCAATATGAGCCTTATTTGTTGCCTAGTATAAGGTTGTAAGTGTATCCTAAGCATCCTTTGTTATCTTGAAAGAGCGAATGTGAGGGATAATGGCATGTTTGACAGACAAGGCTATCAATGCATGTGCATGAGCATCTCTGCTATCCCAACGAAGTTCAACACCATACTTTGCTAAATGAGAACTATTTGAATCAATATGAGGCATTTGTATCAAGTTAATGCTAGCAAATTCAGGTTACTAATCTTTTATAATAAATGGCTACTTCCAAATCAAAAGGAGATTGAAATATTTTTAAATCAAGGAAAGCACAAGAATCACCATGTGAAATACAATTCAGCTCACAAAAATCTTTGGGATAAATACCACCACCAAAAGCGTCATTGTTTAAATACATAAAATCTTGAAAAGAACTAAAATCAGGAACAAACATATCATCTACAAAGCATCTAATATTAGAAAGTTTCTGTATAATTATAGGACAAGTATTAGCTAAAACAAGCCTTCCATAAATTCGAATTCATAAGTAAAAAGATAAAAATCAGCAAGAAAGATGGCACAATTTGTACCATAGGAATTCCAATACATTGTTTGATTAAAGCATTACCAACTGAAATATACAAGATTTCTAGAAGAAAACCTAACCAAACAAGAATGTCATTTTCATCTACTATTCTAGAGTTTCTTTCTACTATCTATATCTACGGACTTGGATTATGCTTTATTTTCAGATATTAATGAGATTTTTGCCATGTGGCATAAGTGAAAACCATACTTTAAAAAGCATGTCAAAAAAAATTAGGGTTTGATCTTTTATGGCCTTGGGATGGTATGGATGGGCAATATATGATTGGAAGGCTCTCTTTGAGTACTTCAAGAATATGTGATTATCTCACACACTACTTTATGAGCATCTATCGGAAATAGTTGATTTGTAAATCTTGAAATAATACAAATTGGAATCTGATAGATGTCAAAATGTGAAATTCCTAACAGATTCATACACAATAAAAAGCATAAACCATAAGAATGGTGATTACATATACTTCACATATCCTATAACCAATGAATTATAAATATTGGCATGCTTGCATGCAAGACCCAAGATCTGCAAATACATCATTTAAGGTGTTCAGGATGCTCCCTTCCTACCCCTTGGCTATCGTACTTCCAAAGGACTGTAGCCCTTCCAACAAGGTCCAGCTAGTGGAGTGATCATTGCAAATGGCATAAATGTCTTATGGTATGCCAGACCCCAGAACAAAATACAAGTAAATTAGGGAGATTTGACCAAATCAGACCAAGCAATCTGGAACGACCAAATCAGACCAAGCAAACTGGAACAAGCCTAAAAGCAAGCAGCCCTTGTTCCAACCCTCCAGTGTATCACATTTTACATTACCCCTATTAGCAGATGTTGGAGTTAACCATCTTGATGCATTTGCACAAATTGTATTACCCTTTGCATAAAGTGTGCATAACCACATGTGGGGAACCTCAAAAATTTGATGTTATTTCTCAAACTTGTTTGCCCCGGCAGACCAACAAGTATTAACAAAAAAGAAGTCAACCCCAGACTAAAATGCGTCCTTAACATCATACTATCTTAGCCAATTTCACACACATACGAACAAAATACATAAGAAGATATTAGTGTATTCAGTATTTGAGCTTCTCCAAGTTCTCCTTAGTTCTTTTTTCAGAAATCCATTAAAAGGGATTTCAAAAGAAATTCTTTATTTGTAAAAACCAGCAACAATCACAAGATATGTTCCTTGATGAAAGTGCCTGACCAACACCACATGAATCCATGCAAATCTGGTGTGTTCGGTATAGGTCATAATATCAGAATCTGCAAGTCATAACATAGAAAATCAGGCTGGCATTATTGGGAATACCTGCAGCTCCAAGGAGGCCGTGTCGAAAGTCCTAAGTTTATGTTCAGGTTATCAGCATCCTCTTCCCTGCATGATGCTTTCTTCTTTTCCTTATTTACAACACCCATATTTTTTGGCCCATATTTTTCCTGAAAAAATCATTCTTTAAGTCCTTTCCTGAATGACAAGCATCCTTTTGAATCAGCTCATAAACAAACCACAAGTGTCGTACTTCATGTTTCAAAGTTCATCAGTTATCCAGCATAATGGTTTATGAGTTGAAAGGGGGGAAGAAGAAGGGGGGGGGGGGGGGGGGGGGGGGGGGGGGGGGGGGGACTATGAACAGTACAAAAACCAGGAAAAGGGTGATTTGCCCCGATAACATGATCTTAAAATAAACCAAATAAAGCCGGAAGTAGTGACCCTACAGTCACTAGATGAACATGCAAGTACACTTGGTTCAACAAGGTAAAATGTAAATACATCTAAGTTGATAAAATGGAAAATGAGTCAGCATCTTCGAAAAATAAAAAATATTGGAGGCTCCAAAATAGCAAAGTAGGCACCTCACCTGAATACATACCTACATACATACATACATACACACATACATACATACATATATACATACATACACGTGAACATTCAACATACACAGACATTCAACATAAGTTATATATTTACAATGGAAGTGGTACATTGTTGTTTATCCCATGGGTTCTCAATATCTAGTGTTGAAGGCTTTGGAATCTAGTTATAAAAGAAGAAAAGAGATTGATTGCAAATAAATATCATAGGCATAAACCTCAAAGTGAGAAGAGAAAAAACACACACACGTACATGTGACTATAGTTTGGGTTGTGGTAGCCCAAAGTTCTTTCTCTGCCTTCAATCCTTTAATAGTGTTCTCTACCTTCAATGCTTTTATATTGTTAAATGTTTTATTTATAAATTATCACACAATATTTCTAACCAAAAACTTTGAGAAAGATTCAATCGTACTCAAAGAGATGATCCTAACCCTGAATAAGCTTCATAAAAGAATATACCTAACAATTCTTGACTATGGCAACATGGAATCCACTTGCTTCTTAATGGATTAACGTGTGCTTCCCATCATCTATTCTTGAGCTTTATAAAAGAGTTTTAAACTCTACTAGAATTTCTCTAGGCCAATATAAATGATTGAGTCAATGTAATGTCTACATATCACAAATTTCTTATCATAAATCTTCCGAATTATTTATACATTTGAATACTCACCATTTCGAACCAAATATCTTGAGCTTAAAGAATCAAATCAATTGAACTAAAAGGATATATCTAAGATTTTTCTTTATAGATGTTCTTAATGAGACTCAACAAGTATAATTTCCCACAATGTAACCTTGTACACATCAAGTCACACATAACGCTTCACGATATGAATTTTCAATTCGGCATGAGCACTTGCAATCAGAAGTGCATTACTCAAATCTCGATTGATGACGACTTACATGTAATATGTGGGATTTTTACCATCTTAATTTTCTTTTTACTTTTTTTGAGAATATTCAAGCACGCTTAAAGGATATATACACCTAGGATACCTATAATCCAAAAAAAAAAAAAATTAAAAGGAAACAAAAAGGATTAAAATTTGATTCTTATGCAACTTTATCACAACTTCAACTTTACAACTCCAATCTGTTGCTAACATGTTCAGAGCATGCATAGTACAAACGAGCGAATTAATTCGTGAGAATTAATTCGAGAATTAATCGTTTAATTCGTTTAGTTCCTCCTAGCCCAAAATAGAATTCAAGAATTTTATCCATCTAAAGAGAGTTTTAATTTTTTCAATATAAAGTATACACATATATCTCAAATCCATGTATGAAATCATTTATATTGCACAGCTTGACTAAATAGTTGCATAGCAACATCCTAATGCTCAAAGGAAAAGAACTTAAAAGTTAAAACATACTTCATCATTAACTAATGATAGGTCAAGATTCACCACACATAAATGATAATACATTGAAATCTTAGAAAGTTAGATCACATACAACAGCTCGTGACAAGGACTCGAGAGGTGTGTGCACAAGGGCTGAGCCTTGAGGGTTAGGGGCTCAAATCTATAATTTCTGAGACTCAAGAGTATCGACAAAAGAGAAGGTTGAAGCTCGGTGCATGACCTTCAAAAGAACATCTAAAACAGTTATGAAAGAAGCCTTCCACAAAAATATAAATCAAGAAATAATAAAATTTACTCGGATGCACAAACATGCAGATATACATATGCGCAGACACACACACACACACACATACACACATACATACATGATACACATATATACACACACACACATATATATACATACATACATACATACACACACACACACACACACATATATATATATATATATATATATATATATATATATATATATATATATATATATATATATATATATATATATATATATATATATATATATATATATATATATATATACATAGTTGTTACTGACGTGATGCTAACTTCTGACTTCTGACGGGATTCTGACTTCTAACGCATCCGCCAAAACGTTTCTGACGTTTACGGACATGACCTTTTTTTTAAACATAAATTTATATAAAAAAAGAATATATATATATATATATATATATATATATATATATATATATATATATATTCATAAATACATACATGCATAATATTTCTGCATAATAAACATGTTACATGCATCATAATTTATGATAAATGATAATTTGAATATTGTGTTGTGTACACATGTCTTTAGACTTTATCATATATGTCAATGTGTCATATTTCATAGTTTCCCAATGCACACTATGCCACCATTGGATATGCATGTCCCATGAATCATGATGCATCATATAGCAATCGCCAATGAGCATAATCTTTAAGCAACATGGAGTAAATGGCTTGAAAATTGAAGGTTCAAGTCCCTTCTGTAAGCTACCTCTTCATCTCCAAACTTCCACCTTTGTACAACTCGTGAGCTTGCCTAGTCTTATTGTCTATATTATGGGTATCCCTAACCTCTGTATCTCGTGAGAATGGGTATGATGACTCTCCTAGAGTATGCCTTCATCCTATGTAACCTGATATGATGCACTTTGGTACATAACACAAGGTATGCAGGTGCCCAATATGTGCAAAAACCATATCAAAGAGTTGTAAGTGACCATACCTGGGCAAAAAAAAAGTCAAGTCCGGATGAGGTTGCTATAGGAAGTTAGCAAAAAGTTAGCTAAAAAGGAACCGGACGCGTCCGGAGGCAACTATGTGTATATATATATATATATATATATATATATATATATATATATATATATATATATATATATATATATATATATATATATATATATATATATATATATATATATATATATATATATATATATATATATACATATATATATATATATATATATATACATATATATATATATATACATATATATATATATATAATATAGATAGAGAGAGAGAGAAAGAGAGACACACACACACATATATACACACACACACACAAACCCTTTTACCGTGATGATAAGGTCTTGATAGACGGACGCCCTATCAAATAAGGCCACGCGGCCTATGAGACATCACTACACCAGGAGGCACCACTCAGAGGAGCAGTGTGGAACCGCAATGGGGCACTCTGGACGCGGCCAGACTGACTCGAGGAGATCCTGGAGTCACATGACTTTGCTTTCATCACTGAGACCCATGAGAGCCCAGAGAGAGGCCTACCTCGCATTGCAGGTTTTCATTGGGAATCTGCATTCAGGACCACGACGAGACAGAGTACAGCACGAGGGTCGGGGGGTGTTGCCATCATATTTAGAGAGGAGATACAAAGTCGGATCCATATCCTAGGAAGAGACGAGGAGGCACGATACATGTGGGTCAGCATGGAGATAGCACAAGGGCGCTTGATCTACATTGCCATATGCTACTTCCCACCAAGCGGATCCCGATACGCGGGACAGGATCTTGGGGGACCGATCCAAGACAGAGACTCACCATACACAGCACTTTCAGATGAGATACTACACTACAACACCCTAGGTGAAGTTTTCCTTATTGAGGACTTCAATGGCCGCACCCAGTCACATCAATGCGAGGCATATGATATGGATCATCCACATCTCATGAGGGGTAGAGACCCGGATGAGACGAGCACCAGTAGAGTATCAGCAAATATGGGTCAGGACACCACCGGGTATTGCTGACATCTGCTTGAGCTAGGCAGCTGACACCATCTCGTTATATATAACGGGATGAACCGTTGGCCAGGTTCGGGCGGACTCACTTGCTTCCCTCACGGAGGGGGTGAGAGCACAGTCGACTACATTTTAGGTACCATCTCTGGAGCTTCACTTATCCCCTCACTTTGTATTGGACGACGCCCACTTGGTGCTGACCATACATTTATCACATTCACACTTTCATCTCCTACCCCATTAGACCCTCCTTCACCCATTGAGCCACGGACCACGATACACTTCACGCACGAGCTCTCACATGTGTATGCACATCACTCACACACTAGCCTACTCTCCCTCGATCCATTCTCACCTTTGGACACACTCACGTCACAAATCACCACCATCCTTCATGACTCAGCTATGTGTAGCTTTCCACATCGCACACATACACATTCTCCATGCACAGGATCCATGCCTCAGAACCGCTGGTATGATGCAGATTGTCGAGAACTCAGAAAACATTTACGGATTTTAGAGCATAGAGGGGATATTACACACAGACAGGCACAGCGTCGCATGCAGAGCCTTACTCGCCGCAAGCGGTGGAAGTGGGAGGAGAGACAATACTGGGATATTTACCATTTGCTCATGAGTCGAGATAGTGCAGTGGCATGGCGACATCTCAGGGAGAGGAGACAACAGACACCCATTCGAGACCCGAGCATTTGGCATAGCTATGCACAGAGCCTATACCAGATCCCAGACAAGTCCCCCATTCCCAGGCCTCATAGCTCACGCCCCACTACCTTTTACTTCTTCACATCCGCCATGGTGAGCCGCGCTATTTCACATTTGCAGCATGGCAGAGCTCATGACCAGTTCAGTTTACAGGCAGAGCACCTCATATACGGATGCAGGACTCTAGCACCACTCATTGCCCACCTCTTCAACCGTGCATTGGTTGAAGGGTTCCCTGACTCATGGACTGAGCACATCATAGCGCCCATTCATAAGTTAGGTGATGTTATGGATCTAGCTACATATCGGACGATCATGATTGGCCCCACATTGGCCAAATTATATGGGACAGTGCTAGAGACAGAGTTGAGCACTCTCGCAGAAAGGAAGGGTATCAGGCCCCAGGACAGGCAGACGAGATTACTCTACCATTGACCACATCTTCACTTTGAGATGCCTGATCGATCAGGAAAGAGTGAGGAAGAGGAGATTATATTGGTGCTTTGTGGACTTCCGCAAAGCCTTCGACACAGTTCCTAGGGAAAAGCTCTTCAGACTCTTCAGACGCCTACTCGATATTGGAGTTCCAGATGAGATGATATGGGGGATCTATGCCTTATATGAGAGAGTATCTGGTAGAGTCAGATGTCGAGGTGGCTTATCCGACTCACTCGCTAGCACTATCGGGGTGAAGCAAGGGTGCCCTATTTCACCCACCCTCTTTGGTCTATACATTGATGAGATAGTGGACTTCATACAACAGCAGGGAGGGGAGGGCATTGAGGTACGAGGGACTACTGTTCATATTCTTTTATATGCTGATGATATTGTGCTAGTTTCAGAATCTGCATAAGGTCTACAGTGCCACCTGCGCGGCCTAGACGACTTCTGCATACATAGAGGGCTCTCTGTGAACCTCGGTAAAATGAAGGTTATGATTTTTCATACATCAGCAGAGGTGAGGAGACATAGTTCTTTCATTCACAGTAGCAGGCGGACCGATTGAGGTGGTCGGATCATATGTCTATCTAGGAGTGACATTCACGGCAGCCTCTGGGGTTTTCTCTATGTCTCAGGCAGCGCGGGATCGCATCACATGTGGGTAAAGAGCACTAACCTTGATGGAGAGACAGTGCCACCAAGCACATTTTCAGGAGCCCCGCACAAAGGGATGGCTCTTCGACACTTTGGTTACGCCAGCGCTCATGTATGGAGCAGCCATATGGGGGCCGGGATTAGCTACATCAGAATGGACAGCATTGGAGAGGCCACAGATTCTCATGATCGCCAGACTCATCCGAAGCAAGCCTTTTGTACCACATGATATCATCAGAACAGAGCTTGCCGCACCACCGATGTTAGTAGAGGCACTGTTCCAAACAGTATGCCTACTACACATGATACAGAGCATGGACACAGAGCGCATCACTTATCGAGCTTTCCAGGCATCACGCGACATGGCACTGGCAGGTGACACCTCCTCATGGTACGCACAGACACGAGATTGGCTGCCCGGCATGGATTTGACATAGACAGACTACCACCTCTGCAGTATGACTTACAAGCCCCCACCTATTCACTCTCCCACCACGAGAGGAATAGGGTCATTCGCCAAGAGAGATGGCATACATACATAGAGAGTACATGGATTAGCTCCAGGGATACACTGCCACCGAAAATGCTCTACTATTGTGAGCATTTTCTACAAATCTCAGATCAGGGCTTTATTGAGACTCCGCGATACATGCAGACATACTTACCACATCACCTCAGAGTCGTCATCGGGAAGCTTCGAGTTTAATCACATCAGCTCGAGATCGAGAGAGGTCTGACCAGAGGAGTACCTAGAGAGGAGAGGTGGTGCCCATTATGCCATACAGAGATAGAGAGTGAGGATCACTTTGTTACCAGATGTCGAGCATACTCAAATATACGAGCACAGTTCCATAAAGAGGAGCCACTACAGTTGTGCATGACCATTGGAGACTAGCGAAGGTTGGGGCATTTCCTCACAGCAGCATATGAGCATCGAGAGCAGTTGCTACAGCCCACGTATCAGACACGGGTGAGTACACAACAGACCATTACTCAGTTCTTTCCGCGAGATGGGCTACGTCAAACGAGCCCACCTTCCAGAGGCATGGGGCTAACGCTCCAGCAGGCAGTGGCAGAGAGAGAGGGCGACGTCGACCACATAGAACTGGGTACGAACGACCACGACTATACAAGGAGGATATTTCACGCATCAGGATAGCCCATGACCACATGATTGAGCACAGGTGCACTACCACCACCCGGTTAGCCTTCCTCCAGGAGGCACTCAGACCGCCCCAGATGTACCACATACTCCACCCACCTCCACCCATTACCTATAGCTAGGATATACGTATACACTCCCATCATCAGAGCCCCATGTATTAGATGGCCATTATCTGCAGAGTCAGAGCCATATCTCCCCACACACCACTACATTATCCCCACTACCTCTCCGTCACCCGGTACACTATCATGTGGTTGTTTCCATGTCCAGCCTACACAGTTTTGTGTAGCGAGTACTTTTCCATTTTTTTTTATGCACAGGGACTACTACAGTTCAAGGGAGTTAGGTGTGTTCGGTTCGGTGCGTTCGGTTCGTTTAAGGTTCGAGTACCGAACCTTACCCCCAAGGTAAGGTGCATAAGGTGCGTTGTGGTACATACATACACACATATATATACACACACATATATATATATATATATATATATATATATATATATATATATATATATATATATATATATATATATATATATATATATATATATATATATATATATAGAGAGAGAGAGAGAGAGAGATAATAATATGTATATGTGACATGTGTGTGTCATGATTCATCATTCATGTGAATATATTGGAATTTGAAAACATCATACATGCCATTTCAAAAATTGAAAATACAAAACTTGAAAGTTGACTCACGGAGAACTCAGCACCACCACATGGATTATAAAACACAAAATGTCAATGACAAATACAAAATCATAACCAATGACAAGTGACCATATGGGCCATGGCATATATCAATGATCATGTATGAAGATCCATTGTCCAACAAACTCATCTTCGAACTAGTGATGCTGGCAAACACCTAATGGATCATAGTCCAATGTCCATGAAGTACAGCTGAAGAAAAACAATGAATGTGAACAGTGATAAACGGAGTCCACTAGCAACTAGTAAGTACTAAGTAGTAAGTACTATCAGTCATCCATGGTAAATGAATCTGATGAAGAAGACTCTGATGAAGGAACCATATCCATAATGATAGGGTTTCCTTCATCGTCGTAATCTGGAAGCGATACATCAATCTCTATATCTACAAGTGGATCATCCTGTATATCATCATCTATATCCTCCTGTGGTGGTACTGGATCTCCTCTCTTGCGAGTGCGCAACTTGCGCCTACCCCCTCTGGGTGCAACAGTGCTAGTAGATGGAGCATCGCTCCGCGCCTGTCCTCGACTCGATCTGGATAGCCTCTGTGAGCGAGCTCTCGTAACTCGTCAATCAATAGTCTCCATCTCCAAATATAACATACGATAGATGTCATCTTGTTCATCATGAATAGACGACTCTACATGAACCTCATTACCTACTGTAAGAGCGGTCTCAAATACAAAAGGCAACACCTGGAAAACATATGAAATGTGATTATTAAAAGATACATATGTAAAATTAGAAAAACTATTATTACTTTTTTCACCAACATACCTGTCTAGGACCTTTAAGATCCCTCAAGCTATGCAATAAGCGTAAGTTGGCCTTACAAAAGACCACTCTCTCTAGCTGTGCAACACTCAAGCAATTGTGGAGCTTAGTGTGCACTAGAAAAAACGTGCTCCAATTGCGCTCACAAGGTAACGAAGATGAATCCTAAATCAATGATCAATGATTATATGACACATAAACAAATGTTGAATACTAATTATTCAATCAGCATTAATATATATATATATATATATATATATATATATATATATATATATATATATATATATATATATATATATATATATATATATATATATTATACTTGAGACAAAACTCGCAGAGCATGCCGTGACATATGTGGATGACCATATCCATAGTGGTTCCACCATTCCAATGGTCGAGATGTCACCTCTGGTCGTACGGAGGTGGTACGAGCATATGCGATGCCTATATTTCCCATATAGGCAGAAAAGTCAACATCAAATGCAATCCGATCATCGGGAGACAAAATCCTCTCCATATACAAGTCCTTCATATGATGAAGTGTACCATTACTCCACAAGTTTGGACTTTTAAAATATGGATGTAAAAGACCTGCGAATCCATGAATGGAGCGTGATAGATAGTCCCATCGTGAATCAACAAGCCGCAATACATCATTTTTCCTAAAAAAAGATCACACATAAAAAATCAAAACAATCAATATGAAAAACAAAATTGACATGTGGAATAATGGAATTATAATTGAAATTTAAAATTGTGCAAATAAGATACCTGGAGATCGATAATGACGATGATAACTCTATGGCACGTCGCATCTGCTCGTATAAATGGTAAACAAGTCCAATAGTGGACCCCTCCATATCGACAACTCTAAGTGCAACATGTATGAACTTTAGAATGGGGTTAGTATTCTGAATCTCCATCCAAAAGTCCACATCCAAAATCTTCCTTTGCACATAACGTGAAGCCTCTGTCTCTCCCTGTGCCATAGCCATCCATCGCATGTCTATGGCAGTCATGCGCAGGGGATCCACACAATCATGTAGACGACTCAAAACATGATAGATGTATGCAAATCGTGTTAGATTTATTTAGACCTCCATGGTCTACCATTGGTCTACCTTCATTTGGTCGAGGACCCTAGCCGGGTCAAGGACCAGAGCTCGGGGGAGCCAAGGCTTTAGCACGGATCTTCGAGGTTATTCCATCTCCTCAGAGTGGCCATATGAGGAGTGTTTGGACCTTAGAGAAGATTTTAGAGGTGCCAAGGGCAAGGGCTATTTAAGGTTGGGAGGAGAGTGGCAGGTAGCTAATTGGGATCTTTCATTTGGTATCAGAGCCGGACGTCAAGGTGTACAGACAAGCATCTACCTCTGCGATGGTAAAAGCAGAGTGTAAGTATTTGTATTTCTTATATTTTGAGCATAAAGAGTTGTTAAATTTACAGATTCAAACTAGTCTGAAGGTTCAACTAGCTTCTAGAATGAAAACTGAATTCCACCACTTGTTTCTTTCAGAGTTACCTTCAGGTCTTCCGCCTCGCAGAAAAGTAGAGCATAGGATTGAGCTAGTACCAGGAGCTCATCCACCGACCAGACAGCCGTATCGAATGAGTCTGCAAGAGGAGGCATAAGTACGTCGTACTGTAGAGGAGTATCTTGACAAAGGACTTATTAGATCCAGTTATTCATCTTTTGCAGCCCCAATGCTTTTGGTTCGCAAAAAGGATGGATCTTTTAGGATGTGTATAGACTTTAGAGCACTAAATAAATTTACAATAAAACACAGATATCCGATGCCTCGCATTGATAATATTCTGGATGCACTAGGAGGTGCTATTGTATATAGTAAAATAGACTTAAAAAGTGGTTACCATCAAATAAGAGTCAAGGACGATGATGTACATAAAACAGCTTTTCGTACTATATTTGGTCATTATGAGTATCTTGTAATGCCTTTTGGTTTAACTAATGCACCAGCTACTTTTATGATGCTCATGAATGATATTTTTCGTCCTTTTATTGGTCAGTTTGTGGTTGATTATGTAGATGATACGTTGGTTTATAGTAAAAGTTTGGAAGAACATGAATGTCATTTGCGTACAGTATTTCAAATGTTGGATGACAATACTTTGTACGTCAATCTAGAGAAGACACAGCTATGTTTATATGAGGTTGAGTACTTAGGACATATAATTTCTGCAGATGGAATTAGAATGGATCCACGGAAAGTTTCTGTGATCCTTGGTTGGCCGATTCCTCAGAATGAGCACCAGTTGCGATCATTCTTAGGATTATCAGGCTTCTATAGGAAATTCATTGCCAACTATTCACACATAGCTGCGCCATTGACGGATTTGTTACAGAATAATCAAAAGTTTGTATGGAATAGTGCACAACAGAAAGCTTTTGGCACAATGAAACAAGCAGTTTCAAGTGCCCCAATTTTATTGGTGGTAGATCCCCAAAAGCCTTTTGAAATAGAAACCGATGCTAGTGGCATCGCAATTGGTGCAGTTTTCATTCAAGATGGCAGACCAGTAGCTTTTGAAAGTAAGAAACTTTCTCCAGCTTAGAGAAGCTTGCCTGTCCATGAACAAGAATTATATGCAATAGTTCATGCTTTGAAGATTTGGAGACACTATCTATATGGTGCAGCTTTTAAAGTGTATACAGATCATCACACATTGAAGTATTTTTATTCCCGGCCTGATCTTCGGGGGAGACAAGCTAGATGGGCTGAGTTGATGCAAGAATTTCATATGGAAATTCTATATAGAAAAGGAAAAATGAATACAGTTGCAGATGCATTATCTCATATTTTGTATCAGATTAGCTTCACAGTTCTTGATAGTGATTTGATCCAAGAGATCAAAGATTCACAGATTGAAGATGATTATTGTCAGTCTATAATCAGCAAGTTATCACAAAATGATAAAGATCAAGCATTCTCAAATTTTCAAGTGGAGCAAGGTTTGCTCAAAAGAAAGGGGAAGATTTGTGTGCCTAATTCCCAAGAAGGGAAGTTTAGAAAAGAGGTTATTTTCGAGAACCATGATGTACCTTGTGCAGCACATCCTGGTATTGAGAAAACTTTGCAATTGATCAGACGTACCTTTTGGTGGCCAAAGATGGTCAAAGATGTAAACAATTATGTAAGTCAGTGTTTTAAATGTCATGTGAATAAAGCAGAAAGAATTATTTCTCCAGGTCCGCTACAGCCATTGGAGATACCACAGTATTGTTGGGATAGTATTTCCATGGACTTCATAATGGGTTTACCTAGAACACCACGACAGAAGAATGCTATTCTTGTAGTGGTTGATCGTCTGAGCAAAATGGCACACTTTATTCCTACAAAGGAATCAGTGGAGGCTCCGCAAGTCGCGGAACTATTTATTCAGAATATTTTTAGACTACATGGTCTACCTAGATCTATAGTTTCAGACACGGATCCCAGGTTTACAGGAATTTTTTGGAAACACGTGTTCAATAATCTTCAAGTTCAACTTAAGATGAGTAGTAGAGAGCATCCACATACAAACGATCAGACCGAAAGAGTTAATCAGATACTGGAAGATATGCTACGGGCATATGTTTCAGAAAAGCAAACAGATTGGGATAGTTTTCTCCCATTAGTTGAATTTGCTTATAATAGTTGGAAGCACAAGACTACTAGGCTTGCACCTTTTGAGGTCATCTATGGATTTATTCCACATAGTCCAGCTACCATTGTATTACCTAGGAAATCTCCGAGTGCTTCACAGTTTTTGACAGATATGCAAGCTAACTTAAAAATAGCTCAGTTCAATCTCCAGCAAGCTGCTGAAAGGATGAAAACATTTGTAGATCGACATCAAACACCACGAACATTTCAAGAGGGAGATCGTGTGTTTTTACGGGTCCCATTTGGTTCATCATTGACAGTGGGTCATAAACCCAAGTTATCCCCTAGATTTTGTGGACCTTGGACAGTAATCAAGAAGATTAGTGATGTCCCATATAAATTGCAATTGCCAGAAAATTGTAAAGTTCACCCAGTTTTCCATGTTAGCAAGTTGAGACCATACATTTCTCGAGATGAGAATTGTGTAGATGGTTTAGTTGCTTTAGAAAATAGAGCATCTCAGCCAGATGTTCCATTTCAGATTCTTGATAAGAGGGAGCGGAAGTTGAGAAATCGCTCCATACCAGAGTATTTAGTAGCATGGACTAGCCGTCCACTCACAGATGCTACTTGGGAATCAGAAGCTCTTATTCGCAAACACTTTCCTTCCTTGATCACTGAGGACAGTGATCTCTAGAAGGGGGAGAGAGTGTTAGATTTATTTAGACCTCCATGGTCTACCATTGGTCTACCTGCATTTGGTCGAGGACCCTAGCCGGGTCAAGGACCAGAGCTCGGGGGAGCCAAGGCTCTAGCACGGATCTTCGAGGTTATTCCATCTCCTCAGAGTGGCCATATGAGGAGTGTTTGGACCTTAGAGAAGATTTTAGAGGTGCCAAGGGAAAGGGCTATTTAAGGTTGGGAGGAGAGTGGAAGGTAGCTAATTGGGATCTTTCAAATCGGGTACTAGATAGACGAACCAACTCTTTCTGACTGTAGCTTCTAAATATGCTCAAAGCTTAATGGTTTTTGCGTATGAAAGTTGTGATGCGCTTAGCATCACGAACAATAGGCTCTAACCATGACAACTTTCCGATATCCTCGAAAAGGAAATCGAGACAATGGGCAATGCAAGGAGTCCAAACAATTGTGGGAAACTCTCTCTCCAGCAACTCCCCCATCCTTTTACAATTAGAGGCATTATCTGTGACAACTTGTACCACGTTCTCTACCCCCACCTCTTGTATAGCCCCTTAAATATGCTCCAAGATAAATTCCCCAGTTATCCTTGTACCTACCTTGCTACAATCTACGGCTCTCAAGAAATATGTGCCTAAGCAAGATGAAACCATAATGTTGATGATGTGGCGACGTCTCATGTCACTCCAACCATTAGACAAAATAGAACATCCATATACTTGCCAACCCAATTTGATGGAACCCAATTTGATGGAACTTAAGAGGACTTCTATTCTCTCTTTCTCTTCGACAAGCATAGGCCCACGTAATCTATTGTAGTCAACTCCATGCCAATTATCACATGGACCTACTTGAGCAATTGCTTTGACCATTTTCTTCCATGCATCCGTACGGACTACATTGAAAGAGAGATTGCACTCTAAGATGCAACGTTCAATCTCAATTTCGGCAACTTTTTGTCGTTGCTTTTGTAATCCAACAGATAAGAAAGATGAATGAAGTTCTCTTTGCTTAGATCTTTCGGAGGACTCGTTTATAAGATCATCACTATCATGTTCCTCACATTGGGAAGATGTTCTACTTCTCGCCTTGCTACAACTAGGCCCTACCCCTCCCATGGCTACT
>CM035406.1:78328415-78525915 GCA_020310875.1 Ceratopteris richardii | reverse complement strand
TACTAGATACAATTTGGCAACTGCTTCACTTACCGCTTCAGAAATACACTGGGTATGTCCTTGCACACTTTGCTGAGTAAAAGTTACTCCACAGTCTATGCATGAAAGCTGCACATAAAGAATTCAGAGCTTTAACTTGTGAATATTTGACTGAGGTTCACTTTTCAAAAAAAAACAAATGACACAATTCATCCCTTGTAGACAATCCACCCGATCCATATAAAACGAGCATTAATGTGTTGTGTATGCAGAGGGCTGTGGGAAGATGGGTGGGTAAGGGTAGGTGTAGCTGGGTGCATAGCTTTTTTTTTTTTTTTTTTTTTTTTTTTTTTTGGGGGGGGGGGGCAGGGATTTGGGTTTTTTTTCTTTCTCTTCTTTTTTTTCTTCCTTTTTTTTTCTGGGGTGGGGGGGAAGGGGGGAGGGGGGAGGCTCTCTTGCACATTGCACACATGTGTATGCATGTACTGGGGGGGAGGGCAGATATAATACATGCAGATAAACAAAATAAAGCAAACTTATTCATTAGCTCAACAATTAGAATACTATCAGTAAACCATCTCATCCTGTTGATAAGAAGTCTTTGACTCTCAACTATTGAAAATCCAAACAAAAGCCTTCAAACCATATGCATCTTGGATATTTCTAATCATGTACCAACTCCATCAGTGCAGCCAAAATTGATATATTTATGTTACAATCATATAAAGATAGAGATATTGTCAGATACTAAGGCATACTTTGCATTACATGATGGGAAACATATATATGCTAAAACTACTTCTGTTATAACACATATTCACAGGGTTTAACCTTAATTGCTTGAGACTTCAACATGAATGAAGTACAATTTATTTACACCTTCGTAAGTTCAGAGTTATCCACACTTAAGAACTCAAGAAGTACGATTTAGATGAAGTTGCCAAACAGTTTATTGAGGCGCGCTATCCATGAAATTTAATTCAAGATACTAGATATTTTTCACAAAACTACCTCACAATTACATGCCTGAAACCAGAAACAAACAATGAACTTTGTTAATCAGAAATTGTCAGAAATTTTCTATAGCACTTAATTTATAAACAAAGCTCATGAAGGGTGTCATTTTAGTACATCTTCTGGCTTTCTATATTATTGTTTCTTAATGAGTTGATTCACCATTTACAATTGCAATTTACCACATGGAACATTAAGAGGCTGCTGTGATGATGAAGCTATGAAAAGTTATAATACGAAATAATGCATACCTTGATCACCCCTAAAGATAGTGAAAAAATATAACTCTCCATGGACCATCTGAAACAGACAACTCTTCAATGAAAAAGCACACCTCTTGAATTCTTGTAATCAGCATGACCTTTTACCTCAAAGATGCATCCCTTTGCTAAGAGATGTTAGAGAAAACCTTATTATTGGTCGACCCTAAAATTAGGATTTTTCAAGTCAAAAACTAATGCACTCCATATTTCATCATTTAGATCTAGCTTACAGATGATTTTATTCATATAATTTTATCAGTTTCTTTTTTCAAAAACTTAGATTTTTGTTGTCAATAGAAGCTGATAATTTAGACAAAAGTATTCCTTCATCAAAAGACTGCTTTTCACCAATTTTAATGGAAAAGATATGCTTTTCGAAGCAAAACACTGGTTTTCAGGCTTAATCAAGTAAAATATACATACATGGCTGATAAGCTACATGTACAATCACTCTCTTGCATCTAGACAAATCGTGGAAGCTATTCTATCCTCTTCCTATTCTCCTCTACTTGAGTTCCTGTATTGGGTTGGAGAGTTTGTGAATGTATTTCTCAGCTTTGCGCAGAGAATTTTTACTCCATTTGCACTCAAGCTTGGTGGACTCCATTGCAAAGAGCTTCATATCTATCACGATAGAAGGGTGCGGGTGTCCTGAAGGAGGCATCTACCTTTGGAGCTAGGGAATTCCAGAATTTCTTTAACAGAAACTACTAGGAAGTGATCCACAACTGTTGGTCAACTCTGCTAAACCTCCATCAACCCTAATCAACTCCAATCAACTTTGCACAAGTCTAGTCTACTTTGATCAAACTTGCACAATACCGTCAAACTGATCAACAGATCAGCTTGATCAACTCTGGTGGTACTCATCAAAACTTGAGTGCAACTCACCAACATCCATATTTTGCTGCTCAAATTCAGATTCCATGCTGGTTCTCTCTTTACCCTTCCATATACTTCTAGTTTTCTTGCATCATTGGCCTCTTCTACCACATATCCAGCCATGTATGAAAGAAACCACTCAAATGTCTGAAGTATCCTTACACAAGACGACGATTTAGAGGGAAATTCCAACTACCCTCTATGGGGCTAAAAGATCAGAAATTTATTTGTAGCCAAGGACTCATGGGACTATGTAACCAAAGAACCAATAGTGGTGCGCCAAAGAAGTTAGAACCAAAATAAAGATAATCAAAGAGCCAATAGTGGTGCGCCAAAGAAGTTAGAACCAAAGAAGAAGACAGAGATCTCAATCCCTTTCTTCCATTTCATATGCTCCAAGTACTCGACAAGCCCAGCCTATGCAATCTACCAACCTAGTAGAAAACAAAGTTAAGACTCTTGGATGCATAAGACTTAAGTAACGACCTAATCTCTCTATTTGTGAGAAGGTCAAATCCACATATATGTTCATTGCTATCATGCTGACTTTCATGTGAAGGAAAATCGCTTGAAGAAATAACTTTGTGATTTCTTTGAAGTTCCACTTCAACATATGTATCATATCTCAAAGCCTTGGGACAAGCAAATGAATAAGGATTTGGTTAAATAGCTCGAATGTTTGGGAGGAGTTCAAGAGCTTACATCCCACCTTATGCAAAATAAGCTTACTCTATCAAAAAGACCACTCAAGCTTCTAAAAGATTTAACTCAAGATAACTAGGACACATGCATGGTGAATTTACTTAATTGATACACTCTTAGTTTTGTGTACTCAGCATCTCAACACTTTGCAAGATGGTAGGCAATTTCAGTAGTTACCTACATATGTTTCCTTCTTGACTTTAAGACTCCCTAGTTGTATATAAACGCTTCTTGTGAAGGCAAATTTAATGAAGCAAGTATGAAGAGCTATCTACATTCTAGCATGCTTGGCACTGATCTTGCTACTATCCATTTTGTGTGAAATCTATGATCATCTACTTTATCACCTTCAAAAAGCTACCTCGTAATGCCCTTCAAGATCCTCCTTGATAACCACAAAGTACAAGCCATGCTCACAAAAGATATAGGGCCAGATGTCAAACTCATTTCCCCACCATATAGTCAAACGAGCTCATCCCCCCTCCCCAAGGAGCTTGAAGCTACTCAAGTGTACATCACTAAATATGAGTTGTGCTTTGTATTGTACATAGGAAGGATCCTCGCATGGTGCTAATACCTATCATGTAACCTTGTTAAATGCACATGCAATCAAGTGTATAAATGAGGCCTCATAAATGAGGTGCTTACTGTGTAACCTAATATGACTTGGATACCAATGATGTTAAACGAAATGGATGGCCTTCCCTACCATCTTCACGTGAAGAAGAGCTCATGGGTTGACCTCCATGTTGTTGTGTCACTCTTGACTCCATTAATATGCATGTCAGTCCTCTAGAGGAGGAAATTTGTGCCTTCCCATTGCAAATGACAAGATGGTGGCCACTAGCAAGAGCTTGATATGAGCAAATGATGTCTTTATTGTGCTATGCAAGTTATGTCGGTTGAATTGTCATGGTAGCCTTCTCTTTTATGGCATCTAGTGCCATGAGTTCCTATGTCTCATACTCCATTGATCTTGCATGTCCCAACATTGAAAGTCCCCCATAACAAAAAATTCCGGCAATGTCAAATACTCCATGATCTCATTTGAAATACAAGTGTATGGAAATGGTGTATCCTCCCTATCTCTCGATCTTTGTAGTAGCAAAATAGGTGCCACAAAGAGAGAGAGAGAGAGAGAGAAAGAGAGAGAGATGTGTGCAATGGAAACATATGCTCAAATGATCATTTAAATGAATCTATGATGAGTGATGGACACATGTACATGATTACAAAGAGAATTTAATCCCTCGATCTACTTATTGACATCAGGCTTATGTTGGGAGTGAGGTAGGCCCGATAAGATAGGCTCACACGATCTTCCCAACACTAGAAACCATGCACACATACACACCTTGAACCAAGCTAATGCTGTGTAATACTCCTCTGATGTAGATAACTATATACACCTCTCTCTTTGAGGTAGAGGCTGGAAAAGCACCTCAAACAGCAACAGAAAACAAGAGGAACAGAAAAACAACAGCTAATACCTGAATGTAACACACTATGAGAGTGTGTATGAAGGAAAAGCAGCCAAACACCATCAAACTGCAGCACAAGACCTAGAGCACACTTACGTGAAGTGTGTGCACATGAGATAATTCCCAAGTGTGCCTAACAGTGCTAATTTATAACTTTCAAGCCCTCCAATAAAGTTATGAATGATTTTTTATGGAATACTGCTTTCAAGGGCTTTATTTTTTTGTGAAAGCCTTACGTGAGCTTTTCATAGATGATATCGCCAGTGAGAATGCCTATAAATAGGTGCACGTGTCAATATCTCTTGCTTTTGCAAGATCAAATCTCAACCATACAATTATAATAATAGTTTTAATGAAAAACATATAGAAAATCTGAGACTAGGGTTAATGTTATATATGGTTAAATAGCTCTCCTGAAGCTCTTTAAGAATAGATCTCAGGCGGGTTACTGTTATATATGGTTAGATAGCTCACCTTAAGCTCTTTAAGAATATATCATAAAAAATTTTTACCATCTTTGACCATGACCATTCCTCCGAAATGGTGAACTTATGAAATTAGGGTTTGCTGGACATTAGAGTTTAAGACCACAATTTGAAATTGTTTCCAACAGCTTATTTGGGCTTTACAATGTTTCGATTTTCCCTTCCATTGAATTTCATAGATAAAGATGTCATCGTAAAGATACCATCATACATAAAGAGAGAAATAGATACTTCTTACTTTAGAAGAAAGAAAGAAAACATATACTCTTTGATACATACGTTTCAAATTCAAGTGAATACCCACGGGCCACATCCAAAGATTAAGTTGAACTTTCATAAGCAAATAATATGCTTACAAATATAAAAATGAGTTAATTGATCCCCCAAATTGAAAATCCAACCTGTACTGGTACGATGGGTTTAAATATTAGAAAATTATAGAAAAGATAGTCCTCAAATCTCTACCTATAACCCAATATTGCTTGTGTACAAATAATGAAGTTGCAATCTTTTTTTTTTTCCTTTCCTTTATTTGTATTTCAGCGTTACATGAAAGCACGTAAGCCATTAGCCATGCCAGCATGACCTTCATCAAATAGTGTATAATGCAAATTTTATCACATATGAGTCGTTTAATTTTGCTTTATTTCGTGTATACGACCAAAACCCGAGTCTGATCGCTCACTTCTCCATGTTATTCCCAATCTTTCTTTCTTACGTAAAGTTCATTTTCATAGGTGGCACTGAATTATTTCTTATCCCCTTTCTTCGACAAATTACCGAGTACGACGTTACCCATAAAATTGAGTTTCATCATTCTGAACTGGTTTCACAGAGTTTCAGGGCCTTGGTATTTGTCGAGCGAATACGGAACTTACATAAGCATCAACGTTCTCTCTCATTCGTTAGGACATACCTTCTGAGAACTACAATTGCGAAAATGGTTGGGAAGCTTTGGCTTCTTTAAGTTCTCCCCACAGTCTTCGCACTGAAACCATACCATACTTGAAAGGAAATAAAAATCCGAAATTTGGAACCACCAAGCTATTCCTGTTAGCCACCCTAATACTCAACACTTCACCCGTATGGCGAATACAGGAAGACGATTTTTTTTTTTTTTTTTTTTTAAAGATTAAGAAATTAAAAAAAATAAAGTGTCGATCTCCACGAAGAGGACGACAGGTTTATTGAACTTCTTCAATAATGTCTTTCTGCTTTTTTTCACTTTTTTTTCATTTTTAATTGTACGTTCTTTCTATTTTGATGGCTAAGTATTTCCTCTCTTTTGGGTAGGGTGAGAATTTAATCTCCATGGGTTGCAATTGTTTAAACAACTCATTATTCTTGTGATGAGATGAAATATGACAATTCATTATTTTTCAAGGCTTACAACTAAGGTGGCGACCAATGCATAGACCTTGGCATACATTGTCATCCGAGTCACCGAAGTCACCGTTGGCCCCATTGGCTGTGCGCGAGGGAGGACCTCAACGATCAAGGAAGATAGAGGTTCCCGGTACTTCCTAGGAGGTCACCCATCCGAGTATTGTTCTCCCTGGAGCTCACTTAACCATGGCAATCTCTTTCCACTAAGCTAACTCTTGTGGTGTCTGAAGAAGGGGAAAGACTAAGGTTAACATTACCTTGAACATGTTTTGGTCCCTCAAAGCTTCATTCTTTGCTTTCAAAGCCTGTTTCTAAAGCACTTTTGGGGTGTCTTTTGGAGCCATTTTGGAGTACTTTCACACATAGTTCTCTTCACCCAAGTCAAAGAAAATCAAGAAGAGTATTCTTTGTACTTCTCTAACAATAAATATCAACCTTTGGGGTTGTGTTTTCAGCCACACTCATAAAACTACAGGTTTCTCGAAAGGTTTTCAGTTTTGGTGGGAGAAGCCACTGCAAATTTATGCAGGTTTTTTGAGCATAAAACATCAGAGTTGATAGACACTTGTAGGTGTTGTTGACTAGTTTTTGGGTTGTGCATTCAACTTTTTAGTGCCATTTTACTGCATATATTGGGCACATACACACCATGTACGCTTCTGTGGATATCGTTTATGTACGTCCATGTGGTCATTGATATAGCAGTTATGTTTTTTGCATAAAGCCTTTTACGTTTGATAAAGAGGGTCGTGGTGAGGTTTTCTTAACTGTGAGACACCCAGATGTCGGGGTCTCTTCAGTGATGCAGGTGGAAGACTTACCCAACCTTGCCATAGGAGATGTATGATAGTTGTTCATAGGTGCTCGATAAGCCTAGTTGGCTTCTATTGGGTAATTGATTATATGCAATGGAGTCACTGATTCACTATGTAGATAAACATGTCAATACTTGCAATTTTATGATATTTTGACACTGGTCATATGCTCATTTTGCAGAGGATACTCTGGCAAAATCTTTCTAGATTTTTGGTTTTGTCAACTATATAGTGATCAATTTACTCCTTGATACACTTATTCATTGGTGTTTGGAATCTTCTAGCTCCATTATCATTCTATTCGGTTCTCTACCATCATGGCATCAGAGGTTTCAGGCACATCTGGTGGATCAGGGTCTAGTGCTAGTGTTCCGAGGAGGAGCTATAACTTGTAGGACAAAGACTATTTTGAGATCCAAAATTTTGATGGCACAAACTTTGCTCTATGCAAGAATCAGATTAAATATGTGTTGATTCAAAGAAGGCAATGGAAGCAAGTAAATGGAATTTCAAAGAAGCCTGCTAACATGGATGAAGATGATTAGGATGAGTTAGATGAAATGGCCAGGTCTAGCATTCGCTTGCACCTCGCAGATAAAGTTTACTTTACAGTATTAGACTGTGAAAGTGCAGATGAGCTTTGAAAGAAGTTATGCAATACATCTGAAAAAGAGACGGCATCAAATAAAGTGTATATGATGAGAAAATTATATGACCTTTGTATGAAGGACACAGATAGTGTTGTTGCTCATCTAAATAAGTTTGATTCTATATTCTCCCAATTGCAGGCTCAGAAAATGGATATGGATAATGAAATGAAAGCAGTATTGTTGTTATGCACCTTGCCATCATCATGGGATACATTTTGCACAACAATTAGCAATAGTGCACCTGGTGGTAAACTCATCTATGATGACATATGTGGAGCACTCTTGAGTGAGAAGATTTGCAAAAAATCTATGGTTGGCACTCAGAGTGGAGATGCATATAATGTTCATGGTTCTTACCAAGGAAAGAATCAGCAACGTGGCAAAAGCAAGAACAAGGAAAAGAATGGTCAACGGAATAAGAGTAGAAGTAAATCAAGGAAGCGGGATATCGAATGCCATTATTTTTATAAGAAAGGACATATGAAGAAATACTGATATGCATTAAAGAATGCTAAAGCTAAAGGACAGAATGTTGATGGGCATGTTAAACAGTTACCTGCACCATCTACTTCGACTGTAATTAAAGAAATTAATGTTATTTCTGATGATGATGATGTGTTGACACTTGATAGTTTGTGCCAACTGAGGCTCTTATGGCTGACTCTCTTTCCCACACGTGGCTACTAGATTCTGGTGCTTCTTTCCATGTGACACCACATAGAGAATGGTTCTCTAATTATACAGCAAAGTCTCTTGGTATCGTTAGACTTGGTGACTCTTACCAGTGTGACGTTGTGGGGATTGGAGATGTGGTTGTGCATTTCAATGATGGTTTAAAATTTACTACGCATAATGTACGCCATGTACCTCAGCTATCACATAGTTTGATCTCAATTGGTCAACTTGATGACCTTGGTTACAAGGTGGTCTTCTATGCTCGCTCTTTTCGTATATCAAAGGGCAATATGGTTATTGCAAAAGGAAGAAAAGTTGGCTCACTTTATCCTTTATTTGTATCATAGAAAGAACACTTGTTAGCTGTTACTAAACAGCCTATGGCTTGTATTTGGCATGGTCGTTTGGGCCATATATCTCATATTGGAATGGAAAATCTTTCTCGTTCTAGCTACTTACATGTGTTATCTTTCTCTGATTTTTCATTTTGTGAGCATTGTCAATATGGAAAGCAAACCAAAAATATGCATAGAATGCACATTGACTCTTCAATTCAGCCTTTAGATCTCGTTCATACAGATGTGTGTGGTCCTATGCCCACTAGGTCCTTAGGTGGTTCTCTTTACTTTGTCACTTTCATAGATGATGCTACTAGAAAAGTTTGGGTGTATCCTAAGCATATGTTCATATGCCCAACTTAGACAAAAGTTGGACCATGGTCAATGATCAGAAGTAGTGATGTCATTTTCAATGAGTCTAAGATGCATAAACATCCCATTAAGAAGGTTGAAGTGAGAAGAGTGGTGTTTGAGGATACTAGTCCTCCAGTTAGCATGCATAAAAATGATGCACATAGGGACGTTCAAATGTATGTCTGATCAGATTAGTCTGCAGATGTTCCTATTCAGTAAGTACCATTGAGACTCTCTGCACATGTCTCACATCCACCCCCTCTGGCTATACAGACAAAGGATCATGTCAAGTGGGAGTGTGCCATGAAGAGTGAGCTGGATTCTATTCACAAGAATGGTACTTGGGATTTAGTGCCTTTGCCAAAGGGCAGGAAAGCTTTACCATCTAAATGGGTATATAGGCTAAAATTCACATCAAATAGTACTTCTCCAAAGTATAAAGCACGACCTATTGCAAAGGGTTTTAAGCAACAACATGGTGTTGATTTTGAGGAAATCTTTTCTCCAGTGGTCAAGATGACTACCTTGTGCATGTTGCTTGGATTCGTTGCAATGGAGGACTTAGAGCTAGTCCAAATGGATGTGAAAACTGCTTTCTTGCATGTAGATGTAGTTCCTAGTAAGGAAAGTCTAGTTTGTAAGCTCAAGAAGAGCTTGTATGGACTTAAACAATCCCCTAGACAATGGTACCAAAAGTATGATGCTTTTATGAAGTCCCAAGGCTATTCTCGAAGCAATGAGGATCATTGTCTCTACACAAAGAGATGCTCAGATGGAAGCTTGATATGCTTGATACTTTATGTCAATGATATGTTGATTGTTGGGAAGTCCTCCTATGACTTCTCAATTCTCAAAAGGAAGTTGAGTCAGACATTTGATATGAAGGATTTGTGGGATGCCAAACATATTATTGGCATGCGCATTACTCATGATAGGAATAAACGATGCATCTACATGTCTCGAAGTGAGTACATATCCAAAGTACTTCACAGGTTCAATATGCAAGGTGGAAATGCATTGAGTACACCTTTACCCACATATGTGAAATTGAGGAAGGATGATTGCCCCAAATCAGATGAGGAAAAGGAATTCATGACCAAAATTCCCTATCAGTCTGTTGTTGGTAGTCTCATGTATGCTATGGTCGTTATGAGACCAGACATTGCATTTGCAGTAGGAGTTGTGAGCAGATATATGTCTAATCTTGGAAAGAAACATTGGGAAGCGGTCAAGATGATTTTGAGATATCTGAGTGGCACTAAGGACAAGTGTCTATGCTTAGGTAGAGGGAAAGCATCCATTATTGGTTACACAGATTATGACTATTTTGGTTGTGTAGACAATCGTAAGTCTACATCAAGGTACATTTTTCATTTTGCTGGAGGTGCTATCTCTTGGAGATCTCATCTTCAAGAATGTACAGTTGTAGAAGTAGAGTATGTTGCAGCAAGTGAGGCATGTAAGGAAGCATGGTGACTTTCTCGTCTTGCTTGTGATATGGGTTTACCTCAACATGTATCTCGTTTGCTCAGTACAGCTAGAGTGCCATTGCTTTGGCTAAGAATCTAGTCTATCATGCAAAGACCAAGCACATTGAGGTGAGGTATCACTTCATTAGAGATTGCTTAGCCACTGAGCGCATTATTCTTGAGAAGGTTCACACTCGAGATAATGTTGCAGATGCTTCGACTAAAGCTCTACCACATGATAGCTTTTGACACTGCTATCACTTGATGGGGGTTACTTGATTCATGACCTTACACAGTCACTTGTATACTATGTAACATGCCCATCATGTGGGAGGTATAATTTGTACACTTACACTCAAGTATTCTTTATCATTCTTTATTTTTCTCCCATAGTTACTTTGGCCATATTGGCCTTTAGTGGGAGATTGTTACAGTTAGTGTCCATGTGAAAGGCCAAATGGCCACCGGACACTTCTTTGTATATGTTCTTTAATAAAACATATAGTGGTCTGGTCAGCCACAGACTGTAAGTTCGACCGCATTTGTAAGACCTAAGAAGTTTGTCTTCATGCTCCTTGTGTACTGTGTTTTTCTGCATATTCAGCAGCCTTTGTGCGGAGTACTATGTGTGGCCCTAGGAGCTCAGTTTTCTACTTCGAGGATATTTTCGTGGAGCTCTCGAGAAGGAGAGTGCACTGTGGTGCATCGCCACCGAAATACTTCAACATACACTCAGATGCATACATACACTCGACTAAGCCTTGTCGTAGCTGTATGTGAATGTGTATTTTATGGTTGAATTAAATGGAAATACACATGGTGAGAACCACCAAACACATTTTAATTGTAATGTGGATGAATTATTAAAGAATCAAAATAATAAAAGGCAACAAAACAACTATGCATCCACAAGTGCAGATGATTCTGAAAAGTTTTTCATGTTGGAGCTAGACATCTGTGAAAGCACGCGAACAGCACAAGGAAGAAGAAGAAGTTTGGAGCACAACACACAATTCTGAATGTATTACCACTAGAATGTACAAAGATAAGTAAGTCGTTAGGGCTATAGGCATATATACAAGCCGGGGGAAAAAACCTCCTAAAGAGGGAAAAGAGTGCCCTGGCGGTCCTAGAGTGTTCACACATCACTACCTAAATATATCAACAAATCCCCCCTGGGAGTGATGTGGTGAACAAGGAACTAGCACTCATGTGTAAGGAAGTGCCAAGCTATGTGGAATCAATCCACAAAAGGAAGTAAGACCAAGGCTTTGCGAAAAGCTTCAAACTTCTTTCTAGGCAAAGCCTTCGTGAAAAGGTCTACAATTTTCTCCTGCATGGGCACATATGCCTAGCTGATCCCTCCAGCAGGGAACCTCTCCTTGACATGATGATAATGAACCTCAATGTGCTTAGTGCGAACATGAAACATAGCATTCCTCGCAATTGCCAATGCACTCTGACTGTCAGTGAAGATGGTGGTGGCAGAAGATTGACCAACACCCAAATCAGCCATAAGGCATCTGAGCCACACACACTCAACAGTCGCAGTGAAAGCTGCCCTATACTCAGCCTCATAACTGGAAGTGGCCATAGTAGGCTGCTTCTTGCTCAACCAAGATATACATGAGCTAGCAAGCATGAAGCAAAAGCCACTAGTGGAAACACGAGTGTCATAACAGTCAGCCCAGTCAGAGTCAGAAAAAGCATGCAAATCTGGCGATAGTGATCCCCCCTTGGGATAAAACAAGCCAAGTAGCTGGGTACCACTCAAGTAGCGGAAGATGCACTTAATCGCTTGCCAATGCTTGACACATGGGCAATGCATAAATATGCTCATTTGTGAGACAGCAAACCGAATATCAAGCCGAGTAATGCATAAGTAAATCAAGCACCCAACTACCTATTGATAGAGAACAACATCAAATGCATCTCTAGCATCATGAAGAATCAATCGTAAACCTGTCTCCATAGGAGTGGCAATAGGTTTATAGTCTTCAAGGCCAAAATGTTGCAATAATGTGTCAATATATTTTGTTTAACACAAAGCTATTCCACCATCAACTTGCATAAACTGAATGCCCAAATAATGATGCAAATGCCCCAAATCATACATCTCAAATGAGGCATGTAAATCAGCCTTAAAATCAGCAATATGATTCTCATGAGGACCAGTGAGTAGTGTGTCATCAACGTACACCACAATGATTAGAAGCACATCATTTGCACGCTTAACATTTAAGGTGCTTTTAGTTGGACTGTTCTCAAAACCATGTGCAACCAGATAGCCATGTATCTTTTTACACCAAGCACATGGTGCTTGCTTTAAACCATATAATGCCTTCTTTAACCTGCACACTTGGTTTTCATGCCCTTTCTGCACAAAGCCACGGGGCTGAAAAACATACACTTCTTCGTGCAAGTCACCATTCAGAAATGCAGTTTTAATGTCCAACTATTGTACATTCCAACCATGATGAGCTCCAAGTGCACAAATGCTACGAACAATAGTCATTTGGCATGTAGGTGCAAAGTAATGATATATTTAGGTAATGATGTGTGTGAACACTCTAGGACCGTCTGGGCACTTTTTCCCTCTTTAGGAGGTTTTTTTCCCCTCTTGTATATATGCATATTGCCCTAACATGCTACTTATCTTTGTACATTCTAGTGGTAATACATTCAGTATTGTGTGTTGTGCTCCAAGCTTCTTCTTCTTCCTTGTGTTGTTTGTGTGCTTCCACAAATGTCTAACTCCAACAATTGGAGCATGTCGCTGCTTCATCTAGGGCATCGTTGACATCCCTCCAATCACAATCTCAGAATCGCACGAAATTTGGTATGCATAATCAGGGTGATTAGGAGATCAAAACGTCTTCGCTTTCTGGTGCCAAAATCACGATCTGAGCTCGTTTTGGCCTTCGAACGCACTATCATAACACTTGTGTAGGCTATTTTGTCTTTTTGTGCCAAAGATATATACCAGTTTCGGTTTGCCAATATAAGCGTCTCGAAGTTTGCTACAGGTTTAGAAGAGCTCATCAAGGTACTTCTGTTTCAACTTTTTTAGATACAATCATTTTTCTGCATCATGGTATTTTTGCCAGTGGCCATGGCTAAAAGCAGTGATGTATTTTGTTTCCCCACTTAGAGAATGCACATCCACCCATCATAGGTTTCAATCGCATCTCATCTTTATGTATAGGATACTGAGTTCACTGACAAACATCACACCTCTTCACATAGGTATGTGTGCATCCATGTGAAATCTGGGCCACCAAAGACCTGCAAAAAGTATTGCCTTGGTCACTCTATCTGGTCCAAAGTGTCCTCCTGCTACACCTTGGTGAGCAGTTTCCAAGATCTTCAGATATTCGCTCTCGTGGACACATAATCTAAGATACCCATCTTTTCCTCATCTATATAGATTATCTCCAATGAGAGTATAGTCTAAAGCTTCTTGTTCTAAGCTCCTTTGTCTAGCCAATGTCATCTCTTGAGGGAATGTTTTTGTCCTCAGGAAGGCTACTAATGGTTCGCTCCAATCTAGCACTAAAGACACTCAATAAAGAGTGGCATGTCCCACTAGTGGTTTTAGTATGGCAGATTGGGCATTCCTTGCACATCCTATGGACATCTGCTTCCATAGTTGGCCAGTGCACGCCGAGTCTCCTCAGTGTCTGTAAAATTCTTTGCCTCGAGTAGTGTTGCTCTAATGCACTCACATGTGCTAATTGCAACCACTTGGCGTACTCCTCCTCTTCCACACAACAAACTAATATTCCTTGATCTGTATGCTTGTACATACTCCATGTGGTACTTCTGGGCTTTTACCACCTCCTTATCTTGAGTGTTTATTAATGGGTGGTTAGGCTCATATGTCAATACTGGCACTAATGTCTTGGCCCACTGAGGTACAACTTCCAAATTAAACAAGTAAGCATCAGGAAGATCATCTGATACTCCTTGTGAGGCCTCTCCAGATGTGAGCCTCAAGAGATGATGTGCTCTCAAGTGAGTCTTGCCTTTCCTCACCACTACCTCAAAGTCATATTCCATTAGTAAGAGAAACCATCTTACTAATCTGCCTGTATTGCAAGGTTTATTTACTAAGTATAACAGTGCCTGATGATGAGTAAAAAATTTTAACTTATTTGCAAGCAAATAATGTCTAAACTTCTTAACCGCATATACCATGCCTAATCCTTCTCGTTCAATGGTGGTGTAATTCCTTTCTGCAGCATTCCATTTCCTACTTGCATAAGCAATTGGTAGATCCATGTTACCTTCACCTGTAGGTTGTGCTAGCACACATCCAATAGCATAGTTGGATGCATCCACATGCACATGGAATGGCTTGTTCCAATCTAGGGTAGTCAAGATTGGTGCTGAACAAAATCTTCTCTTGAGATCGTTAAAGGAGTTTTCCCATTCTTTAGTCCACTCGAAGTTAGTCAAAAGGGAGTAGAGGGGCTTTGCAATGATTGCATACATATGAATGAATCGGGGATAATAACCATAATGTCCCATGAAAGCCTGTACCTCCTTGACATTCCTTGGCCTCGGTAGCTCTGCAATAGCTCTAACTTTCTCCTTGTCCGTGGATATGCCATTCTTTGACACTATGTGTCCTAGAATCTTGCCTTTCCTGACCATGAAAACACACTTTTCTGGGTTCAAGCAGACTTGCTATTCTCTACATTTGTCAAAGATAGCTCTCAGCTCAGGGATATGGGTTTGTCTAATGTTGGAATGAGCACAGAGATCATCAACATAGACTTCCAAATTCTTCCTCAATAATTCTTTAAATACTTTGCAATGATTGCATACATATGAATGAATCGGCAATAATAGCCACAATGTCCCATGAAAGGCTATACCTCCTTGACATTCCTTGGCCTCAGTAGCTTTGCAATAGCTCTAACTTTCTCCTCGTCCGTGGATATGCCATTCTTTGACACTATGTGTCCTAGAATCTTGCCTTGCTTGACCATGAAAACACACTTTTTTGGGTTCAAGCAGACTTGATATTCTCTACATTTGTCAAAGATAGCTCTCAGCTCAGGGATATGGGTTTGTCTAATGTTGGAATGAGCATAGAGATCATCAACATAGACTTCCAAATTCTTCCTCAAGAATTCTTTAAATACATGACACATCAGCCTCTGAAAGGTAGCGGGAGCATTGGTTAGACCAAATGGCATTAGCTGAAGAGCAAATATGCCCCACTCTGTGGCCAAAGCCATCTTATGCTGATCTTCTGGTGCAATGGCCACTTGATTGTAACTAGAGAACCCATCTAAGAAGCTATACACTTCCTTGCCTGCTACCCTTTCTAATATATGCTCAGTGATAGGAAGCAGATAACTATCTCTGATAATGGTTGCGTTAACCTTCTTCAAGTTAATGCATACACGTAATTGCCATTATTTTTGGGCACCACTACAATGGGGGATACCCATTCTCGATTTCATAGATATATCGAGCTTCAACCAAGCGATCTATCTCTTCTTTGATTTTGGTAGCATAGTTATCATTGTATGTGTATGGCTTTTGTTTAGAGGGTTTGGCATCTGTCTAAGGTCCTTGTAACTCCATGCAAACACATCTCTATATTCTCGTATTAAGGCTATCAACTCCTGCTCCTCATCTTCACTTTGGTTGTGTCCTATGTATGTGCATCACTCTTCAGCTTCCTCTATGGTCACTATGATTTTCTTCGTAGTTTCTTTGTTGTCGAAGGCATCTCCTATGACTGCTTCACGTTTAGGCATCCTTATCGTGACTCTCCTATCTTCTACTTCATACTTCTTGAAATTTTCAGGGACCTCAAACAAAGATTCTTCTTCCTCTGGTGTGACTTCTCTCTTCTTCCTCTTCTTGCCTTCGTTCTTAGTGGTCACCTGTGTGGTTAATCTCACCTCATTCATAATTTCTTCGTGTCTCTGAGGGTGAGCTTCCACTTCATAGAAATATTCCTCATCTGATGCAAAAGGAGGGTCCATAATAATTGACCCTAGATTGGAGTGACTTGCATCCTCAAATGCATCAGTGCTAGGTTCACATTCTTCAATAACCGAATCACCCATGATTGGCTCTATTGTGAAAACAGAAATGTCATAGCCATCCTTGTCACAATGGGGTGTCCATTGTTCTTCATTGATGGCTACATCCATAGTTGCTAAAATCTCCGCCCAACCATGAGGTTCAAATTCTTCGTCTAGAAATACAAAAGGTGTATAGGCTAGGTCTCGTATTGATCTATGAGTTTCGTTCACACTTACCTCTCTTGCCTTTTCTCTCTTCTCTTCTTCTACTACGACTTTGCACATCCATAAGTGGGTGTCCTCGTGCATCCATGAGGATCCTGATCCTATAGAATGCACTGATTCAGTATCATCCTTAGCTCTATGGATGGGATTCCATTGAATAGGGGGTACATCTCTATGAGAGTAGTCCTTGAGATTGACTTTGGTTGTAACACCTAAGTGTTGCAAATACAAAGATTTGGTTCCCCAATCTTGTACCACTTGCAACAGCCTCAAGAAAGGTCTTCCCAGAATCATCTCATAGGCATGATTTTTGTAAAGTCGCAAATAGGAAAAGTATGCTCAAACTCTACACCACAAGTAGTGAGAGTTATCCCTTCTAGTAGCCCCAAGGGTCTTTCTATGCGACCATCAGCCATTTGTAACTTCATTCGTGTGGGCCTGAGTGCTTGCTTGCCCCATCGCTTCCATAGGGAAGTGGTAGCAATTGCAACTCCTGCACCTGAGTCCAAAATAGCCTTGGTGGTGTATCCTTGATGAGTGATTGGAAGATAGGTGTTTCCTTCTTCACCTTCACTCATGTCTCATATCTTGTCCAAAGGTATTTCTGGCACGGTTCTATGAGATCTTACTTGGGAGCAAGGTTTAGCTACTTCTGGCACTTGGTTTCCAATGTGTTTCCACAATTCTGGCTTAACCTTTAGTAACTCCTCTAAAGTGAGATTGCACTAGACTTTAATGTTTTTCACTACCTTCGTATTCCTAGGTATGACTGAATTTTTCTTTCTTACTAGGATTGTGGGTGCTCTCATATAGGTAGATTTTGCTTCCCAAGGGCCTGTGAAATGGGGTAATTCCTGCCAAGGAATTAGACTCGAAGTCTAATCTCTCACAAGATTGGATATCCCCTTGCTCTCCATAAATGGACAAAAGGTCTTGTGGGAATTGATCATGCAAATCATCCACAAATTCAATGGGAGGGGGAGCTTCACCTTCTTTAGCCCACTTCTCTTCTTGGATCTCCCTTAGAAATTCTTGGGAATATCGATTCATAGAACAAGCGGTGTCTAGTTTAGTGGAATTGGGCACATAAGCATCCTTGGGAGGAATGCTCATTCTTTCACTTGCCTTGTCCTTACCCTGGGAGGTGGCTTCCTTTCCCGATTTTGCAATTAGTCTCTCCAATCTGTCTAACAATCAATCAAAATGCAATTGAGTCCTAGGTGAACTAGAGCAATTGAAGAGGCGACTGGCTTCAAACATGGTTTGAGCCAATTCTACCATCTTAGTACAAAGCTTGGTTCATTCAATCTCTAGGTCAGCTCTAGGGTGACACTTTTCATGATCTTTTACATTTGGCCCTTCTTGGATTCTAGCTGCTCTAAGCATCATGTCTATGTCCTCGGGAGTGGGATCTACGAAGATTGATCCTACTCGGGGTGGAGGGTGGGTGATGTGTGGTGGATTAGATGGTTGTGGGATGGATAGTGATGAGGATGGTGATGAGGGTGATGTGTGAGAGTGCGTTTGAGATGTGATTTCTATTATTTTGGCCTTGGTTTCTCTCAGGCTTTCCTCGAGTTCGCTCATCTTCTTTGCCCATTGCCTTTTCATACGTTCATGACTTTCTCTCCAAGCTCTTGTCCTCTTCTTATTCTAACTCTCGATCTTGCTAACCTCAAAATTCTTTTCCTGTCCTAAGTCTTGGTTTTGCTTAAGTGCCTAAGCTCTCATGATGACTTGCATGGGCCATGGAATTCACACTTCCCATAGAGTCTACCACTAACCCAACAACGTTGATAGGAGTGATTTTTGGCATATTGGTGGGATTATTGGAACACTCTCGTAACAAGTGCTCCTTCCCATAATCTGGACAAAAGCCTTGAATTATCACAGATTGGGTTTGTGTCGGTGCAGGCATAGGGCAATCACGAATGAGGTGATCTCCCTGACATCGATAGCATGGTCCTCTAGGAAATGGGGGTCTTATCTGCCTAAGTTGAGGCATAGAGTTAGGATTTGCATACATGACATTCACATACTCTGGCTCCCAATTAGGTTCACTCGGTTCTTCATAATAGTATGACTCATTATGATCAACGGACTGCATGTAGTAAGCCTGTGGGCTATCAATATGAGTAGAGTCAAAACTATGATCACTCGGGTCACTTTCTGAAAGTAATGGTGTTACTGGCACTAATGCTCTATTCGGATTTTCTTCCACTGCTGCATACTTCACTCGAATCACATTGGCAGGAGGAGGGGGTTGTTGCGCTAGAACTAGTTGAGGTCTTTGCTGCCCTTGATAGGGTGGTTGATAGGATTGCTGGGGCCTACCATACTGCTATTGTGGGTACTGATTCTGGTATTTTCCTTGCTATGGATACGTCTGAGGATAATTTTGTCTAACAATTGGTTTATTATAAGGACAATCTTGTGCAGTGAGGTTGGTATATCTCCTTTGGAGGGTTCAGTATTGGCTGTTAGGGTTCAGTTGTGGTTGAGCCATGATAGGGCACACATTGGCCATATGGTCTCCTCCACAAGTGTAGCATCGTTTCCCTAGGGCAAATCTAGGAATCTGCTTGCTAGATACTCCTAATTTTTGAGCTACCTTCTCTGCCAGATCCTCAATTGACGTGGATTGTGTGGAAGTGAGGCTAGTAGAACTATCTAAATCTTTATAGATCTTTGAAAGCTCTAATTCCTCCCCTAGATTATCGTCAATGTCTATACACATGCATACACACTCTTCTATGGATCTCGGGTCCTTTAAGTACACATATGATCTCATTTTGGTACTTAAAAATCCATCTAGAAATAAAGCCACTTGTTTGGTTGGAGTGGGTAACTCGGGAACAAGGCATCTCTCTAGGTATTGCCGAAACCTTCTTCCTCCAAGCCTCACTGTCCCTTGAGGTGTTTGCTTGAAGCTGTAGATCAAGGAGGAGGTGTTATGCCTAATACCACTCTTAGAAAACTCAATGATGAATGCTTTAAGAAGTTGATCTATATTTCTAAACTGACCCTGGTGAAGCGGTTGAAACAAGTCAATGCGGTGTTCCTTAGAGTTAGGCCAAAAGCATTGTATTGAGTGAACAAGTCTTCAACTTGTTCAGCTCTCAAAACTTGCCTAAACTCTGCTATATGGTCATATGGGTCTCCTGTGCCATCGAAGCAATTCTTTATGGACTTAACCAATTGTGTAGGCCTCAAGGTCCTAGCATGTTCTCTGGGCGTTGGAAGAGGGAATTCATCAGCATTTCTTTGATGCCTTGGTTCTCTATGTCTCTCATTTTCTGTTCTATCTGTCTTCATTCTCGTCCTTTCTCTTCCTAGGGGGTTAGCAAAGCTCACCTTGGGTCTGTCTCGACTCCTTTCTCTGTGAGTCCCATGAGCTTGGGATGTTCCAGTTCCTTGGTGACCATAAGAGACAGTGGATCATGGTTGATGAAAAACAAATTCACCCTTCCAAGTGTAGGCGTGTATTCCATGCTCTGAGACCACAAAGATCCTTTCTGTTGTATGAACAACAAAACTATTCTAAGAGAGACCAATCTAAGTCTAATGAAACCCACAAGGGGTGAGAGATGCACGTATCCACCCAACCAACTCCACCCATATATATACCACAAGACCAAGGGGGGAAATGTGAGGAGAGCTTGCCAAGTGTCCTCTCCACATGGATGCTAATCCAAGGCCTTCTAACCTTGGAAATCACATGGCTCTCACATGGATTCTAAAAGGACTTCTCCCAAGCTTGTACGTACAAGTCTCAAGGCTTGAGAGGCCTCCCTAAGGGTTAAATATCATACTCTTAGGAAATATCAATCCTAAGGGTCAAAACCCTTCAATTGGGAGCAAATAAATCCAAATAACTCAAGGGTTCAAACCACACTCTTGGAGATACTTTCCCAAGGGTTTCCCAATAGAATCCAAGGGTTCTCCAAGTGGTCTTGGACCCTCAAAACCCATGTCTTTGGCCACTTTGACCCATAGTTATACAACATTCTTCCCCCCTTTTACATTTTTGTCCTTGAAAATGTGTGTAGGTATATTATGTGGAGTATTCCCCCATGCCCCATGATCTTTTCTATAGATCATGGCTTTTCTCATCTCTCTGATTTGCTTCTTTATCAGAAGGAGATTCTATCTCATACTTGTTCTGAAAAGAAGGAAATCCACTTGTGGGGCTAATCCCTGCCCAAATCATTACTTAACTTTGCATGTGAAACACGAAATCAAATGCTACGTATGGATGATAAGGGTGGATAAAAACATCCCTACCTAATTCAATGTTTCCCTATGTCTGAACTCTGCATCCATAGTGCAAACATATGAAGTAGGTGGATTGTAATAGTCTCCAGCTAATTTGCTATGCAGGTCCATTTCTATGCACCACTCGTGTGTGGACCTAGCAAAATAGATGGATCTCTTACTAGTTCAAGGCTTTGAGAAGTCTCCTTAAATTGAGGTTGATCAAAACATCTAAATAAGATGTTTGTAACTATTTTCTACTTCTTAACCGACATCTACTGATCCTTTTTCCAAATACAGAATTACTATGTCCTATTGTACTTTTAGAGTCAAGGTAGAATGTAGGAAAGAAGTGATTTCATTCTTTGGGTATCCAAAATTATTTTACCAAGTCTTTCTCAAAAAGCCTTGATTTGTTTGGAACTGTTAGAATCTATAAACGATTCCAAAGAGTTTTTCTTCAAACTCGAGAACTTTTTAGATTCTTCATCCATTGATCTTAAAACAATATTAGATGGATGAATGAATTCTCTTAAACTTAAGTGTCTTCTGAAATTGAAAGGGTTCTATACAAAACATCCCTCTTTTGATGTTTAATTTGGTTATCCATTCCATCTAGCTAATCCTGATCTAGGAGTTACTTTGAAGTTTCCTTCCAAGTCAAATCCAAGGTCTAGAAAAGCGAGAAGGAAGAACCAAAACTCGATGTAACCCGTTCAACTTCAGAAACACTAAAATGATTTGAGGCTCAAAACTTTAAGGACTTAATGGTTTGAAACATTGTTTCTATCTTTATGAGATTGAATCTAAATCCTCAAGAAGATCCTTTGGGTAAGGTTAAACCATCATCCATTTACCAAACTCTAGTGGTATAAAACATCGATGTCTCGAGCCATCAAATTTTGATGATGTTCAACTTTACTCTCAAACTATGATGCTTCAAATAGCTTAAGAAGTTAGTCTTTTTCAATCTCTTAAGACTCCTATAGATTGGAATACCAAGTCTAATATAAATCTCTTACTTTAGGAGATTGATTATCTCGTTGTACTATCAACAAGATGTTTTGGAGTAACTTATTCTAACCCCAATTACATGAATAACTAAGTCAATTTTTTTTCAATATCTCTTGATACATCTTTATTCTAAAAGATGTTAACTTACTTAGTTGTATTTGTCAACTAAGTGTGTTATCCAAGATTGACTCAGTCAAACTTACCTTTCTTGAAAGGATTTTTCCAAGTTCTCTCCCCAGAAATCCATGTAGCATTTCTGATAAAGAACTTCAAAATCCTTAAAGAGACTACATCAGTCTTTACTGAAAATATTTTTGAAGGTCTAGAAAGTGATTTCCTTTCACGATCTTTGAACTTTTTTAGTTACTTGATACGGTCATATTCTTGACCAACCTATACTTCATTTTTTTAATCTATGAAGTTTGAGTTTCCATTGGAATGGAGTTTCACTCCAACTCATGAGTCCAAGACTAAAATATACATATCATATCAAGGTTTGATGTCCCATACCATCATTCCTACATTAATGTGAATATAAAGTATAGTGTCCCATACCACCATACTTTATATCCAACACTGATGTGTAGATGATATTTATCTTAAAGTCTAGAAGCTTAATATAACTATAGAGTATCCTCTACTTAGATTCTTCTTGCTGAATCTGAAGTCAAGGAATTACTTCTATGTTTTCCATCTTGCTTAGGGAACTAAGATTTTCAACATATGATCATTCTATGATCTTAATTATTCTTAAACTCATATTGTAAGCTCTAAGTCTTTTGATGAAATAAATATCCATCCTTATTGAATAAACATCCATCCTTTCTTTCTAAGGTTTTGAGTGCGATTCCAAGTGTCTTGAATCATATTCAAAATCTACTTAGTTCTTTTCTAACTTGAAGTGACAAGAGATTAGTCTTGCCTTTTAGATTCCTTTGTTTATCCAAAGCTTTCAAAAAAGCTACCCTAGGGTTTTCTAGGATTCTTATTTACTACTTAAGCCTAAGCATCTTCTAATGCTTTTGGATTTCTCTTGAAATCCCTTTAAGAATAGGTGAATACAAGTTTCACCTTCTCCAGACTTAAGTATCATTTATCAAAGTTGCAAACTACGTACTTTGTATATTGTCTCCTTCTTACTTCCCTTTAGAGAAGTATAAGATTTGGCATGCTTTGTTTGATCTCGTGGTTTACAACCATCTTTCCTCAAAATCTTTTGTGATCTTGTTGGGATCCCATGCTAATTTTAGCATGCCATGAAGTTGCTTTGTGAGCAACTCATTGTTTGCCAAACATCTTATATATAAAAAGATGTTCTTTTTATCTCATCATCTATATTCTAAGTTTCTCTTTATGGAATTAATTGTACCAATTCTTGATAAGTTTTGGTACTTTCTTCCCCCCTTTTAAGAGTTTTCGTCCTCAAAAACTGTGAAATCTATGGCTTCATTTACAAGTAGAGAGTCAGTTCTCTGACTCCTCCAATATTGGACTATTCAACCAATCTTATACTTGTGTGGAATCTGAAAACTTTCTAGAAATAAATTCTAGTTTTGGTGTTTTTTAGAAAAATATTCTAGAGGTAGCTCAACGATCACCTGTCCTAACTTGCTCATGAACTTCCTCTTGACTTTTATGGGAATGCTCATGAGTTCTCATGTTTTAACAATGCAATGCTTATGCATATCTGTGTTAGGAGAGGTGGCTTTGATTTTCAATGTTAATCAAAGCATAAGAGGTTTGAAGGTACTATGAAATAAGAAAAAATATTTCCATTTCCTTATTGTACCTATGGAACTTTAAGTTCCTTCCATTAAGAACTGTTGCATCTGCTAAAGAAAACCTTACTTGACTTTCTTGAGATGCAAATCTATTTAATGAAGCCTTCAATTAAATTGGAAATTTTTCCAAAAGGAGGGAGCTTTCAATTTTGCATTGAATACTTTTCACCATTCATGTTGGTGAAAGTAATCTTTGCTCATTATTAGTTTCCATCAATGTCTTTGATGGCATCAACTTAATAGAGCTTTATATCATGAGACTCTTGAAACCATTCTAGAGTTTCATCCTATTTAGGATATCTCATGCATAATTAGTTTAGAACCTTTTTTCTATTAACTATTTCTAAGTATGTCTTATACTTAGAGTAGTATTGTAGGTTCTATGAAGTAGTGTAAGAAAATTCCCCAAAGAACTATTTTACGGAAATCATCTACCTAAGTCATCTCATTGAGAGGCTTGTCTTGGAACCATCTCTAAGTATATGTTATATTTAGAGTTAGCATTTAGTATGCTAGGTTCTCTAGTGTATACATGACACTAAACTTATGTCATAATGAAAGAATTTCCCAAAAACTTTTTAAGTTACCAAAGAACTTGGAATTTTTTTGGTTACAAACTCTTTCAGTTGTGTCAAGTAAACCTCTTTCTTAAGTCTTTGGCCTTATTGATTAGACATATCATGGGTTTTATGGAACCTAAAATCCATGAACAAGACTTGAAGCTTGAGGCTCTTTCTATTTCTGTTAAGATTTGTTGGCTTTTGGATCAAGCCAACATATAAAAAGCATAAAGGAATAATGGTCTTTAAATCCCATATCATTACACTTTTATGCTTTTGACTTCATGCCAAGAAGTCATTTCCTATCTTAAGCTTAACCTTATTCTCTCTCTTGTCCCATAAAAACCATGTATATGGAATGTCATTTATTGATTTGCATACTTAGTGTATGCTAGAAACATATACATCTTTACTCGAAGATGCTTAGCATGCATAAGGTTCAAGATTGAAACCCTCTTTGAAGCATGCATGGAATTCTTATCTTGAACTCCATTTTATTCAATGAAGTGCTCTTTGTTTGCATTCTTTTTCATGCCATGAATGATTCTAGTAATCTGTAGCCTTAAGCATACTTAATATCGATGCATTTCATGATCTTGTGCTCCCTTTTAGTGCACAAACATATGCTTCTCTATGATGCATCATCATGCTAATGCACATACGTTATTAATATCCCTTACAACAATGCATGCAAATTCTCGAGGTGCTAGATTTCACCTCAACTATGCATGTTTTCCTCTTGAATTCTAAAAATACCCTTTCTTTGCATGTGAACTTGGACCTAATCATCAATGGAAGTCCTAAATCGTGCTCCAACTATGTATACATGCAAAGATATTGAAAAATAAGGCAAACAAACATTAAACATAAGAAAAGAAAAGTACATAGCTTTATAAGAAGCTTCATCCTTCCTTCCATCTCATGGCCATTGCTTTTCTTTGTGATGCTCCATGCTCATATTCTTCATAAGTTCTTCATTGAAACTTTGGAAAAGTTTCATTCGTGGACTCCTTCATTATGCGTGGACTCCGGGCTGAGGGTCCAGAGTTCAAGACCTGCAAATGGCCTAATGATAACCCCTTGGAAGTGAGGGATAAATCGAGTCTCGAGGGTGTGTGATCTTCTTTCACTATGTGTCAAGAAAAACAATCTATGAAGTCCTCCTCAAAACGTGCATGCGCTGAGAACAGCCAGGATTATCCCACATTCCGAAAAATTCCGTTGTCCTACTCCTTTATATAAGGCGACAATCGATGCTTATCTTTCGAATAAGGCAAGTCACGGGCGCTGATGTTGAGGACTCTCACGCACTGTGGCACAGCTCGCGCTCACAGCAAACATGGACACACGTGGCCATTCACATATAGGCTGCCCCTAGGTAAGGTTCCCATGCAGTGGCCCAAAACCTCTTTTTACAGAGGTAGTGAAGAGACTCTAGCCCAAGAATTTGACGCCCTTGGTGTTGAAGGACAACGAGACAACTCGCGGTTCAATGATGAGGATGAGGGGACAACTTGCTGAAGTAACTGACTCATCAAGTGGCTCTGAATACCACTGTTGTATGAACAACAAAACTATTCTAAGAGATGTTACACTTATGTGTTCCTCGAGTAGCTTTGATGTGAACCTTTTCCCTATTCATGGGCACTTTTTACTCTAGTGCTGGCTAGAGGTTTTTTCCCCATGTTACCACATACTTGATACTCTCATATGTGGTGGTACTTTGTACTTAGGGATATTATTCAGCTCTTACTTCAGTTCAGTTCATCGATCAATAGAGAGAGCTATTCCAGCCATCGTCTTCTCCGTGTGTCTTGCTGCGTTTGTGCTCCTTTGTGTGTGCTTCTTGTGTGTCTCTCGCACTTCTACACACACCCAACAGTGGTATCAGAGCAGGTTCAACTTCTTCTCAAGTTTCGATTTTTCGCGTCGCGGCGCGCGCGCACTTTAACAGTGCAAATCGACTTCGGCGCATAGAAGTGTGAATTTCAGAAGCTCGGAAACATTTCCATCAGGTGCGCTGGGGTTTTACCCCCATTTCGAAGCCATTCGTGCAGTCAGAATCGCCATCAGAGTGACGGTTTGTGAGCTGAAATTTCAGCACTCATTTCAGTTTTCGTCGAAGTGAAGATTTTGTCACATTCTTGTTCCTTAGTGAAATGGCGGGCAGCAATGACTTGTTTGGCATGCTTCAAGCTGAAGATAAGCTTGATGGGACCAACTATCCGATGTGGTCTTACATGATGAAGCACGTTCTTGTTGCAAAACAACTTTGGAACATAGTGGCAGATGTAGATCGAAGACCGGCAGGTGCTTCTACTTCACAGTCTACTGTCACAGATGGAGCTTCTTCTTCGAGTACAGTGGTTTCTCCTTCTCCACCTACACAGGAGCAGCTTAGATGGGATGGAAAAGATGCTCAAGCTCATGCTTTGATTGCGCTTTCAGTGAAGCGTCATATAGTTCCACACATTCGGTCATGTTCTACATTGAGACAGGCATGGGATACTCTTGCTTCTTTGTATGCCGTGCGTAATGAAGCACGTGTTGCATACTTGAGGAAGCAACTTGAGGATGTATGTATGGCTGAAAATGACTCAGTGGATGTGTATGTGACATGCATCAAAGACTTGAAAGAGCAATTGGCAAACATAGATGAGATCATTCCGGATGCATCACTCATTTCTACATTGTTGAAAGGATTACTGGAATCTTTTCAAAGCTTTGCTACTACACTCCGTTTGATTGCAAAAAGAAATCCTAATATGTATGCATTTGATGAGGTTGTGTCTCTTCTTTTGCAAGAAGAGCAATCTAGAGTGAATAGGAGTGGTTTGATTGAAGGAACGCAAGCACTTGCTATCTCACAAAAGGGGAAAAGCAAGTATGGTTCAGCTTTTGGTTCATCAAAACCAAAGCCTCAAGCTTCCTCTTCCACTCATTCCTCTAATGATGGTGATTTGCAAAAGAAGAAGAGATGCAAATATTGCCGAAAGGCTGGTCATACTATTGATGAGTGTAGAAAGCTTGCTAGACGCAATGAAAAGAAGAAGGAATCGGGCATGTCTATTGCTGAAAATTCAGCAAATGCAAAGAACGATGAAGCTAACATGGCTCAAGATTTTTGGGCATGTGTTGTTACATGTCATTATGATGCTTCTTTACATTCTAAATGCATGGTTGTGAGTGAGGCTGATTCGGATTGGTTCTTTGATAGTGGTGCTTCAAAGCACATAACATCATGCAAAAGATTTTTTGCCTCTTTGAAAGATGCACCTAAAGGAGGACATGTGGTGTGTGCAAACAATGCCTCTTATCCTATCATTGGAGTAGGAGAAATTGAGCTTACAACTGCAAATGGAGGTGTGATTCTCTTGAAAAATGCATTGTATGTGCCCGGTATCAAGAAGAACTTAATTTCAGTTCCGTTGATTGCCAAAGCAGGACTTCATGTACACTTTGTTGATGATAAGTGTATGGTTCATGATTTCAGCAATGGCGATGTTATCGTGATGTTCGGTACATTATGTGATGGTTTGTATCGCATGGATACATACAAGAGGGCTGCCTCGAATGCCTTGGTTGCTCATACTTCTTCCATGGCTGAAATGGACCTTTGGCATGCTCGTTTTGGTCATTTAAACTTCAATAGTTTGCTCTACTTGCAAAAGAAGGACATGGTTATTGGCTTGCCTACACTTGAGTCCATTGAAAAGCATGCATGTGAAGGTTGCATTCTTGGAAAAATGCATCGTGCTTCTTTTCCAAAAGATAGTCACACACACACTACAAGAAAATTGCAACTTGTTCATAGTGATGTATGTGGTCCGATCAAGACTCCATCTTTTGGGAAGCATGTATGTTTTGTTACCTTCATTGATGATGCTACTCGCCATACATGGGTGTATCCTATGAAAGCAAAGAATGAGGTATTTTCTTGCTTCAAAGCATTTTTAGCTATGGCTGAAAATTTTTCTTCACAAAAGCTTTTGACTCTACGCACGGATCGTGGTGGTGAGTACATGTCACATGAGTTTAATGCTTTTCTTCGTGAAAGAGGTATTTCACACCAATGTACGGTGCCATATACACCTCAACAAAATGGTGTTGCCGAGCGTAAAAATAGAACTTTACTTGAAATGGCACGATGTATGGTTAAAGGAAAGCATCTTCATCATAAGTTTTGGATGGAAGCGGTCATGTGTGCAAATTATGTGTTGAATCGCTACCCTACAAAAGCATTGAGAGTCATCACTCCTTATGAGACTTGGAATGGTCATAAGCCTATGGTTAGTCATATGCGTGTGTTTGGTTGTTTGGCATATGCTCTTGTGCCATCACAACAACGTCACAAACTTGATGATAAGGCAAAGAAATGTATATTTGTTGGTTATAGTGCTAAAAGTAAGGGATATCGGTTGTACCATCCATTGACGAACACAATTATTGTGAGTCGAGATGTGGTATTTGCTGAAAATTCAGTTTTCCCTCTACTTGAATGCAAAAAACTGCCAATAGTTAGCTCACAAGATGTGTTCGATACACTCATGCCTTTGTTCCAAAATGGTGCGCTTGACTATGGCCATGTAGACCAGCCAACTGAGGTTCGAAGGGCTGAAAAATTCCAACCAAATAGGGCTGAAAATATGGATAATTTTCAGCCAAACATGGCTGAAAAAATTCAGCCAAAAAATGTCAAAACTGTTGGAAATTTCCAGCCACATATGGCTGAACATATGCGACAAAATATGGCTGAAACTGAGCACGAAATTCAGCCCACACATGATGTACATATTGAAGATGTTTTACATAATGAACGCATGTCTATCAAGAGTGCACAATCTATGCCAAAGTGGCTGAAACAAACTTTGCAGGACAGCAAATTGAGTGCACCTTTACTCGGTAGAACAAGGTCAAGCTCTCACCATGCATCAAGTAATTTTGTGGATTATTCTCTTATTGCTACAGCATGTAATGAAGAGCCACTTTCTTTTGAAGATGCATGTGACGATCCACAATGGATGAGTGCTATGCAATCAGAAATGGATTCCATACATAGGAATGGTACTTGGGAGTTATGTGAATTGCCAAAAGGAAAGAATGCCATTGGTACAAAGTGGGTTTACACGATTAAGAGAAAATCTGATGGTAGCATTGATCGCTACAAAGCTAGATTGGTTGCCAAAGCATATGCGCAACAATATGGCATTGACTATGAGGAAACTTTTGCACCTACTTCACGCATGACTACCATTCGTACCGTGGTTGCATTGGCTTCCCATCGAGGTTGGAAAGTGCATCAATTGGACATAAAAACAGCCTTCTTGAATGGAGATTTGCAAGAAGAGGTCTATGTGAAGCAACCTCCTGGATTTTCTATGAAAGGGAAAGAGCATATGGTTTGTCGCTTGCATAAAGCCTTGTATGGTCTCAAGCAAGCTCCACGTGCATGGTATGAAAAAATACATAAGCACTTGATTGCTCTTGGCTTCACATGTTGTCCGATTGAAAGCACACTCTATGTACGCAAAAATGGGGCTGATCTTATAGTGCTTGTTCTTTATGTCGATGACATACTCTTGACTGGGTCATGTGATGCAAAACTTGACATTCTTATGGCTGATTTGCAACATACTTTTGATGTCACTTATCTTGGTCTTTTGAGCTACTATCTTGGCATCGAGTTTGTTATGCATCAAGCAAAGTATGTTGAAAAACTACTTCAACGTTTTGACTTTGAGGATTGTAAGCCAATTTCCACACCAGTTGAGACAGGATTCAGGTTCTCAGTTGAGGATTCCAGTGATGCATTTGATACTTCTCTTTATCAGCAAGCTGTGGGATGTCTTATATATGCATGCAACACAAGGCCGGATATATAGTATGCAGTTTCCCAGTTGAGTCGATTCATGCATAGCCCTGACACTAAGCATTGGCAAGCGGTGAAACGTGTGTTTAGATATCTTCGAGGCACTTTGAGCTTAGGTCTCTTTTATGGCAGAGATGTCCAGCCATGCTTGCATGCTTTTACAGATAGTGATTGGGCTGGTTGTTATGATACTTGCGTATCCACTAGTGGTAATTGCTTTTTCCTTGGAGACTCATGCATATCTTGGTTGAGTAAGAAGCAACCTACAATGGCGACATCGAGTTGTGAAGCTGAGTACAGGGCAGTTTTCATAGCTAAGTGGAGTGTATATGGCTGAGACGCCTATTGATGGATCTTTGCATGGAGATTGATGCTGCTACACATATTCTCACAGATAGTCAGAGTGCTTTGGCTGTTGCATGAAACCCAGTGTTTCATGCACGGACCAAACATATTGAGGTGCATTATCACTATGTGAGAGAGAGCCTTCATGCAGGAGATATTGATTTGGTATATGTGCCTACACAAGATAATGTGGCAGACATATTCACCAAAGCTCTTCCACGGGAAAAGTTTGAAGCTTTTCGCAAAGCTTTAGGCTTATTACCTTGTGGGGGCTGATCTGTCACTCCCTGTATGTGTTCACATCATTCGCTCCAGGGGGGTTTGTTACACTTATGTGTTCCTCGAGTAGCTTTGATGTGAACCTTTTCCCTATACATGGGCACTTTTTACTCTAGTGCTGGCTAGAGGTTTTTTCCCCATGTTACCACATACTTGATACTCTCATATGTGGTGGTACTTTGTACTTAAGGATATTATTCAGCTCTTACTTCAGTTCAGTTCATCGATCAATAGAGAGAGCTATTCCAGCCATCGTCTTCTCCGTGTGTCTTGCTGCGTTTGTGCTCCTTTGTGTGTGCTTCTTGTGTGTCTCTCGCACTTCTACACACACCCAACAAGAGAGACCAATCTAAGTCTAATCAAACCCACAAGGGGTGAGAGATGCACGTATCCACCCAACCAACTCCACCCATATATATACCACAAGGCCAAGGGGGGAAATGTGAGGAGAGCTTGCCAAGTGTCCTCTCCACATGGATGCTAATCCAAGGCCTTCTAACCTTGGAAATCACATGGCTCTCACATGGATTCTAAAAGGACTTCTCCCAAGCTTGTACGTACAAGTCTCAAGGCTTGAGAGGCCTCCCTAAGGGTTAAATATCATACTCTTAGGAAATATCAATCCTAAGGGTCAAAACCCTTCAATTGGGAGCAAATAAATCCAAATAACTCAAGGGTTCAAACCACACTCTTGGAGATACTTTCCCAAGGGTTTCCCAATAGAATCCAAGGGTTCTCCAAGTGGTTTTGGACCCTCAAAACCTATGTCTTTGGCCACTTTGACCCATAGTTATAAAACACTTCCTGACGCATTATCTAGGTAGGTCACTTTGCTAGGGCTATCAGGATCTTTGAATTCATAGATGGTAAGTGCTCCTACTTCATTAGGCTACTCAGGCTTATACCTCCAAAAAGCCTCATCTGTCTCTCGATTTAAGAGCAAATCTATGCTCCTATTATCTTGGGGAACCCACTCTGGAGTGATTATCCTAGTCAGAAACTGACTTGGCTCGAGGGGTTTTTGGCTCTTTTCCTATGTTCCCTTGCTCTATGTCACCTATTTTGGTTTCTAAGATTACGTTGCCAAATTCATTCGTCCTTTCTAGTTGGCTGGTGACCACATACATTGTTCCTTCTTTATCTATGTAGGAACCATTTTTGAACTTGACTACAGGGTGTTATAGTCCCATGGGCTGATCTGGGTTTTTAATTTGGAAAATGGATCTTCTCAGACCATCCTCATAGATACGAGCACCTAATCGGTTGGTCTAGATATATTCTAGTTGAGTCTTGTAGGGACCTTCTAGTTTTTCTATGTATGCCACTCCTGAGCTATCTACTGGCCTCTCCATGTTGTAAGACATCTTAGAGTCACTGGTTTCTGAGTTTAGAGCATAGGGGTAGCCACTCAACTACTGGGCCCAAGACCTAGCAGTATGGTTGACACTAGCCTCTGATGATCTAACACTTCGACGGTCTCTCCCTAGGTGTCTTCCTGATCTCAGGTTCATATGCCCTTCAAGTTAACCCAATGATCCTTGTACAACCACGTTGTTGATTCTTTGATACCAATCACATGTTCTTTTTAACTTTTGGGTACTTGTTTTCTTGTCTTAAGTTAAGCGTCGTCAGGAGCACTTAAGTGTGTCATACTTGATGTTCTTTGCCCACTTAGTTTAAGTTCTTTTCCCTTAAGTTGTCCCTTGATTGCAATTTAACCCGTTCTTAGACTTGAGAAATTAGAGGCCCTTAGAACTTGAGTATTCCTATCGTACCCCTAGTCAATCAGGACAACTACTCGCACTTAGCCTAAGCTAATAATGGACTGAGGGGGTTGAGAGATGTTCCAACCTCAAGTCACTTCTCCTTGCTATGCTTGTCTGCCCAGGAAGTGCGTTCCCAAGCCTGCACACAATGGAACTTGCTTCGATTTCTCCAAAAGCTCTTTATGATCCTGTAAAAATTCCAAGTTTAGCTCAAGTTTTTACGTTCAATTGACAAACAATTTGATACAGACACTTTTAAAGACCCTTTTTCCCTCCTTTTGTATTGCCATTTTTTTTTTCTAGAGCTCCCCTAGTGTACCTACCCCACAATGGGTCAACTTCAAATTAACCTATCTAAAAATCAACGCATTATTCTTACAAAAAATAGTTGAGGCCGTGTAGCATTCCCAATAAGCTTTCCAACAAGCTCTAGAGCTCAAAAAACGGATTTCGTATGAAAAAGTTATGTCGACTCAGGATTCAGGGGGCTAAATCAGGCAATTAGGACCTTTCAGGAGTTTAGTGCATTTTTCTAAGGCCTTTGTAATTGTCTGTGTAATTGAGTGTGAAAATATGCCCAAAATTTAGCCCAAATTTTCAAAAAAATTAGCACTTTAGTTTTTGTTGAAAATGCATGTCTATCGCAATAGACGGTGTATGTCGCAATAGACACTGACTGTCGCGTAGGACTGTCTGTCACGATAGATGGTGTCTGTCATGATAGATGATATCTATCATGGGGTCCAGTCTGTCGTGATAGATGGGTGCCTGTCGCGATAGATGCAATTTGTTGCGGGGCTCTATCTGTCGTGATAGACAGGTGTCTATCGCGATAGACCATGTTTGTCGTTTGTCGTGGCCTTGTCTATCGCGATAGACGGGTGTCTGTCGTGATAGATGAGGTCTATCATCTATTTTGTTTTGGACTGTCATGATAGATGCAATTTATAGCGGGGTTCTGTCTGTCACGATAGATGAGTGTTTGTCGTGATAGACCGTGTTTATCGTCTGTCATGGTACTGTCTGTCACGATAAACGAGGTCTACCATCTATCATGTTTTGGTATATCGCGATAGATGCAATTTGTCACAGGGCTTTGTCTATTGCGATAGATTGTGTTTATCATTTATCGTGGCCTTGTCTCTCGCGATAGATAGGTGTCTGTCGTGATAGACGCAATGTGTCGCAGGGCTCTCTCTGTTGCGATAGACGGGTGTCTGTCGCATTATATGCTCTTTGTCTATCGCGATAAACGGGTGTCTGTCGGGATAGATGGTCTCTATCATGGGGTGCTGTCTGTCACGATAGACTCTATCTGTCGCGATAGACTCTGTCTGTCACGATAGACGATGTCTGTCGTGATGGACCAAAAAAATGCAATTTTTTTAAAAACTTTTAGTGATTCGGAGTGCTCTAATGGTGTGGATTATCGTGCCAAGCATGCAAACAAAAAATACTCAATTTCTTTGTCTTTTATGACAGACAGAGGTCGTCATCCCGAGACCTGTGTAGAGTTCTGTCATACCTATGCAAGCTATTGGAGATGTTGGTACAGCTAAAACCCGCAATAAAAGCTCAAGAACACACAAAAATAGATCGCACAGAAGATCTCTCTCACAAATGAAATGAGGGAAATGAGGTGGGTAGGGGAATAAGACAAAAAAATTGGAATTTTTGTAAAGATGGAGATGGAGGTGGGAGATGGTGAGGAAGATGATGGTGATGCAAAAGAAAACAAGAAAAAATGAAGAAAAATGAGTAAAAGTAAGGATATTACCTATGACTCCAATGTCACAACTCTACATCTTACCATCACATGCTCATCCTCGGTGCTCTCTCCCCGGCAACGATGCCAAATTTGGTGTCACTCTAGCACAATGGCAAGTACCAACATGAGGAGATCCACCTCATAATTGTCAATCCGTGGAGACATGAGGACTAGTATGAAGACTATGAGTAAGTGATGGCACAAGTGCATGAGTGAGAAGCACACAAACATGCACACACATATAGCACATGCGCACACAAGGCAAGAACAAGGAGAGAAACAATGAAGTCCTTTGCATTAGTCAAAAAGTCTCTTACATAAGCTCAAATCACTAACAATGTACCCCCAAAAATGAGCTCTCTAGCTCTATTTATAGTTTTTTGACTAGCTTTGGCCCTGTGCAGACCTATTGTCTGGCATAGTTAAAAATTAGGTTCTAGAGCTTATTTGAGGGCTCAAACGGAATCTAAAAATTATGAAAATTGGTATGTACCTAAGTCTAATACTCCTCAAGCTCGAGGACTCCTCGACTTGAACAAAATGCAATCTATTCTACCAAAAATGGAATTTACAATGTTTGTGTAGTGATGAAAATCACTTGAGTTGGAAATAGTTCATGGAAAAAATGATTAGGCCTTGTTACCGGATTGTGCATGATTGCTCCTTTGTGCCAAGATGCACCTACTGCAACATGCTCTTCTTATAGCTTGTATGCCAACATGCACCTACTTTGTGCTGGTATGCTCTTCTTATAGCCTGTATGCCAACATGCGCCTACTGCAAAGGAAATTCGTTGGGATGGTAGATATGCTCAAGCACATGCATTGATAGCCTTGTCTGTCAAACGTGCCATTACTCCTCACATTCGCTCTTGCAGAACACCTAAGGATGCTTGGGATGCACTTACCACATTGTACCAGGCTAGGAATGAGGCTCGTGTTGCTTACCTCCGAGAACAGTTGGAGAGTGAGCATATGAATGAAGGTGATTCTATGGACAATTTTCTAACAAAGATCAAAGACTTAAAGGAACAATTGATTTCTGCTGATGAAGTTATACCAAATAGCTCACTTGTGCAGGCCGTTCTGAATGGTCTTCCTGATTCATATAAGAGTTTTGCTTCTACTCTTTGTTTGATGATGAAAGGCAATCCAAATGCCTTGTCATTTGAGGAGTTAGTTTTTGTTCTATTATAGGAAGATCAATCTAGGCAGAACATATCTATTATGCATGTTGCAAATCAAGCTTTCCTAGCTATTCAGAAGGGCAAAGATAAATGGAGCTCATCTACTAGTAAGCAGAAATCTGCAAATGCTGCACGTTCAAAGAAGGAAGACAAATATGAGAAGAAACCAAAAAATCAGAAATTGTTTTGCAAATACTGTAAAGCAAATGATCATGTCATTAAGAGCTATCCAAAACTGGATACTAAAGAGGTAAAGAAAAAGGAGGCTAGAATGGTTGTTGCAGAGGCCTCTACAACGAAAACAGAGTCTGCTAATCTTATGCAAAATGAAGAATGGGCATTTACTATTGTTTGTAGTTTTGACCCATCTTCTCATGAGCTTCACTTCACTCAAGCCTGCCGCTACATGGAATACTGTCACACGTGCCAACAACTCCTCTTATCCTATCATGGGAGTTGGTAAGATCATTCTGACTACTACTAATGGTAGTTCTTTCAATTTGTCAGATGCTTTATTTAGGCCAGAGATCAAGAAGAATTTGTTATCAGTTTCGGCATTAGCCAAGATTGGCTTGGTTGTGAAAGTGATGACAGGTATACAGTTCATGATCTGTCAACTAACAACATGATTATTGCTTCTGGCATTTTATGTTGTGGGTTGTATAAGCTCATAGACTATGAAAGATCTATGAATGATTCAACATATGCAGTACATGATTCTCAGGCTATGTCAGATGCAAAGCTTTGGCATGCATGCTTTGGTCATCTGAATTTTGCTAGTTTGCTATGCTTGTAGAAATATGAAATGGTGTCCTCTTTGCCCAAACTTGAGGCACCTAGTAAACATGTATGTGAAGGCTGTATTTTGGGCAAAATATAACATTCCTCCTTCCCAAAAGATGGTTCAATTTGGGCTACTTAGAAATTGCATTTTGTTCATACTGATGTTTGTGGTCCTATGCAGACACCTTCTTTTGGGAGCTATCTTTACTTCGTGACTTTCATCGATGATTTTTCAAGGCATGCATGGGTATATCCATTGAAGGCAAAGTCCAAAGTGTTTACGTGCTTCAAACAGTTTTTGGTTTTGGCTGAAAATCTATCAGCATGTAAAATGGGCACCCTCCATTTTGATCAAGGGGGGAATATATGTCTTCTGGCTTTAATGCATTTCTGGCTGAACGTGGGATAAAACATTAGTGTAAAATTCCATATATACCTCAATAGAATGGATTTTCTGAACAGAAGAACAAGTCACTCATGGAGATGGCAAGGTGTATGGTCAAGAGTTAGGCTCTACCACATAGTTTCTGGCTTGAGGTTGTCATGTGTGTAACATATGTACTTAATCGGTGTCCCACTAAAGCACTACAGTCTATCACTCCATATGAGGCTTGGCATGGTCGCAAGCCATCGATTGCTCATCTGCATGTTTTTGGTTGTCTCGCATATGCATTAGTGCCTGAACAACATCGTAAGAAATTAGATGATAAAGCAATAAAATGTATTTTTATTGGGTAAAGTTATGAAAACAAAGGCTATCATTTGTATCACCCACAAAATAAACACATTTTGGTTGGCCGTGATGTTGGTTTTGTGGAAGATGCTATCCAGCCTTTATTTTCATGTACGAAGGAGACATTTGTTAGCTCCAAAGACATGTATGATACTTTGCTGCCTCTTTTTATAGGTGGATAGTCTAGTGCTGGTCCTAATGAGGCAACTTCTCAGCCATTGTAGGTTTCATGTGATGATGCGTATCATTCTATTTCTGATGCAGATTTACATGATGCACTTGTTAATGAGAGAGCTGATATTGAGGAGGCAAAAACTATGCCAAAATGGCTGGTGCAGAATTTGCGTGAGAACAAATTAGATGCACCTCTATCATATTGTACTCGTTCAGACTCTAATAGTGCCTCTTTTGCATCAGATTACTATGGTATGGCTACATCTAGTCTCTCTGATGAGATTGAGCCTATTTCGTTTGATGAAGCACAACATTCTGAACATTGGATGGTTGCAATGTAATCTGAATGTGTTGCTATCATGAAAAATGGTACCTAGTATTTATGTGACTTGCCTCCTAGCAAGAAGGCCATTGGCACTAGCCTCATTTGAGATGTTTGATTTGGGGCATTTGCATCATTATTTGGGCATTCAGTTTATGCAAGTTGATGGTGGAATACCTTTGTGTAACAAAATATTAACACATTATTGCAACATTTTGGCCTTGAAGACTGTAAACCTATTGCCACTCCTATGGAGACAAGTTTATGATTGAGTCTTGATGATGCTGGAGATGCATTATGTTGTTCTCTATCACTAGGCTGTTGGATGCTTGATTTACTTATGCATTACTCAGCCAAATATTCAGTTTTTTGTCTCACAAATAAGTAGGTTTATGCATTTCCCATGTGTGAAGCATTGGTAGGCGTTTAAGTGCATCTTTCGCTACTTGAGTCATACCCAGATACTTGGGTTGTTTTATCCCAAGGGGGGATCACTACCGGAAGATTTGCATGCTTTTTCTGACTCTGACTAGGCTGGTTGCTATGACACTCATGTGTCCACTACTGGCTTTTGCTTCATGCTTGGTAGTTCATGTATATCTTAGTTGAGCAAGAAGCAGCCTATTGTGGCCAGTTCCAGTTCTGAGGCTGAGTATAGGGAAGCTTTCATAGCGTGTGTTAAGTGTGTGTGGCTCAAATGCCTTATGGCTGATTTGGGTGTTGGTCAGTCTTCTACCACCACCATCTTCAGTGACAATCAGAGCACATTGGCATTTGCTAGTAACCCTATGCTCCATGCTCGCACTAAGCACATTGAGGTGCATTATCATTTTGTCAAAGAGAGGTTCTTTGCTGGAGAGATCAGCTTGGCATATGTGCCCATGCAGGAGAACATTGCAAACCTTTTCACAGGGAGAAGTTTGAAGGTTTCCGCAAAGATTTGGGATCAATCCACATAGCTTGGCACTTCCTTATACATGAGTGCCAGTTTCTTGTTCACTGCATCACTCCCAGGGGGGAATTTGTTAATATATTCTTCCACAAAAACAACATCACGGCTAACCAAAATGCATTTAGTCTGTGGATGATATAGACGATAGCCTTTGCTTTTAGAACTATGCCTAACAAAAATACATTTTATTGCTTTATCATCCAATTTCCTGTGATGTTGTTCAGGCACTAATGCATATGGAAGGCAACCAAAAACATGCAAATGAGCAACTGATGGCATGTGACCATGCCAAACCTCATATGGAGTGATAGAATATAGTGCCTTAGTGGGACACCGATTAAGTACATATGCTGCACACATGACAACCTCAAGCGAGAAACTATGTGGTAAAGCCTGACTCTTGACCATACACCTCGTCATCTCCATGAGTGACCTGTTCTTTCATTCAGCAACTCCATTCTGTTGAGGTGTATGTTGGTGCAGAGCAATCAACAGTTGAAGTTTTGGAAGTCAAAGAATGAAGACAAGATCAAGTTTTGAAGCATAGAAGAAGTTTACATTCAGGAATTGAAAGATATGTACACATATGTACATTAGTTCAGATAAAGGTCACTTATACTTTTGAATAGTCATAAGTTTGTAAATATTTGCCTATAAATACTATGGAAAATGTCGGGACAAGTATGAGAGAGCATGAGAATAGAGTAATCGTAAGTTGTATGAGTTTTTTAGCCATCCTAGAAGTGAGTTAAGTCTCTCTTATTACTAGATGTAAAATTCTCAGAAATGAAGAAAATGTTGCGCCCGATGTTTCTGAGTTTTCTCCTTCTGTGTTAGATCTTTTGTGAAATGCTTTTGTACAAGTCTAAGTCCATAGTTGATTGACCTCTGTACAAATTTTTAGCTTCTAATTGTGATCAGGCTAAGAGAATTATGTGTAGGAACATTTGTGTGTGAAGAAGTGTTCACTGGTTCCTGAAACAGGCGCAAAATTCGAAGTCAATGTTTTGATCAGTCCTCCTTCCACAGTTTAAAGTTTTGAGCAAGTAAGCACTTAATCTTTACGTTGAAAGGTAAGCTACTTGTGTCTAAAAGCATTTGCTTAAATGGGTTCTATTCTTGGAGAACCATGTCTTAGAAGTTATAGATGTCTAAATCGACTTCTCAGAAGTACAGTTTTAGACATAGGTGACTTGTCAAGTTGATTTCTCAAAATCTACTAAATCTTTTGGAGTGATTCGACTTGAAGAAGGTGCGCAATCTTCAGGCAACACCTTGTGCAAAGTTTTATAAAAAACTTTACACATTTGATAAGTCAATGAGAAAGATATGTGCAGCAGACTTTCTGTAGAATCATCCTTTTCACAGATTTTCCAGAATCCTTATAATTGAATGTTGATCCTCCAAATTGGTAAAGGTTTTGACTTACTCTTGATATAGAGGTGCTCTAATTTCAAGAGTAGGTTGTTCTTTTGGAGATTAACACTCTCCATCAGTGGTATCAGAGCAGGAAGCATCAAAATTGAAGGAAGGAGGATCCCGACTGCTACAGGTGCAAAGAATTCAACATCTAAAGGTTCAAAAGGAGAAAGCTTGAAGATAAAGCTTGAGAAGGAGATCATACGACATTAAGGAAGTCAAAAGGAGTGTCATTCGAAGTAAAGGTACATCTGTTATTCATAAAATTTGAAGAATTCAATACACAGGTAAAGAAAGGATGGGAGATTCTCTTCAGATAAAGAAATTGGATAGAGAGAACTATCCAGCATGGTCAATGAGGATGGAAGCTCATCTAATGAGCAAAGATTTGATAGGTTATATTACAGGTGAAGAAGAAAAGCCTCAATTCAGAGATCCTAGTGTTCCAACTAGGGAGGAATTGTCAGATTTGAAGAATTGGATGAAGAGAGATGCTCAAGCTAGGAGCATTATTTATATGGAAGTCAATGACTACTTGCTACCTCACATTAGAGGTCTTGAAAGTGCAAGTGATATATGGAATGCTTTGGAGGAGCATTTTCAAAATACCACAAAGTCTAGGAAGGCATCCTTGTGGGCAGAATTTACTACATTCAAGAAGAAGGCCTCTCAATCCATCTCAGATTATGTAACCAGAATGAAGGACATTGCAGATGCATTAGGAGCTGTTGATGAAGACATTGAGGAGGATAAACTGGTAAGGCAAATCCTTACAGGTTTGAGAGGTGATGAAAAATGGAAGCCATTCATTTTGTCTACTGAATTATCACTTGATCATTTTACTCCTAACTTCAATCAGTTGCTAGGACATATGTTAACCTTTGAGCAGGATGTCAAAGGTGAAAGTGATAAGAGTACAGGTCATGCAATGTACTCAAAGGATAAGAAGAAAAATAGCAAAGGAAAGCAACAAGCAAATGAAGATGAAGGCACAACTAGCCAAGCCAACTTCCTAAGAGGAAGAGGAGGTGGCAAAGGTAGAGGAAGAGGCAGGAACAACAAAGATGGAGTCAAAGCTTGCTGGATTTGTGGTAAGACAAATCATTTAGCTAATGATTGTTGGCATAATAATCAGAGTAATGGTGGATATAATCAGAATTTTAATTCAAGAGGAAGAGGTGGCAGAAATCAAAGAGGTAATTTCAAAGGTAGAGGTAGTAGGGGTTACTTTGGAAGAAATGCAGGTAGAGGATTCCAAGGTCAACAATACAACAATACCTACTACAATTATGCTTCAGATCAGAAGGAAGATTCAACATTGATAATGAATGCAACTTGTGAAAGGCAAAGTGAAGACCAAAGAGTCTTCTATATTGATTCAGGGTGTAGCAATCACCTGAGTGGTAACATAGCATTGATGACTGATTTGGAAAATAAGGTATCTAATCATGTTGTTCAAATAGGTGACAATACAAAGCACAATGTGAAGTCAATTGGATCAGTGAAGGCTAAGGATGGTAGCACCTTATTGAGTAAGGTCTTGTATGTTCCTACAATTCCTAAGAATCTGATAAGTGTAGGACAAATTGTTGAAAAAGGTTATGAAGTGAGATTCACTAATGAAGGAGTGTTTGTGGAAGACCCTAGCAATGGGTATAAACAAATTGTTTCAGGGAAGAAAGAAGGAAGATTGTTCACATTGAAGATTCAAGGTAATGTTGGTCATGCCTTGTTCACTTATGGAGGACATAAGATCTCTGAGTTAGATCTTTGGCACAAGAGGCTTGGACACTTCAATGAAAGAGGTATCAAAGATATGATTAACAGTGGTTCAGTGCTTGGATTGCCTAATGTTACAGGTCAACATATGACATACAGATGTGAGGCATGTCAATTAGGTAAGGCTCATAAGCAATCTTACTCCAAGCATGGTTTTATGTATTCAGAGAAGCTTGAATTGGTACACACAGATGTGTGGGGACCATCAAAGGATTTCAGTATCAATGGATCAAGGTACTATGTGATTTATGTTGATGATGCTACCAGGTGGATCACAATCTATGTGATCAAAGATAAGTCAGAAGTGTTTAATACATTTAAACATTATCATGCATATGCAGAGAGAATTACAGGTCATAAATTGAAAAGACTAAGGTCAGATGGAGGGGGAGAGTATTTCTCTAATGAATTCAGTGATTACTTGTGGAATGCAGGTATAAAAAGGGAAATCACTTGCAGGTACTCTCCTAAAAAAAATGGTGTAGCAGAAAGGAGGACTAGAACTCTTGTTGAGTTTGCAAGATCCATGATGAAGGAGAAAAATTGCCCAAATTATTTGTGGGCTGAGGCTGTAAATACAACTACTTATTTGGTCAATAGGTTGCCATGTAAAGCCTTGCAGGGTATGACACCATATGAGGCATGGTGGGGTAAGAGACCTACATTAGATCATTGCAAAGTATTTGGATGTTTGGCATATGCATATGTGCCATCACAATTAAGACACAAATTGGAACCTAAAGCTGAAAAGTATGTGTTCATTGGTCATGATGATAAGCACATGGGTTATAGATTGTGGAGTCCATCTACAAAGCAATTCATTGTATCTAAGGATGTTACATTTGATGACCAAGGTACTTGGTATGCAGGTACTATCAATATTAATACAGATAATGAAGAAGTTGTGAGTCAAAAGAAAGGTAAATCAAAGGTTCAGATACTTGATGAAGAGGAGAATAATGAAGTGCAGGTTGAAGTTGAAGAAATGCCAAGATTTGATCCTGAGTGTGAAGAACCAGAAACCTCAAGAAGTGGAGAACTCAGAAGGTCATCAAGACACAAGTGGCAACCTACAAGGTATAGCTATGATACTTCTTCTTTGGCTACCAAAGATTATGCTTACATGATAAAGGCAGATGAAGACCCTTCTACATATGAAGAGGCAAAAGGTAAGGAAAATTGGGAGAAAGCTATGCAGGAAGAATATGATGCATTAATGGAGAATCAAACATGGGATTTGGTTCCTAAACCAAATAGTCAGAAGATCATTGGATGCAAGTGGGTTTACAAAACTAAGAGACTTGCAGATGGAAGTGTGTCTAGGTACAAAGCTAGACTTGTTGTCAAAGGGTTTGCACAAACATATGGTATTGATTATGATGAGACCTATAGTCTTGTGGCAAAGATGACAACCATCAGGACACTCATAGCCATTGCTGCATGTAAAGGTTGGAAATTATGTCAATTAGATGTGAAAAATGCTTTTTTAAATGGTTACATTTCAGATGATTTTTTCATGGAGCAACCTCAAGGATTCAGAAATGGGAGGTATCCAGACCATGTGTGTAAGCTCTAGAGAGCTTTGTATGGGTTGAAGCAGGCCCCAAGGGCACGGAATTATAGACTTGTGAAGTTCTTGAAAGAACTTGGATTTCAAGTATCTAAGGCAGATAGTAGCTTGCTTGTTAAAGCAAGTGATGATGGGTTTATTTACATGTGCATATATGTTGATGATATAATTCTTACAGGTACAGATGAGAAAGGCATTCAAAGCCTAAAGAAGAAAATGGAGAAAGAATTTAAAATCAATGATTTGGGAGATTTGTCATATTTCTTGGGCATGGAGATTTCATACACTCAACATGGAGTGTATGTGACTCAAGAAAGGTATTTGAGAAACTTGTTAATCAAGTTTAAAATGAATGATTGCAGGGTAGCACCTACTCCAATGGAGGTGAATCACAAATTGAGCAGATATGGTGGAGAAGAATTCAAGGATATGAAGTTATATCAGAGTTTGGTTGGTAGTCTTATCTATGCTACATTAACTAGGCTTGATTTATCATATGCAGTTGGGGTTTTGTCTCAATTCATGCATTGTCCTAGAAAAGAACATTGGATTGCAGGTCAAAGAGTGTTGAGGTACATTAAGGGTACACTCAAAGAGGGTTTGTATTATGGTTTTACATCAGATACAAACATTAAAATATATAGTGATGCAGATTGGGCAGGTAATCCTGATGATAGGAGATCAACATATGGATACTTTTGTTATGTGGGAGATAAATTAATATCTTGGTGTTCAAAGAAGCAACACACAGTTGCTTTATCATCTACAGAAGCTGAGTACAAAGGCATGGTTGAAGCTGCAAAGGAAGTGATATGGCTTAAGACTCTGATGAAGAGTTTTGATATCATTCAGAGTACTCCTACTATTCATGGAGATAACATGAGTTCATTGTATCTAGCTGCTAACCCTGTTTTTCATGCCAGGACCAAACACATTGAGATTCAGTATCACTTTCTAAGAGAGAAGGTGATGGACAAAGAGATTGAAGTCATACATACTTCAACTAAAGATCAGATAGCTGATATGCTTACCAAAAGCTTGGATGGACCAAAGCTACAAAGATTCAAAGACATGGCAGGCATAAAGAAAATAGAGAAAACCTCAATTGATGATTGAGGGGGAGCTGTTGGTGCAGAGCAATCAACAATTGAAGTTTTGGAAGTCAAAGAATGAAGACAAGATCAAGTTTTGAAGCATAGAAGAAGTTTACATTCAGGAATTGAAAGATATGTACACATATGTACATTAGTTCAGATAAAGGTCACTTATACTTTTGAATAGTCAGAAGTTTGTAAATATTTGCCTATAAATACTATGGAAAATGTCGGGACAAGTATGAGAGAGCATGAGAATAGAGTAATCGTAAGTCGTATGAGTTTTTTAGCCATCCTAGAAGTGAGTTAAGTCTCTCTCATCACTAGATGTAAAATTCTCAGAAATGAAGAAAATGTTGCGCCCGATGTTTCTGAGTTTTCTCCTTCTGTGTTAGATCTTTTGTGAAATGCTTTTGTACAAGTCTAAGTCCATAGTTGATTGACCTCTGTACAAATTTTTAGCTTCTAATTGTGATCAGGCTGAGAGAATTATGTGTAGGAACATTTGTGTGTGAAGAAGTGTTCACTGGTTCCTGAAACAGGCACAAAATTCGAAGTCAATGTTTTGATCAGTTCTCCTTCCACAGTATAAAGTTTTGAGCAAGTAAGCACTTAATCTTTAAGTTGAAAGGTAAGCTACTTGTGTCTAAAAGCATTCGCTTAAACGGGTTCCATTCTTGGAGAACCATGTCTTAGAAGTTATAGATGTCTAAATCGACTTCTCAGAAGTATAGTTTTAGACATAGGTGACTTGTCAAGTTGATTTCTCAAAATCTACTGAATCTTTTGGAGTGATTTGACTTGGAGAAGGTGCGCAATCTTTAGGCAACACCTTGTGCAAAGTTTTATAAAAAACTTTACACATTTGATAAGTCAATGAGAAAGATATGTGCAGCAGACTTTCTTCAGAATCATCCTTTTCACAGATTTTCTAGAATCCTTATAATTGAATGTTGATCCTCCAAATTGGTAAAGGTTTTGACTTACTCTTGATATAGAGGTGCTCTAATTTCAAGATTAGGTTGTTCTTTTGAAGATTAATACTCTCCATCAGTGTATACGGCATTGTACACTGGTGTTTTATCCCATGTTCATCCAGAAATGCATTAAAGTCAGAAGAAATATATTCTCCCCCTTGATCAGAACGGATGGTGTCCATTTTACATGCTGACAGATCTTCATCCAAAACCAGAAACTATTTGAAGCACGTAAACACTTCGGACTTTGCCTTCAATGGATATACCCATGCATGCCTTGAAATATCATCAATGAAAGTCACAAAGTAAAGATAGTTTCCAAAAGAAGGTGTCTACATAGGACCACATACATCATTATGTACAAGCTACAATTTCCGAGTAGCTCGAACTGAACCATCTTTTGGAAAGGATGAAGGTTGCATTTTTCCCAAAATATGTTTTTTGGGTGCCTCAAGTTTGGGCAAAGAGGACACCATTTCAGATTTCTGCACATGTAGCAAACTAGCAAAATTTAGATGACCAAAGTGTGCATACCAAAGCTTTGCATCTAACATAACTTGAGAATCATGTACTGCACATGCTGAATCATTCATAGATTTTTCATAGTCTATGAGCTTATACAACCCACAACATAAAATGCAAGAAGCAATAATAATGTTGCCATTTGACAGATCATTAACCATACATCTGTCATCAACAAATTTCACAACCAAGACAATCTTGGCTAATACAAAAATTGATAGCAAATTTTTCATTATCCCTGGCACAAATAAAGCATCTGACAATGTAAAAGAACTACCATCAACAGTAGTTAGAATGATCTTACTAACTCCCATGACTAGATAAGAGGAGTTATTGGCCCCTGTGATAGTATTTCTTGTAGGGGCAGGCTCGAGTGAAGTGAAGAAATTGTGTTGCAAGGTAATATGTTTGGTTGACCCACTATCAAAGTACCAAATATTTGAGTCTACTGTAGACATACACTGTTCAGGAGAAGATGGGTCAAAACTGCAAAATGTAGTAAACACCCATTCTTCATTCTGCACAAGATTAGCAGACTCTATTTTTGGTGTAGAGGCCTCTGCAACAACCATTCAAGCCTCTTTTTGCTTCGCCTCTTTTGTAGCCAATTTTGGACAGTTCTTTATAACATGATTGTTTCCTAAGTCAAATGGGAAATAGATTATAAACATCTATCACGCATTGCATGGTCCATAACTTCATTCATTAGTGTCGCACTCAACCTTTTGAATTGCCAATCCTTTATAATTTGACACTCATAAAGCTCTAGTATGAACCTTAGTTTAACATTACAGTCCCAATATACAAAAGAAATTCTGCTTTTCTAATTTCGTCTCATCTTTGTTTTCCTTCTTTGAATGTGGAGCATTTGTAGATTTCTACTTACTAGTAGATGAGCTCCATTTACCTTTGCCCTTCTCACTAGCCAGGAAAGCTTGATCTGTAACATGCATAATGGACCTGTTCTGCCTAGATTGATCTTCCTACGCTAGAACAGACAGTAACTCCTCAAATGACAAGGCATTTGGATTGCCTTTCATAATCAAACGAGCAGTAGAAGGAAAACTCTAATATGAATTAGGAAGACCATTCAGAATGGTCTGCACAAGTGAGCTATCTGGTATAACTTCATCAGCAGAAATCAATTGTTCCTTCAAGTCTTTGATCTTTGTTAGAAAACTTTCCATAGAATCACCTTCATTCATGTGCTCACTCTCCAGCTATTTTTGGAGGTAAGCAACACGAGCCTCATTCCTTGCTTGGTACAATGTGGTAAGTGTATCCCAAGCATCCTTAACTGCTCTGCAAGAGCGAATGTGAGGAATAATGGCACGTTTGACAGACAAGGCTATCAATGCATGTGCCTGAGCATCTCTGCCATCCCAAAACATTTGCCCTACAGTAGGCATAGCAGAACCACAACACAAACAGGAATCTGAAGAATATTAGCATCTTCAACACCATCTGCATCAGCTTCAATACCTCTGCTTGCAGGTGTAATATGACGTTTTTCAACACCCTACACAATGTTCCATAGTCCTTTTGCAACCAATTCATGTCGCATCATATAAGCACACAATGGGTAATTCCTACCATCCAACTTATCCTCAACAACCAACATACAAAATACATCACTGCTTTCAGCCATGGCCACTAAGTAAAATACCTTGATGCAAAAAAAAAAGAATGTATCTAAAAAAGCTGAACAAAACTACCCCGTGAGTTCTGCTAAACCTATAGCAGGCTTTGAGACGCTTATATTGGTGAACTGAAACCTCTATATATCTTTGGCACAAAAAGTCAAAATAGCTTGCACAAGCACTATGATAATGCGTTTGGAGGCCGAAACGAGCTCAGATCACGATTTTCACAACACATAGTGAAGCTATTTTGATCTCCTAATCACCTTGAGTATGCTCACCAAATTTCATGCGATTATGAGACTGTGATCGAAGGGATGTCGATGATGCCCTAGATGAAGCGACGACCTTTTTTGATACCAATTGTTGGAGTTAGACGTCTGCAGAAGAAGGCGAACAACACAGGGAAGAAGAAGAAGCTTGGAGCACAACACACAATACTGAATGTATTACCACTAGAATGTACAAAGATAAGTAGCCTATTAGAACTGTAGGCATATATGCAAGTCGGGGGGAAAAAACCTCCTAAAGAGGGAAAAAAGTGCCCCGGCGGTCCTAGAGTGTTCACACACATCACTAACTAAATATATTAATAGTTCATGGTTCAACACCATATGATGAATATGATGTTTGTTGTTGTTTCAACATCGAATGGTAATGTCTGGTATGTTGATTCAGGTGCTTCAAATCACATGACCAATCATGTAGAACGGTTTAGTAGTTTGCAAAAATTACCAGTTCCTAGATATGTTGAAATAGGTGATGACACATCACACTCTATCAAGCATATAGGAAACATAACACTATCTATGGAGGATAGGAAGGTAAAACATCTTGCTGATGTGTTACATGTTCCAAATATAACAAAGAATGTGGTTTTCATTGGACAAATGGTTGACTAAGGATTACAAGTCAGGTTCAATGTTGATGGGTTGTGTGTAGAAGAGTACAAACAAGACGAAATATTTATTGCCAAAGAAAAGAAAGTGGGTAGGATGTTCACCTTAAACGTGAAAATTCCTCAAATGAATGCATCCATGTTTGCAAAAGGTGCAGGAGTTATTGCTGATATAGAGATCTAACATAAACAAATTGGACATGCAAACATGCAGAGGCTGAAATTGATGTAGTCAAAGGAGATTTTCAACAAACTACCAAACTTCAAGGTTGGAGAGATGCAAAAGCTATGTGCATCATGTCAATTTGGTAATGAGTTAAGAGCATCATTTCTGCATGACAAGCATGTTAGTGAGAACGTGCTAGAAATAGTGCATACAGATGCTTGGACCCAATGTCCATTCACCTCCAGAATTTTAAGTCCACAATGGAAAAGTAGACAGGAAGGTATATTTAGACATTAAGGTTTGATGGAAGAGGTGAGTACATGTCAAATGAGTTCAACAACTTTCTTAGAAGTTGTGGAATTTGACATCAGTTTTCATGCAGGGGCAGAAGTTGTGCATACTATTGTTTACATTATGAACAGAACTCTGGTTGCTGCTATACATCAAGTTACACCTGAAGAGAAGTTCATAGGTAAAAAGCCAAACTTACCACATATGAAAGTTTTAGGCTGTATTGCATATGTACATGTTCCAGATGAGTTGAGGGTGAAGCTTGATCCAAAGGTAGAAAAATGTATCTTCATTGGGTATTTCCGTGAGCAAAAAGGATATAAATGCTATAACCGACTCACACGATAGGTGAAGGTAAGCAGAGATGTGGTGTTTGATGAAATGTCAAGCTTCTATGCAGATGCCAAAGATGGACTTAATCTTGAACCAAATGACAAAAACAATGCTAAAAAATCAAGTGCAAAATCTCAAGTTTTGAGTGGACCAGATGCATCACCAAGAAATAGTTCCAACTCAAATCCATGGAGTGGAAGATTGCATGGAAAGGTAAAGAAAAGCTAAGAAAGGTAAAGAAAAGCTTTTTGCCGATAGTAAAACATCTACAGGTTTTGAAAAGGAGATTCAAGTGATTCAGAAAAGAGCCTTGATTTGGAACTTGGATTGCCCTCTGCCAAGACTCCAGGAGTAAGAAAGACACATGCAGATGATACAAGGAGAAGTGGCCTAGGACTAAGAAGATCTATGGATGCAAAATTCAGTGCAAAGATTGACGTATGATAGTTACATGTGTGCTCGTCATTGTGCCTACATGACCAAGGTAATACAAGATTCTGAACCGTCTTGTTTTGAAGATGCAATTGGAAATGAAGATTGGAAAAAAGCTATGGATGAGGGGATGGCTGCACTTCATGGAAACGATACATGGAAGCTGGTTCCATTGCCACAAGGAAAGAAACCCATAGGCTACAAGCATGTTTAAAAGGTAAAGCACAATGTTGATGGTAGCATAAGCAGGTACAAAGCACAATTGGTAGCAAAAGGATATGCACAAACATATGGAATTGATTATGAGGAAACATTCAACCCTGTAGCTAAAATAAATACTATCAAAACACTTGTTGCATTAGCTGCAACAAAAGGATGGACTTTGCATTAGATGGATGTGAAGAATGCTTTCCTAAAATCCATTTAACATTCCATTATTCTACAAAATATAATAATATCCATACAAGCTTCTTCCTTGGAGGTAAGCCTTTATCCTTAGGGTCCAAGCTGGATAGTTTCCCCTATCCAATTTTTCAATGAATGATGGAAATCCATCTCCCATTTTAGCTTAATGTTGCTTTGATACCACTATTGGAGGAGATGGTGGACACCTTCTAGAGATGAGTTGGTGTTGCAAGTTCTTGCTTCACATCAGCCAAAATTGAATTGAGAAGTGAAAATTAGACACCTTGAGATTTCCAAGAAGCACAAGTAATTTGGAATATGATCCTCAAATCATTTGATCAAAACACATGAGTAGGAGTTTCAACTATGAACCAAAACTTGCTATTTTGGTCACTACATGTGCTCAAAGAAATGAGCTGTACTCCTTCTCTGCTAGCAATTGAGTAAAATCCTTTTGGGCATATCTGACCAACTTCAATAGCTAACTTTTGCAAGTTATTTTACTTGAAATAATGGACCATGCTCAGAGAATGATGCTTAGCAAGTTAGAGGTGAATCCTGACATTTTTAGGTACTAACAGTATGCAAACCAGTGAGTATGTTTTAGCTCATAACTCAAGATTGGTTAAGGCAATGATAATGAAACTTGGTAGCAAGAAAATAGACAGTACACTAAATCTATACTAACTTAAATCACATCGAATGATCAAGTATGCACTGAGAAGCAAGTCAGAGAAGTTCACTATTCTGAGTGATACATGAGAGAGTAGAAGATATGAGATATGATAAAACTATATGTATTAATGCACATAGATTATTTTGACATTGGCAATGAATGATTGCACAATGTGAGGGAAATGATAGAGCTATGATGTGAGCTCAATATCAATTTAAGATCCCTTTGAATATCTCTCCAATTCGGGTTGCTACTTTGCAACTTTTGAAGTCCTCTTTTATAACTAAAGTTGGAGCCCCTTTTTGAATTTTGAAATTCAAACTTCTACCAAAAATTATCTCTAAAATTTAAGATCTCAATCTCCATCTAACTCACCAATAATTCATGGAAAGATTCTCTTAACAACTCGTGATTGGAGTGATTCCATATGTGCACTTTTACAAGTAGTAAAAAATCAAACTTTTACAAGAGTTCATTCACATGCTAATACATGAATGCACATATGATCCTTAGGATAAATGATCAAGCATTTAGGCTTGGAGTAATTGCATCAACATGGGTTACAATATTGTGTTGTGCTCTAAGCTTCTTCTTCTTCATTGTGCTATTCGTATGCTTTCATAGACCTCAAACTCCAACAATTGTTATCATAATAGCTTGTTGCTCCATCTAGGGCATCGTCAACACTCCTCCGTTCATAGTCTTGGAATCGCACGAAAATTGGTGACCATACTCAGGGCGATTAGTAGTTCAAAACATATCAGATCTATGGGATCAAAATTTTGTTATGAGGTTGTTTTGGCCTCTAAAAGCTCTATTGCAGTGCCTCTATAGGAAATTTCGTCCTTTTGTGCCAAACATAGATACATGTTTTGGTTTGCTAGTACAAGTGGCTCAATGTCTTCTATAGGTTTAACATAGCTCAACATGGTAGTTCCCTTCAACTTCTTAAAATACAATCATTTTTCTACATTAGGGTATTTCAATTAGTGGCCATGGCTAAAAGCAATGATCTATTTTGTATGTTGGCTATTGAGGATAGATTGGATGGTACAAATTACCCATTATGGACATATATGATGTGTCATGCATTGGTAGCAAAAGGACTATGGAATATTGTGCACGGTGTTGAAAAACATCCTACTACACCTCCAAATATAGTTATTGAAGGTGACATAGATGGCATTCAAGATGACGATCTTCAAATACCTATTCGTGCCATAGTTCTTGCTGCACTTACTATAGAGCAACTTTTTTGGGATAGCAAAGATGCTCAAGAACATGCATTGATAGCTTTGTCTATCAAACATGCCATTATCCCTCACATTCACTCTTGCAAAATAGCAAAGGCTACTTAGGATACACTTATCACTTTATACTAGGCAAGAAATGAGGTTCATGTTGATTACCTCCGAAAACAATTGGGTAGTGGGCACACGAATGAAGAAGATTCCATGGATAGTTTTTTTACAAGATCAAAGATTTGAAGGAGTAGTTGATTTTGGTTGATGAAGTCTTATGAGACAGTTCACTTTTGTAGACTGTTCTTAATGGTCTTCTAGCTTCATGTTAAATTTTTGCTTCTACTCTTTGATTAATGATGAAAGGAAATCCAAATGCTTTAACATTTGAGGAGTTGGTCTCTATTTTGTTGTAAGAAAATCAGTCTAGGAAGAACAAGTCCATTATGCATGTTGTAGATCAAACTTTCTTAGCTAGCTAGGAGGGCAAAGGTACATGGAGCTCATCTACTAGTAAGCAAAAATCTGATAATTTTGCAGAGTCAAAGACAAAAGGCAAAGATGAGAAGAAAACAAAAAAGAAGAAACAATTTTTCAAATGATCATGTCATAAAGAGTTGTCCAAAACTAGCTGCAAAAGAGGCAAAGAAGAAAGAGGTTGAAATGGTTGTTGCACAAGCCTCTACACCTAAAATAGGATCTACTTATCTTGTGCAGAATGAAGAATGGGCATTTATTGTTGGAGTTAGACGTCTGCGGAAGCACGTGAACAACACAAGGAAGAAGAAGAAGCTTGGAGCACAACACACAATACTGAATGTATTACTAGAGAATGTATAAAGATAAGTAGCCCATTAGGGCAATAGGCGTATATACAAGCCGGGGGAAAAAAACCTCCTAAAGAGGGAAAAAAGTTTCCCGGCGGTCCTAGTGTGTTCACACACATCACTACCTAAATATATCAACAAATCCCCCCTGGGAGTGATGCGGTGAACAAGGAGCTAGCACTCATGTATAAGGAAGTGCCAAGCTACGTGGAAATCACTCCACAAAAGGAAGTAAGCCCAAAGCTTTGCGGAAAGCTTCAAACTTCTCCTTAGGCAGAGCCTTCGTGAAAAGGTCTGCAATGTTCTCCTGCGTGGGCACATATACCAAGCTGATCTCCCAGCAGAGAACCTCTCCCTGACATAGTGATAATGCACCTCAATGTGCTTAGTGCAAGCATGGAACACAGGGTTCCTCGCAACTGCCAATGCGCTCTGACTGTCAGTGAAGATGGTGGTGGCAGAAGTCTGACCAACATCCAAATCAGCCATAAGGCGTCTGAGCCACAAACACTCAACAGTCGTTGTGAAAGCTGCCCTATACTAAGCCTCACAACTGGAAGTGGCCACAGTAGGCTGCTTCTTGCTCAACCAAGATATACATGAGCTACCAAGCATGAAGCAAAATCAACTAGTGGACACACGAGTGTCATAGCAACCAGCCCAATCAGAGTCAAAAAAAGCATGCAAATCTGGCGGTAGTGTCCCCCCTTGGGATAAAACAACCCAAGTAGCCGAGTACCCCTCAAGTAGCGAAAGATACGCTTAACCGCCTGCCAATGCTTCACTCCTGGGCAATGCATAAACCTGCTCATCTGTGCGACAGCAAACTGAATATCTGGCCGAGTAATGCATAAGTAAATCAAGCATCCAACAACCTACTGATAGAGAACAACATCAAATGCATCTCCAACATCATGAAGACTCAATCGTAAACCTGTCTCCATAGGAGTGGCAATAGGCTACAATCTTCAAGGCCAAAATGCTGCAATAATGTGTCAATATATTTCGTTTGACACAAAGCCATCCCACCATCAACTTGCATAAACTGAATGCCAAAATAGTGATGGAAATGCCCCAAATCAGACATCTCAAATGAGGCATGCAAATCAGCCTTAAAATCAGCAATATGCTTCTCACTAGGACCAGTGAGCAGCATATCGTCAACATAGACAACAATGATTAGAAGCACATCATTAGCATGCTTAACATATAAGGTGCTTTCAGTTGGACTGTTCTCAAAACCATGTGCAATCAAATAGGCATGTATCTTCTCATACCAAGCACGTGGTGCTTGCTTTAAACCATATAATGCCTTCTTTAACTTGCACACCTGGTTTTCATGCCCTTTCTGCACAAAGCCACATGGCTGAAAAACATACACTTCTTCATGCAAGTCACCATTCAGAAATGTTGTTTTAATGTCCAACTGATGTACATTCCAACCATGATGGGCTACAAGTGCACAAATGCTCCGAACAGTAGTCATACGGCATGTAGGTGCAAAGGTCTCATCAAAATCAATACCTCTTTCCTGCGCATAACCCTTTGCAACAAGCCTAGCCTTATACCTGTCAACTGTACCATCAGGTTTATGCTTCAGCTTGTATACCCACTTAGTGCCAATGGCCTTCTTGCCAGGAGGCAAGTCACATAAAGACCAAGTACCATTCTTCATTATAGCATCATATTCAGATTGCATAGCAGCCATCCAATTTTATGAATTCTGTGCTTCATCAAACAAAATAGGCTCATTCTCATCACCGAGACTAGATGTAGCCATAGCATAGCAATCTGATGCAAAAGAGGCATTATGAGGGCTTGAACAAGTATGATATGACAGAGGTGCATCTAATTTGCTATTACTCAAGGTCCGCACTAGCCATTTTGGCATAGTTCTTGCCTGCTCAATATCAGCTCTCTCATCAATAAGTGCATCATGTACATCCACATCAGAAATGGAATTATTTGCATCATCACATGAAACCTGCAAAGGCTGAGAAGTTGCCTCATTGGGACCAACACTAGACTATCCACCTATAAAAAGAGGCAGCAAAGTATCATACATGTCTTTGGAGCTAACAGATCTCTCCTTAGTACATGAAAGCAATGGCTGAATAACATCTTCCACAAAAACAACATCACAGCTAACCAGAATGCGTTTAGTTTGTGGATGATACAGACGATATCCTTTACTTTCAGAACTGTATCCAACAAAAATACATTTTACTGCTTTATCATCTAATTTTCTGCGATGTTGTTCAGGCACTAATGCATATGCCAAACAACCAAAAACACGCAGATGAGCAACAGATGGCTTGCGATCATGCCAAGCCTCATATGGAGTGATAGACTGCAGCGCTTTAGTGGGACACCTGTTCAGTACATATGCTGCACACATGACAGCCTCAAGCCAGAAACTATGTGGTAAAGCCTGACTCTTGACCATGCACCTCGCCATCTCCATGAGTGACCTGTTCTTTCGTTCAACAACTTCATTCTGCTGACGTGTATATGGCACTGTACACTGGTGTTTTATCCCACGTTCAACCAAAAATGCATTAAGATTAGAAGACATATACTCCTCCCCTCGATCAGAATGGAGGGTGCCCATTTTACATGCTGACAGATTTTCAACCAAAACCAAAAACTCTTTGAAGCACATGAACACTTCAGACTTTGCCTTCAATGGATATACCCATGCATGCCTGGAAAAATCATCGATGAAAGTCACGAAGTAAAGATAATTCCCAAAAGAAGGTGTCTGCATAGGACCATAGACATCACTATGTACAAGCTGCAATTTCTGAGTAGCCTGAACTGAACCATCTTTTGGAAAGGACGAATGCTGCATTTTGCCCAAAATATAGCCTTCACAAACATGTTTTCCAGGTGCCTCAAGTTTGGGCAAAGAGGACACCATTTCAGATTTCTGTAGGTAGCAAACTAGCAAAATTCAGATGACCAAACGTGCATGCCAAAGCTTTGCATCTGACATAGCCTGAGAATCATTTACTGCACATGCCAAATCATTTATAGATCTTTCATAGTCTATGAGCTTATACAACCCATGACATAAAATGCCAGAAGCAATAATCACATCGCCATTTGACAGATCATGAACTGTACACCTGTCATCAACAAATTTCACAACCAAGCCAATCTTGGCTAATGCAGAAACTGATAACAGGTTCTTCTTGATCCCTGGCACAAATAAAGCATCTGACAAAGTGAAAGAGCTACCATCAGCAGTAGTCAAAATGATCTTACCAACTCCCATAACAGGATAGGAGGAGTTGTTGGCGCATGTAACAATATTCTCTATAGGGGCAGGCTCGAGTGAAGAGAAGAAACTGCACTGCGAGGTAATATGTTTGGTCGCCCCAGTGTCAAAATACCAAACATCTAAGTCTACTGCAGACATGCACTACTCATGAGAAGATGGGTCAAAACTGAAGACCGTAGTAAACACCCATTCTTCTTCCTGCACAAGATTAGTAGACTCTGTTTTTGGTGTAGAGGCCTCTGCAACAACCATTCCATCCTCTTTCTTCTTTGCCTCTTTAGCAGCCAGTTTTGGACAATTCTTTATGATATGATCATTCCCTTTACAGTACTTACGAAATAATTTCTGCTTTTCTGATTTCTTCTCATCTTTATCTTCCTTCTTCAAATATGCAGAATTAGCAGATTTCTGCTTACTAGTTGAAAAGCTCCATTTTCCTTTCCCCTTTTGACTAGCCAAGAAAGCTTGATCTGCAACTCGCATAATGGACCTGTTCTGCTTGGACTGATCTTCCTGCAACAAAACAAAGACTAACTCCTCAAATGATAAGGCATTTGGATTGCCTTTCATCATCAACCGAAGAGTAGAAGCAAAACTCTGATATGAATCAGGAAGACCATTCAGAACGGTCTGCACAAGTGAGCTATCTGGTATAACCTCATTAGCAGAAATCAATTGTTTCTTCAAGTCTTTGATCTTCGTTAGGAGACTGTCCATAGAATCACCTTCATTCATGTGCTCACTCTCCAACTGTTTTCAGAGGTAAGCAACACGAGCCTCATTCCTAGCTTGGTACAATGTGGTAAGTGTATCCCAAGCATCCTTAGCTGTTTTGCAAGAGCGAATGTGAGGAATAATGGCATGTTTGACAGACAAAGCTATCAATGCATGTGCCTGGGCATCTCTACCATCCCAACGAATCTGCTCTGCAGTAGGTGCAACAAAAACCGCAGCACGAACAGGAATATGCAGAATATCATCATCTTCGACACCTTTTGCACCAGCTTATAACAGTTACAGGTGTGATAGGACGTTTTTCGACACCCTGTACAATGTTCCACAGTCCTTTTGCAACCAAAACATGTCACATGATATAAGCCCATAATGGGTAGTTGGTACCATCCAACTTATCCTCAACAACCAACATACGGAATCCATCACTGCTTTTAGCCATGGCCGGTGACTAAAATACCTTGATGCAGAAAATTGACTATATCTCAAAAAGTTGAACAAAACTACCCAGATGAATTCTGCTAGACCTGTAGCAGACTTCGAGACGCTTATACTGGCGAACAGAAACTGGTATATACCTTTGGCACAAAAAGATAAAATAGCATGCACAAGCGCTACGATAGTGCGTTCGGAGGCCAAAACGAGCTCAGATCGCAATTTTGGCACCACATAGCAAAGCTATTTTGATCTCGAAAACACGCTGAGTATGCTCACCAAAATTCGTGCGATTTTGAGACTGCAAATGGAGGAGTGTCAACGGCACCCTAGATGAAGCGACGACCTGCTCTGATACCAATTGTTGGAGTTAGACGTTTGTGGAAGCACGCGAACAACACAAGGAAGAAGAAGAAGAAGCTTGGAGCACAACACACAATACTGAATGTATTACTAGAGAATGTACAAAGATAAGTAGCCCATTAGGGCAATAGGCATATATACAAGCCGAGGGAAAAAAACCTCCTAAAGAGGGAAAAAAGTGCCCCGATGGTCCTAGTGTGTTCACACACATCACTACCTAAATATATCAACATTTACTATTGTTTGCAACTATGACCCATCATATCATGAGCATTGTATGTCTGTAGTAGACTCAGATCTTTAGTAATTTGGTAGTGGGGAAACCAAACATATTACCTCAAAATATAGTTTTTGCAGTTCACTTAAGCCTACCCCTACAAGGAATACCGTCACATGTGTTAGCAATGCCTCTTATCTTGTAATGGGAGTTGGTAAGACCATTTTGACTACTACTGATGGTAGTTCTTTCACATTGTTAGATGCTTTGTATGTGCCAGGGATCAAGAAAAATATGTTGTCAGTTTCAACATTAGCCAAGATTGGCTTGGTTATCAAATTTGTTGATGATATGTTTACAATTCATGACCTTTCAAATAATGATATTATTATTGCTTATGGCATTTTATGTCATGGGCTATTTAAGCTCATAGATTATGCAAAATCAGTGAATGATTCAACATTTGCAGTTCAATATTCTCAGGCTATGTCAGATGCAAAGCTTTGGCATGCATGCTTTGGTCATATGAATTATGCTAACTGGCTATGCCTATAGAAATCTAAAATGGTTTCCTCTCTGCCCATACTTGAGGCACCTTGTAAACATGTCTACGAAGGTTGTATATTGGGCAAAATGTAGCGTTCTTCCTTCTTTTGGGAACTACCTTTACCTCATGAATTTTATTGATGATTTCTCTAGTCATGCATGGGTGTATCCACTGAAAGAAAGGTCAGAAGTGTTTGTGTGATTCAAATAGGTTTTGATTGTGGCTCAAAATATGTTAGCATGTAAAATGGGCACCCTCCATCCTGATCAAGGGTTAGAATACATGTATTTTGATTTTAATGCATATGTGGCGAGCATGGGATAAAAACTCAGTGTCATATGCACCTCAACAAAATGGAGTTGCTAAAAGGAAGAACATGTCTCTCATGGAGATGGCAAGATGTATGGTTAAAAGTCAAGCCATACCACTTAGCTTGTTGCTTGAGGCTGTTATGTGTGCAACATATGTACTTAACAAGTATCCCACCAAAGCACTACAATCTATCACTCCATATGAGGCTTGGCATGGTTGCAAGCCATCTGTTGCTCATCTATGTGTTTGTGGTTGTCTGGCATATGCATTAGCGCCTGAACAACAATGCAAGAAATTGGATGATAAAGCAGTGAAATGTATTTTTGTTGGGTATAGTTTTGAAAGCAAAGACTATTGTCTATATCATCTAACTCAATGCTAATGAGGAGATCTTGGAGGCCCTCTTTGAGTGAGTGTTCTCACACACTTGGAGGAGGTGTGCTCTACATCTAGAGATCTTGGAGGAGTTAATGTCAACAATATACTATGAATAACAAGTTTACATCTGTCCCCACTTGTTCATTCACTAGTTTTTGATTTAGATAATCAAAATTTAGGTTTGCTATAAAATAATTCTAAATTGTTCATATTTTCCATATTCTCTCTGTCTCTCTCTCACACACACTCTTCATACCTCTTAGACACACAATCTCTTGTATCTAGTTCCTATTTCTACCTAGATTCAGATATTATTAGTTTGTATCATATGACATTAGAATATCGATAGTGTAGGTGAGTCTCATAGATTACCATTACACTTGAAATCTTGCCTATTTCTGTAGCTCTCATTCATCTCTTTAAGAGTCTTAAGGTGTGTATGCTAAGGTTCATGTGTTGGAAGATCCTGTAAACCTTTGATATATTGTTATTGTGGCCCACCCCATTTCCAACAAAAACTTGCTCATCTAAGAGACAACAAAGAGAATATCTATGAGATGACAAAGAGAATAAATCAAGCATCCAATAGCCTACTGATAGAGAACAATGTCACATCTTTAGAATCATGAAGACTCAACCATAAACCTATTTCCATAGGAGTGGTAATAGGTTGCAGTCTTCAAGGCCAAAATACTGTAATAATGTGTTAATATATATTGTTTGACAAAAAACTATTATGCCATCAACTTGGATAAAATGAATGCCCAAATAATGATGAAAATGCCCCAAATCTGACATCTCAGATGAGGCATGCAAATCAGCCTTAAAATCAGCAATATGCTTCTCAATAGGACCAATGAGTAGCATGTAATCAACATAGACAACAATGATTAGAAGCACATTATTTGCATGCTTAACATATAAGGTGCTCTCAGTTGGATTTTTCTCAAAACCATGTGCAATCAAGTAGGCATGCATCTTCCTATACCAAGCACGTGGTGCTTGCTTCAAACCATATAATGCCTTTCTCAACCTACACACTTTGTTTTCATGCTTTTTCTTCACCAAAACAATGGGGCCAAAAAAAGTACACTTCTTCATGCAAGTCACCATTCACAAATGTAGTTCTAATGTCCAACTAATGTACATTCCAACCATGATGAGTTGCACATGCACATATGATATGAACAGTAGTCATTCGGCATGTAGAAGTAGATGTCTCAAGAAAATCAATGCATCTTTCTTGAGCATAACCTTTTGCAACAAGCCTAGCCTTATACCTGTCAACTATTCCATCAAGCTTACACTTTAGCTTGTATACCCACTTAGTGCCAATGGCCTTCTTGCTAGGAGGCAAGTTACATAAAGACCACATACCATTCTTCATAATAGCATCATATTCAAATTGCATAGCAGCCATCCAATTTTTTGAATTTCGAGTGCTTCATCAAACAAAATAGGCTCATTCTCATCACAAAGACTAGAGGCAACCATAGCATAACAATTAGATGAAAAAGAAACACTATGAGAGTGTAAACGAGTATGATATGATAGAGGTGCATCTAATTTGCTATCTCACAAAGTCTGCACCAGCCATTTAGGTATAGTTTTTGCCTCCTCTATATCGTACCTCTCATCAACAAGTGCATCATGTAAATCAACATCAGAAATGGAATGATCTACACCATCATGTGGAACCTACAAAGACTGAGAAATTACCTTATTTGGACCATCGCTAGAATGTCAACCTATAAAAAGAGGCAACAGAGTGTCATACACATCTTTGGAGCTAACTGATGTCTCCCTAGTACATGAAAGTAATGGCTGAATTGCATCTTCCAAAAAACATCACAACTAAGAAAAACCCGTTTAGGGTGTGGATGATATAGAAGATAGCCTTTCCTTTCAGAACTATACCCAACAAAAATACATTTCACTACTTTATCATCCATTTTCTTGCACTGTTGTTCAGCCACTAATGCATATGCTAGATAACCAAAGACATAGAGATGAGCAACAAATGGCTTGGGACCATGCCAAGCCTCATATGGAGTGATAGACTTCAATGCTTTAGTGGGAAACTTGTTAATATATGTTGCACACATATAAGCCTCAAGCTAGAAACTATGTGGTAAATCCTAATTGTTGACCATACACCTTGCCATCTCCATGAGTGACCTGTTCTTCCTTTTAGCAACTCCATTTTGTTGAGGTGTATATGACACTATACACTGATGTTTTATCTCACGTTAACTAGGAAATGCATTATTTTAGACTTCACTTTCAATGGATATACCCATGCATGCCTTGAAAAATCATCAATGAAAGTCACAAAGTAAAGGTAGTTCCCAAAAGAAGTTGTTTGCATAGGACCATAAACATCACTGTGAACAAATTCCAATTTTTGAGTAGCTCGTAATGAACCATCTTTTGGGAAGGAGGTATGCCACATTTCGCCCAAAAAATAGCCTTTATAGACATGTTTACCAGACACAGTTTGGGCAGAGAGGACACCATTTCAAATTTTTGCAGGCGTAGCAAACTAGCAATATTTAGATGACCAAAGCATGAATGCCAAAGCTTTGCATTTGGCATAGCCTAAGAATCCTGAACTGTATATGCTAAATCATTCATAGATTTTGCATAATCTATGAGCTTATACAAACCACGACATAAGATCCCAGAAGCAATAATGACATCACCATTTGACAGATCATGAATTATACATTTATCATCAACAAATTTCACGTTGAAGCCGATCTTGGCTAATGCTTAAACTGATAAGGGATTTTTCTTGATCCATAGCACAAATAAAGCATCTGACAATGTAAAGGAACTACCATCAATAGTAGTAAGAATGATCTTTCCAACTCCCATGATAGGATAAAAGGAGTTGTTGGTGCATATGACAGTATTCCCTATAGGGGTAGGCTCAAGTGAAGTGAAGAAACTGTGTTGCAAGATAATATGTTTTGTTGCCCCACTATCAAAGTACCAAACATCTGAGTCTACTATAGACATGCACTGTTCATGAGAAGATGGGTCATAACTACAAACAGTAGTAAATGCCCATTCTTCATTCTGCACAAGATTTGCAGACTCTAATTTGGGTGTAGAGGCCTCTGCAACAACCATTCCAACCTCTTTTACAACCAGTTTTGGACAATTCTTTATGACATGACCGTTTCCTTTACAGTATCTGCAAAATAATTTCTGCTTTTCTCTTTCCTTCTCATCTTTGTCATCCTTCTTTGATTGTGCAGAGTTAGCAAATTTATGCTTACTAGTAGATGAGCTCCATTTACCTTTGCCCTTCTGACCAACTCAGGAAAGCTTGATATGCAACACACATAATGGACCGGTTCTGCCCGGATTGATCTTCCCACAATAGAACAAAGATTAACTCCTCAAATGCTAAGGCATTTGGATTGCCTTTCATTATTAATCGAAGAGTAGAAGCAAAAATTTGATATGAATCTCAAAGAACATTCAGAATAGTTTGCACAAGTGAATTGTCTGGCAAGGCTTCATCAACAGAAATCAACTGCTCCTTCAAATCTTTGATCTTTTTCAAAAAACTATCCATGGAATCTCCTTCATTCATGTACTCACTCTGCAACTGTTTTCAGAGGTAAGCAACATGAGCCTCATTCCTTGCCTGGTATAAAGTGGTAAGTTTATCCCAAGCATCCTTTGTTGTTTTGCAAGAGTGAATATGAGGAATAATGGCACGTTTGATAGACAAGGCTATCAATGCATGCGCATGAGCATCTTTGCTTTCCCACACTACAACATATTAGGCATATACCGAGGCTTCTACTGAGAAAAATGAATGGGCACAATTTTGCCCCGACATGGATGTAAGGGTCGGTGTAGGCATTGAAACCAAAGCATCGGTATAAGCATCAATATGAGTGCCAGTATAAGCCATGGTATGCCCCTGGGCAAAATAGCTGGTATAAGGATCAGTATGTGCCTGGCGATACCGATGCTTATACCGAGGACCATATCTGCAAAATTTTTTTTGGGCAGAGTGTGTTGTCTCTTGCTACAACAACATTCCCATGTTGTTGTGTAGCAAAAGACAATACACTCTACCCAATAATAACTCGAGTACAAGTGACATGTATGATAGGCAACAAAAACATGATTTGATAAAGCAAAACATACTACCAAATACAAAAGACGAGTGAAATGAATCATGAACCATGTACAAAGAAATGAGACACAGACATGATATTTATAAACAACAACTAGAACATATGTATATGTGTGTATGCCTATGAATATACATGTGTATGTGTATATGTATTATGTGTGTATATTTGTATATGTGTAAATATTTGTATGCATGTGTAAAAACCATAAAACCCTAATCCTAAAGACCTAGACCTAAAACATGTGTATGTGTGTATTCTTGTGTATATATATGTGTATGTGAATATTATATGTGTATGTGTGTGTATGCATATGTGTATCTATGTAAAAACCCTAAAACCTTGATCCTGAAGACCTAGATCTAAAACATGTATCTGTGTGTATGTGTGTATGCATGTGTATATATATGTGTATATGTATTATGTGTTTATATGTGTATATGTGTGTATGCATGTGTGTATATATGTAAAAGCCAAAAACACTAATCCTAAAACCCTAACCCTAAAACATGCATATGTGTGTATCTATATGTCAAGTGTGTGTATGTGTATGTATGTATGCATGTATGTATATATATATATATATATATATATATATATATATATATATATATATATATATATATATATATATATATATATATATATATATATATATATACACATATATATATATATGTGTGTGTGTGTATGTATATATATATATATATATATATATATATATATATATATATATATATATATATATATATATATATATATATATATATATATATATATATATATATATATATATATATATATATATATATATGTGTGTGTGTGTGTGTGTGTGTGTATGTATGTGTGTGTATGTGTGTAATATGCATGTGTATATATATGTGTATGTGTATATGTATTATGTGTTTATATGTGTATATGTGTGTATATATGTAAAACCAAAAACCCTAATCCTAAAACCCTAACCCTAAAACATGCATATGTATGTATGTATATGTCATGTGTGTGTATGCATGTGTGTATATATATATATATATATATATATATATATATATATATATATATATATATATATATATATATATGTGTGTGTGTGTGTGTGTGTGTGTGTATGTGTGTGTGTGTATGTGTATGTGTATGTAAAAACCCAAAAACCTTAAAACCCTAATCCTAAAGACCTAGATAAAACATGTGTATGTGTGTATGCAGGCATGCATGTGTGTGTATGTATGTATGTATACGTATATGTATATATATATATATATATATATATATATATATATATATATATATATATATATATATATATATATATATATATATATATATATATATATATATATATATATATATATATATATATATATATATATATATATATATATATATATATATATATATATATATATATATATATATATATATATATATATATATATATATATGTGTGTGTGTGTGTGTGTGTACGTGTGTAGATGTGTGTATGCATGTGTATATGTACATAAAAACCAAAAATCCGAATCCTAAAAAGCTAACCCTAAAACATGCATATGTGTGTATGTGTGTATGTATATACATGTTGGAGTTAGATGTCTATGGAAGCATGCGAACAACACAAGGAAGAAGAAGAAGCTTGGAGCACAACACACAATACTAAATGTATTACTAGAGAATGTACAAAGATAAGTGGCCCATTAGGGCAATAGGCGTATATACAAGCCGGGGGAAAAAAACCTCCTAAAGAGGGAAAAAAGTGCCCCGACGGTCCTAGACTGTTCACACACATCATCACCTAAATATATCAACAAATCCCCCCTGGGAGTGATGCGGTGAACAAGTAGCTGGCACTCATGTATAAGGAAGTGCCAAGCTATGTGGAAATCACTCCTCAAAAGGAAGTAAGCCCAAAGCTTTGCAAAAAGCTTCAAACTTCTCCCGAGGCAGAGCCTTCGTGAAAAGGTATGCAATGTTCTCCTGCGTGGGCACATATCCCAAGCTGATCTCCCCAACAGAGAACCTCTCCCCGACATAATGATAATGCACCTCAATGTGCTTAGTGCGAGCATGGAACACAGGGTTCCTCGCAACCGCCAATGCGATCTAACTAATAGTGAAGATGGTGGTGGCAGAAGACTGACCAACAACCAAATCAGCCATAAGGCGTCTGAGCCACACACACTCAATAGTCGCTGTGAAAGCTGCCCTATACTCAGCCTCACAAATAGAAGTGGCCATAGTAGGCTGCTTCTTGCTCAACCAAGATATACATGAGCTACCAAGCATGAAGCAAAAGCCACTAGTGGACACACGAGTGTCATAGCAACCAGCCCAATCAGAGTCAGAAAAAGCATGCAAATATGGCGGTAGTGATCCCCCCTTGGGATAAAACAACCCAAGTAGCCGAGTACCACTCAAGTAGCGAAAGATGCGCTTAACCACCTACCAATGTTTCACTCCTGGGCAACGCATAAACCTACTCATCTGAGAGAGCAAACTAAATATTTGGCTGAGTAATGCATAAGTAAATCAAGCATCCAATAGCCTGCGGATAGAGAATGGTATCAAATGCATCTCCAGCACCATGAAGACTCAGTCGTAAACCTGTTTCCATAGGAGCGACAATAGGTTTATAGTCTTCAAGGCCAAAATGCTGCAATAATTGTTCAATATGTTTCGTTTGACACAAAGCCATTCCACCATCAATGTGCATAAACTGAATGCCCAAATAATGATGCAAATGCCCCAAATCAGACATCTCAAATGAGGCATGCAAATCAGCCTTAAAATCAGTAATATGCCTCTCAATAGGACCAGTGAGTAGCATGTCATCAACATAGACAACAATGATCAGAAGCACATCATTAGCACGCTTAACATATAAGGTGCTTTCAGTTGGACTGTTCTCAAAACCATGTGCAATGAGATAGGCATGTATCTTCTCATACCAAGCACATGGTGCTTGCTTTAAACCATATAATGCCTTCTTTAACCTGCACACCTAGTTTTCATGCCCTTTCTGCACAAAGCCACGGGGCTGAAAAACATACACTTCTTCATGCAAGTCACCATTCAAAAATGCTGTTCTAATGTCCAACTGATGTACATTCCAACCATGATGAGCTGCAAGTGCACAGATGCTCCCAACAGTAGTCATTTGGCAAGTAGGTGCAAAGTTCTCATCAAAATGAATGCCTCTTTCCTGTGCATAACCCTTTGCAACAAGCCTAGCCTTATATCTATCAACTATACCATCAGGCTTATGCTTCAGCTTGTATACCTACTTAGTCCCAATGGCGTTCTTGCCAGGAGGCAAGTCACGTAAAGACCAAGTACCATTCTTCATTATAACATCATATTCATATTGCATAACAGCCATCCACTTTTCTAAATTTTGTGCTTCATCAAATGAAACAGGCTCATTCTCATAACAGAGACTAGATGCAGCCATAGCATAGTAATCTGATGCAAAAGAGGCACTATGAGAGCCTGAACGAGTATGATATGACAAAGGTGCATTTAAATTGCTATCACGCAAAGTCTGCACCAACTATTTTGGCATAGTTTTTTCCTGCTCAATATCAGCTATCTCATCAACAAGTGCATCATGTAAATATGCATAAAAAATGGAATGATCTGCATCATCACATGAAACCTCCAAAGGCTGAGAAGATGCCTCATTAGGACCAACACTAGACTGTACACCTACATCTTTGTTAGAAAACTGCCCATGGAATCACCTTCATTGATGTGCTCACTCTCCAACTATTTTCGGAGGTAAGCAACACGAGCCTCATTCCTAGCTTGGTACAATGTGGTAAGTGTATCCCAAGCATCCTTAGCTATTCTGCAAGAGCGTATGTGAGGAATAATGGCACGTTTGATAGAGAAAGCTATCAATGCATGTGCCTGGGCATCTCTGCCATCCCAACGAATCTGCTCTGCAGTAGGTGCAACAGAAAGTGCACTACGAATAGGAATATGCAGAATATCATCATCTTCGACACCTTCTGCATCAGCTTCAGTACCTGTAGTTGTAACAGTTGGAGGTGTGATAGGACATTTTTCAACACCCTGCACAATGTTCCATAGTCCTTTTCCAACCAATACATGTCGCATCATATAATCCCATAACAGCTAGTTGGTGCCATCCAACTTATCCTCAACAGCCAACATACGGAATACATCACTGCTTTCAGCCATGGCTGGTGACTAAAATACATTGATGCAGAAAATTGACTATATCTCAAAAAGTTGAACAGAACCGTGCAGACGAATTCTGCTGGACCTATAGCAGACTTCAAGACGCTTATACTGGCGAACAGAAACTAGTATATAACTTTGGCATAAAAAGACAAAATAGCTTGCACAAGCACTACGATAGTGCGTTTGAAGGTCGAAACGAGCTCAGATCGCGATTTCGGCACACAGAGCGAAGCCGTTTTGATCTCGAAAACACACTAAGTATGCTCACCAAAATTCGTGCGATTCTGAGAGTGCAACTGGAGGAGTGTCAACAATGCCCTAGATGAAGCGAGGACCTGCTCTGATACCAATTGTTGGAGTTAGACATCTACGGAAGCACGCGAACAACACAAGGAAGAAGAAGAAGCTTGGAGCACAATACACAATACTGAATGTATTACTAGAGAATGTACAAAGATAAGTAGCCCATTAGGGCAATAGGCATATATACAAGCCGGGGGAAAGAAAACCTCCTAAAGAGGGAAAAAAGTGCCCCGGTGGTCCTAGAGTGTTCACACACATCACTACCTAAATATATCAACAATACACATATACACATATGTGTGTATATGTGTATATGTGTGTATGCATATGTGTATGTACTTAAAAACCAAAAATCCTAATCCTAAAAAGCTAACCCTAAAATATGCATATGTGTGTATGTATATATGATGTGTGTGTATGTGTATGTGTATGTGTGTATTCATGTGTATATGTGTGGATGTGTGTATGTATTATGTGTGTATATGTGTGTATGTATGTATGCATATGCATATGAATATGCATATGTGTATGTAATATGTACACATGTGTGTGTATGTATCTCTATGTCTCTCTCTTTCTCTCTACTTATATCTCTCTCTTTATATATATATATATATATATATATATATTTCATCTCTCTTTGTCTCTCTCATTCTCTCCCTCTTCCATCTCTCTCTCTCTCTCTTTGTCCCTCTCTCTCTCATCTCTCTCTCTCTCGCTCTCTCTCTTATTCTCTCTCTCTCCCTCTCTCTCTCCCTCTCTCTCTCTCTTTCATCTCTCTCTCTTTGTCTTTGTCTCTGTCTCTGTCTCTGTCTCTGTCTCTGTCTCTCTCTCTCTTTCTCTCTCTCTCTCTCTCTATTTATAATAAAGAACAAAACAATCGATGTTGTCTCTTGTCAAATTCCAAAGAATCGATGCCAAAAACCTCCTGCAAAACAAAAGAAAAGAGAAATTAAAAAAGAGAAGACATAGAGAAAGAGAGAGAGTGAAAGAGTATGCACATCACTTACCAAGATGAGAGAGAGAGAGAAAGAGATGTGTGTGTAGGGAGAGAGAGAGAGAAAGAGATGTGTGTGTAAGGGGAGAGAGAGAGAAAGAGATGTGTGTATGCATGTGTATATGTGTGCATGTGTGTATGTATTATGTGTGTATATGTGTAAAAGTCAAAAACTCTAATCCTAAAACCCTAACCCTAAAATATGTATATGTGTGTATATATATGTGATGTGTGTGTATGTGTATGTGCATGTATGCATGTGTGTGTGTATACATACATGAGTGTGTATATATATGTGTGTGTGTATGTAATATGAATGTGTCTATGTATGTATGTATGTGTGTGTGCATGCATATGTGTGTGTGTATGTATTCATATGAATGTGTGTATACATATGTGAGTGTGTATGTATATGTGTGTGTGTATGTAATATGCATGTGTGTATGTATGTATGTATGTGTGTGTGTACATGCAAATATGTGTGTATGTATGTACACATATGCATGTGTGTATGTATACATGTGTGTGTACATGTATGTATGTATATGTGTGTGTACATGTATGTATGTGAGTATGAGTATGCATATGTGTGTGTATGCATATGCATGTGTGTATGTAATATGCATGTGTGTATGTAATATGCATGTATGTATGTATATGTGTGTATGCATATGCATGTGAGTATGTAATATGTATGTGTATGTATATGCATGTGTGTATGTAATATGTATGTGAGTGTGTATGTAATATGCATGTGTGTATGTAATATGTATGTGAGTATGTGTATGCATATGTGTTAACTATGTTTATTGTCTATGTTTTGCACTAACATGTCTTCATTGTGTAGAATAGATGCATGATTGCAGGTAATTGGAAGGGAAAAAAGGTGTGTTGGTGATGGATTGGTTTAGAGGGCAAGCTGGAAGGGTGCATGCTAGAAGTCCCAGGCAGACATTGCTTGATCATGACCAAAATCTTGGTGATGCATTAGTTGCCATGTTTCACCGAGCACGCATATGCAGAAGGAGTTTTGTGCTTTGATAATGAAATGCTTTTGGGAGGCCAAAACTGGCAGAGCCCCTACATACGATGGAGGATGATAGGATTGAGGTGTAGTTCTTGACTTCCCCAATGACTTGTATCTAATGGAAGCTACCTTAGCAAACACCTGCAAATATCATTGGTTCTTCCTGTATGCTTGTGGGTTTGTAAGTTTTCAAATGTGTCCATGCATGTTAAGGAAATATCGTTGGCTATGCCATGGATGTATAGTGATTGTTTCGAAAGAATGTTATCTGAAGGATTGCAGCCAACTATTATCTCTTGAAATGCTTTGACAGCAGTAGATGCTCAGTATGAAGTTGTGGACAGATCTTGCTGTTATTTTTTTTGGCGTGGAGGCCTACAGTGACACTGGAGATATCAATAAAGGTCCCGAGATGCAGAGTCTCTGGGAAGGAGACATTGTTCTTGGTAGCTCACTGGTTGGCATGTATAGCCATTGTGGCCTCATGTCAAGGGCTCATCATGTTTTGAAAAACTTTCATCATTATGGAACACATTGTTTCCAAGATGTGTAAATCATCATCACCATTGAAAGGAGGCACTCCAATGTTTCGAGCAAATGAAACTTGAGGGGTTTCATTCATATCAAAGTCTTGCTCTTGTGTTCTGAAGGCTGCTGCTGGATAGTTGCTGTTAAAAAAAAAGGGTACATGAATACATGAGGACATTGCGAGGAAGGAATTATATGAAGGTGACCTTGTCATAAGTCGCACTCTCATTCATTTGTATGGCCTAAAAGAGGGGGCTGGGTGTAAAAGCACAAGAAGCGTTTGATAAGCTTTTGCTTTTTCGAGATGCAATGGCTGGGACCATTTTAATTGATGGATATGGTACACAAGAGACTTGAAGGCCACAGGGGGAAGGCGGTGGTCAGCCACTGGAAGGGTCAGAAGAGGGGGGACATGCCCCTAATTGCACGCACACTTGGGCTAGGAAATCGGGGAGCCTTTCATTTTTAGGTAGCGGGCTGTCATTGTTTTTCCTCTCTTCGTTTTTGTGTAGGAACGAGAAGGCTACCAGAAACTTGCATCTGTTGGGGGGGGGGGGGTTCCTCTTCTTTTCTCTTGGTTTTTGGCCGCGACTACTGGGGACAAAATGGGGAAAGGAGCAAGAATCCAGAGCTGGAAAAGGGGACTCATTGGTGTGGATGTGGGGACTTTGCCACCTGTGAACTCTACCTACTCATAGTAATACTTCGAGAAAAGGATAAGCGGTGCCTCGAAGAAGAAGAAAACGACCGAAGCGGGGCAGGTATCATTTTTCGTTTGTTCTTTCACATTTGTTCCGTGCACGACACAGGGAAAAGGGGGAAGGATGGGGGATTCAGTTTTTTTCGGCTTGTTTTTGGATCCGGTTGTACACGAGTAGAAGGGTGGGTTTTTTGCATTTTTGTGTCTTGTGTATATGCACGTACGCGAGGGGCGTCGGTCTCCCTTGGTAGTCTCTTGTGGCTTTCTTTTTCATGCAGATGAGGAAAGAGAGAAACAGTGGAGGACTGCGCATGGATAAAAAGAGGTTGGAGAAGGTCCGAGAGTAGGTATGAAGGAAGTAATCATGGGAGGAAGAGAAGATAAAGCAGAGATAAAATGAAAGAGCAGATATCATTTGAGGCAATAGCATGCAAGTAGGGGTGCGGCTGTTGTTTTGGACAAACAACAAGTCCAGAAACAGATCGGGAGATAGCCCAAAGTTGCATGTGTTCAAAAGGTTTTGCATCTAGATGGAACAAGAAATATTGTGCATGGTGTTGTTCATGTTATAGACTCGCACTTGGGACTTCATGTAAGCTGAATAAGAGACATGCATGTCTGACAAGGCATAGGAATATTTCTCGCAATGCAAGGGAGGAGGTATGGTCTCAATCGCTGGTAATGATAAAAACGTTTTTCTTTTCTTTGTGATGAATTCCCTTCTTGCACAGAGAGTTTACGGATCTGAGAACCTTATTTCTTTTCTTTGAGAAGCCCCAAAAGAATAAAGTATTGTTGAAGTGGAAGCGCTGAGCCTATGAAGTGACTTGTGTTTCAAGCGGTAATATAGGAATTTCAAGGAAGGGTTTTAAAGTGGTACCAGTGCACACATAAGCTGAGCACGAATGATATGAACGTAGAGAAGGAGGAATCTATGTAGATTGTCTTGCACCATTAGAACTATTTATATTGTGAAGTTTGGGTTATAGAACTATTTATATTGTGAAGTTTGGGTTATATTGTGAAGAGGAATCAATGAATTGAAGCGCTGTACCTCTCGACATAAAAAGAAAATAAAAAATAAAAAGAAGAAATTATGGAAGCATATGAAGCTCTTTGTGAATAGTTTGCATTCGATTAGATGGGCAATCTTGATAGACAATCTTGATTGCCTTAAGCAAAGAGGAAGCGTTCGTGTGTGTGTTGAGTGTTCTCTCATACCTTACCCCTAATAAAGTCATTACCAATGGTTATGCGCAAAGTTGGCAGCAACGCAAACCTCGAATAGCTTAATGAGCTACACATGCGTGTGGATGTTCAGTGAGTTTTTGTGTGAGCTTTTTCTTTCATATTAATAGCTCATATTACTTTTGCTTCCATTGGGAAAAGTAGGAAAGATAAAGGGCATCTTTGAATGGGCAAATTTGATGTTGTATCTTTGTCGCTTAAAAAATACCTAAGAGTTTTCTTTGTTCGATCGTCTTTGAATGGGAGGAACATGTGTCTTTTTTTGATTCTGGCATGGCGCACACAGAGGAAGTGTGTCGGGGAGCGAGGCCATGCGTATGTGTCTGAGTAGAGTTGTGTGAAAGAGGGAGAAAAGAAAGAGAGTGAGTGCACGTGGGGGAAAAAGGGCATGAGAACATGAGTGAGAGAAATATTGGGTAAAGGGAATGATTATGTGTGTGTGTGTGTGCATAAGCGAACGAAGGTGAGAGAGAGGGAAAGAAAGAGAGATACGGTTTGGGATCTACGCTTGGATATGCATTAGGGGATTTTAATTCCTCTCTTCCACAGATACATTCGAGCATTATTTAGTGACTTAGAGTAGGGAAAGTGGGCGGAATCGAGTAATTTGGGCAAAAATGAAGCGTGTATAATCATCTTTCGCATGGGCATTAGGACTCTTCATTTGGCAATCCTACTGAGGAGTTGGCTTGGCACTTCTCATAGAGTCGTGCCACGAGTACGCTCGGTGCCCCAATCGTGCAGGACAGCCCATCGACTCAGATTGAGTGCATTGGTCTAGGTAGAGAGATGGTGCAAATTACTCAAGTTGTAAATGTTCGAGAAATTAGCTCAAGAACGATGACCTCGAGGGGGGTTAGAAGTCGAAGCGGGTTTGGACACCCAACGAGGAATCGTGTATATGAATGCCGTCAGATGGGCCCAATTTCAGACCTTGTTAGGTGTTGGTGTTGCGAGAAGATGGCTAGCAAAGATAGTCGACCAAATGGAAAAAGAAATCGAGAAATTGCGAGAGATGATGGGTAGATATGATGACCAAGCGGGTAAGGTAGCTGAAGAATTCCACCCGGAGTTAGAAAGAATGAAAAGTGCCCAAGCAGAGAGCGATGAGAAAGTGAGACTGGTAGAGAAAGAGAATGCAAGGCTGAGTAGCAACCTCGGTAGATGGATGAATCCGAAAGACGAAGAGACACGAGGACAGGTAGAGGACCCGAAAGTAGGAAAAATGAAAGGAGAGCTTAAAGCGGGGTTGGATAGGTTGGATGCGTTCGAAACGGAGTTAGAAAGAACGAAGAATGAATTGTCAAAGAAGGTAGATGATCTGGATGTAGAAAATATGAGTAGGATTTGGGAGGAAAGATTGATTAGAGAGGAAGTCGAGAAGTTGACCGTTTGAGTTGAGAAGAGGGAGGATGTTCCCCAGGGATCCGAAAAAAGGATGAGAGTTTTAGACGGAGAAATGGAGCAAATATGGAATCGGTTCCGAAGCATCGACTGTGACCTGTTCCAATATCAAAGTGATATTGAGTAAAGTAAACACGGATTAAGGGACTTAGCGGCGAGGCTTGAGGCATTGAAGGGTATAACGGCTAATGGTAGCTTTTCAAGTCATTTATCAGGTCAGGTGGAATCTCTGCTAGGCAAAGGTTGGAGATGAAAAAAAAATAGATGAGGCGATGGATGTGTGTGAGGACGGCTTGAGTCTGATTAGGGTTTGCTTTGCGAATTGCGAGTCAGAGATGTGAGGATGGATGGACCAAGTCTGTTGTACGCTTAGGACTGAAGTGGCATTTTTTGGGGTTTTCAGGTCGACAAGGTGGTTAGTGTGTGCGGGTTTTGAGAGGAAAAGTTGACCATGGCATTAGTGGCTCGATTTTGGCTTGAGTAGTGGCAGAGAGGAGAGATGTCTCATCGAGAAGTCCACGGGGAATTTATATGTGTGTCGTGATCGGGATTGTTGGGAAAAGTTCCTTTCTTTTGTCTCCTAATTTTCGAGATGCGGGAATGAAAAAAATGGAAAAAATATATGTTTATGTATGTGTGCGTGTGGCTACACGCCTATGTGGGCCGATAGGGAGGTGGACCCACTTTGGTCGGGTGGTCAAAGCCACGAACCAACGTCGGTTTTGCATAGGGCTAGCCGTTTGTGTGTCGCACGCTACGTTGGGTTGGTAGATGGGTGGGACAAACTCGATCGGGTGGTCGAGTCCACGACTCACATCCAGCTTCGGCGTAGGACGACAAGTGTGAGTAAATATGTGAACGCATTAATAAATGGAAAAGTTGAAAAAAAAAGGAAAACATTGAAAAATAGAGAAAGAAATTCCTCACTCGAGGGGGGGATAGAAGAGAGGCGAGAGAGCATGACGCTCGGATGGGAATGTGTGTATGTGCTATGGGGATCTAGGAATGTGTGGACTCTTGATGAGGCATGTCAAATCGAAGCTTAAGCTTGGGTAAGGTTTTGGCTGTGACGTGTCTGTGGAAGACTTGGACTTGAGGGATCCGATCGTGCGAGGTACCTTGTTTGTCCGCAAACCTTCAAGAAGTGTTCAGTTCGGCTCTTAGGTGGTGCAACGACTTGCGATGTCCTGAAGCATGTCGACGATGAGCAATCTTGTCGGAGTGAGCTCGTGTTAGGCTTGAGTGGTCTTTGTCGTGTGTTTGTCAAGTTAGAGAGGTGGGTGGGTGACCAAGCATAGGATCTGATTGATGAGCGAAAGAAGCACAAAATAGATGAAAAGGCAAGTGGGAATAAGAAACACTAGGTAGACAGGGCATGGAAAATGGGCAAGAGGATTTGAGTGGAAATGGAAAAGAAATTAGGCAAGTGAACGTATAGATGGAAAAAGAGCAGCAGAAAGGAATAGCAGATGTGGTTGTTGCATGTATGTATTTTGTGTGTGACGAGAATGCATGTGATACGGGATGTGTGTGCTGAGTATATCTGTGTGATGTGGATGATTGCTATGATTGTATTTTCATTTTGGTTGTAGACATTGTCATTTGATGAAAAATGATCTAATATGTTTGAAGAGTTTGTAGACAGGTGGGCATGGCGATGAAGATGCAAGAAGATGGACAAAGATGGTAAGTGAAATGATTGGATTTTGGTACTAACCGATGATTGTATGAGGGTGATTGCAGGTGCTACATTGAGGAAGAAGAGAATATGCATGCAAGGTAAAGACTTGTATTTGATTGAATGATGAGCACATGTTGGATGATTTGAGTGCAGGAACAACTTGGCTCATCGGGGACGACTTCGTGAGCAGAAGGGGAGAGTATGTTAACTATGTTTATTGTCTATCTTTTGCACTAACATGTCTTCATTGTGTAGAATAGATGCATGATTGCAGGTAATTGGAAGGGGAAAAAGGTGTGTTGGTGATGGATTGGTTTAGAGGGCAAGCTGGAAGGGTGCATGCTGGAAGTCCCAGGCAGACATTGCTTGATCATGACCAAAATCTTGGTGATGCATTAGTTGCCATGTTTCACTGAGCACGCATATGCAGAAGGAGTTTTGTGCTTTGATAATGAAATGCCATTGGAGGCCAAAATTGGTAGAGGCCCTACAGATGATGGAGGATGATAGGATTGAGGTGCAGTTCTTGGACTTCCCCAATGACTTGTATCTAATGGAAGCTACCTTAGCAAACACCTGCAAATATCATTGGTTCTTCCTGTATGCTTGTGGGTTTGTAAGTTTTCAAATGTGTCCATGCATGTTAAGGAAATGTCGTTGGCTATGCCATGGATGTATAGCGATTGTTTCGAAAGAATGTTATATGAAGGATTGTAGCCAACTATTATCTCTTGAAATGCTTTGACGGCAGCAGATGCTCAGTATGAAGATGTGGACAGATCTTGCTGTTATTATTTTTGGCCTGGAGGCCTGCAGTGACACTGGAGATATCAATAAAGGTCCCGAGATGCAGGGTCTCTGGGAAGGAGACATTGTTCTTGGTAGCTCAGTGGTTGGCATGTATAGCCATTGTGGCCTCATGTCAAGGGCTCGTCATGTTTTGACAAACTTTCATCATTATGGAACACATTGATTCCAAGATGTGTAAATCATCCTCACCATGGAAAGGAGGCACTCCAGTGTTTCGAGCAAATGAAACTTGAGGGGTTTCATTCATATCAAAGTCTTGCTCTTGTGTTCTGAAGGCTGCTGCTGGATAGTTGCTGCTAAAAAAAAAGGGTACATGAATACATGAGGACATTGCAAGGAAGGAATTACATGAAGGTGACCTTGTCATAAGTTGCACTCTCATTCATTTGTATGGCCTAAAAAAGGGGGCTGGGTGTAAAAGCACAAGGAGTGTTTGATAAGCTTTTGCTTTTTCGAGACGCAATGGCTGGGACCATTTTAATTGATGGATATGGTACACAAGAGACTTGAAGGCCACAGGGGGAAGGCGGTGGTCAACCACTGGAAGGGTCAGAAGAGGGAGGACATGCCCCTAATTGCACGCACACTTGGGCCAGGAAATCGGGGAGCCTTTCATTTTTAGGCAGCGGGCTGTCATTGTTTTTCCTCTCTTCGTTTTTGTGCAGGAACGAGAGGGCTACTGGAAACTTGCATCTGTTGGGGGGGGGCTTCCTCTTCTTTTTTCTTGGTTTTTGGCCGCGGCTGTTGGGGATGAAATGGGGAAAGGAGAAAGAATCCCGAGCTAGAAAAGGGGACTCATCGGGGTGGATGTGGGGACTTTGCCACCTGTGAACTCTACCTGCTCATAGTAATACTTCGAGAAAGGGATAAGCGGTGCCTCGAACAAGAAGAAGAAAACGACCGAAGCGGGGGAGATATCATTTTTTGTTTGTTCTTTCACATTTGTTCTGTGCACGACACAAGGAAAAGGGGGAAGGATGGGGGATTTAGTTTTTTTTGGCTTGTTTTTGGATCCGGTTGTACAAGAGTAGAAGGGTGGTTTTTTTGCATTTTTGTGTCTTGTGTATATGCAGGTACGCGAGGGACATCGGTCTCTCTTGGTAGTCTCTTGTGGCTTTCTTTTTCATGCAGATGAGGAAAGAGAGAAACAATGGAGGACTGCGCATGGATAAAAGGAGGTTGGAGAAGGTCCGAGAGCAGGTACGAAGGAAGTAATCATGGGAGGAAGAGAAGATAAAACAGAGATAAAATGAAAGAGCAGATATCATTTGAGGCAATACCATGCAAGTAGGGGTGCGGTTGTTGTTTTGGAGAAACAACAAGTCGAGAAACAGATCAGGAGATAGCCCAAAGCTGCATTTGTTGAAAAGGTTTTGCATCTAGATGGAACAGGAAATATTGTGCATGGTGTTGTTCATGTTATAGACTCGCACTTGGGACTTCATGTAAGCTGAATAAGAGACATGCATGTCTGACAAGGCATAGGAATATTTCTCGCAATGCAAGGGAGGAGGTATGGTCTCAATCGCTGGTAATGATAAAAACGTTTTTCTTTTCTTTGTGATGAATTCCATTTTTGCACAGAGAGTTTACGGATCTAAGAACCTTATTTCTTTTCTTTGAGAAGCCCCAAAAGAATAAAGTATTGTTGAAGTGGAAGCGCTGAGCCTATGAAGTGACTTGTGTTTCAAGCAGTAATATAGGAATTTCATGGAAGGGTTTTAAAGTGGTACCAGTGCACACATAAGCTGAGCACCAATGATATGAACACAGAGAAGGAGGAATCTCTGTAGATTGTCTTGCACCATTAGAACTATTTATATTGTGAAGTTTGGGTTATACTGTGAAGAGGAATTAATGAATTGAAGTGCTGGACCTCTCGACATTAAAAAAAATAAAAAATAAAAAGAAGAAATAATGCAAGCATATGAAGCTCTTTGTGAATAGTTTGCATTTGATTAGAGGGGCATATTCCGCGCGTAATTAAAATTTAGGTGCAAGATCATGTGAATCAATTCAAGAAAGGGTGACTTCATCTACTCTATTGTTCATTTCTACCCACTGCTTTGATAGACAATCTTGATTGCCTTAAGCAAAGAGGAAGCGTTCGTGTGTGTGTTGAGTGTTCTCTCATACCTTACCCATAATAAAGTCATTACCAATGGTTATGCCCAAAGTTGGAAGCAAGGCAAACCTCAAATAGCTTAATGAGCTACACATGCGTGTGGATGTTCAATGAGTTTTTGTGTGAGCTTTTCTTTCATATTAATAGCTCATATTACTTTTGCTTCCATTGGGAAAAGTAGGAAAGATAAAGGGCATCTTTGAATGGGCAAATTTGATGTTGTATCTTTGTCGCTTAACAAATACCTAAGAGTTTTCTTTGTTCGATCGTCTTTGAATGGGAGGAACATGTGTCTTTTTTTGATTCTGGTATGGCACACACAGAGGAAGTGTGTAGGGGAGCGAGGCCATGCGTATGTGTTTGAGTAGAGTTGTGTGAAAGAGGGAGAAAAGAAAGAGAGTGAGTGCACGTGTGGGAAAAAGGGCATGAGAACACGAGTGAGAGAAATATTGGGTAAAGGGAATGACAATGTGTGTGTGTGTGCATAAGCGAACGAAGATGAGAGAGAAGGAAAGAAAGAGAGATACGGTTTGGGATCTACGCTTGGATATGCATTAGGGGATTTTAATTCCTCTCTTCCAGAGATACATTCGAGCATTATTTGGTGACTTAGAGTAGGGAAAGTGGGTGGAATCGAGTAATTTGGGAAAAATTGAAGCGTGTATAATCATCTTTCACGTGGGCATTAGAACTCTTCAATATGTGTGTGTATGTATTGTGAAGAGAGATGGTGGATGCAATCCAAAGATGAGTAGGTGCCGCTACAACCAGCTTCACACCAGCCAACTGAGACTTCAGAGTTGATTAGTAGACCCTTTGAGCTTCCTAAATCCACCAAAATATCAGCCAAGTACTTTGGAGCATGTATCCCAAAAGTTTAAGTCAAGACAGACTAGTTGCGAAATGACTAGCTCCCAAAACTTGCTATTTTTGGACATACACCTGTTGGAAAAAATGAACAGTGCTCTCAACCTGGTAAGAATTTGAAAAATTCCTTTCGGGCATAGCAAATAGACTTAGCAAGCTTCCCAATCCAAGTTAAAACACTTCAAATGATGGACTGAGCACTGAGAACAAGTTTCAACAATTTCTGGAATCTCCCCACAATTCTCGGGGCTCTGTAGAGATAGACCAGTGAGCAGTAAAATGCATATATCTCCAAAAATATTAGTCCAATGACCATGAAAATTTATAGGTACAAACTAGACAGTAAGAGATATCCAACGCACTTTAAAACACTGAAAAAGGTTCAATAAAGCTCGAGATATGACCTTCTGAAGTTACTACTCTGAGTGAGTATAGCAGAGAACAAAACAGAGAAGTAGATGATAATAAATGTATAGATTCACATATGATTACAACCACATTGGCAATGAATCTTTGCACAATGGGAGTAGAATGATAGAGCTATGGAGTAAGCTCTTCAATCTCTACAAAATGACATCAAGTGGTCACGTACAAGGCTTGCTAATCGCCTCTTCCTTCTTGCTCCTTTTATAGCTATTCTTGGAGGGAGTTTTGAATTCGAATTCGAATGGATCCACCTAAAAGTGATCCCCAAAGTTAGGAGAGATTCCCTCAGCTCTAAATTTCGTGGTTTTAGGTAGTTAGAACCACGAATTTGCTTTTACATCATGGATGAGGTAAGCCATCCTTTTCCTTTTTTATTTTTCCATTTACAAGAGATAAAATGTACTCTTTTACAAGAGGTGTTCACATGACTACTCATGCGACTTACAAATGAGGATAATATCAAATATATCAAGCATGTAGGCTTGGGTAAAATGCACCAACATGTATGTATGCATCTCTCTCTATCTCATTCTCTTTCTATTTCATCTCTCTCTCTCATCTCTCTCTCTATCTCTCTCTTTTATCTCTCTCTCTCTCTTTATGTTTCTCTAGATCGATCTCTTTCTTTCATCTTTCTCTCTCTCTATGTCAATTGAAAATAAAACAATCACTTACATCGATGTAATTCTTTGGAGCATTGTCATCAGAGTCCACTTAATGTTGTCCTTCATCGAATTCCAAAGAACGAATTCCAAAAAGCTCCTGCAAAACTAAAGAGAGGAGAAATTAGAAAAGGGAAAACACAAAGAAAGAGAAAGGGTGCTACAGTATGTGCGATACTTACCAAAATTTTAGATCTAGAGAAATAGAGAGGTATGTGTAGAGAGAGAGAGAGAGAGAAAGAGAGAGATGTGTGTACACAATATTCTCAGAATGTAGTTCGTGTGCACAAACTCAATAGTAGCAGACTTTGGTTCAAAACGCGAGCAAATGCCAAATTTTTGCTCTCGGGTCCATTTAAAACATTGCATCAGTATGAGCGTTGGTACAAGCATCGGTATAAGTGTCGATAATTTCTAGTAAAGTACCGACGTGTATATCGACACTGATACCGATGTCGATATACTATTGATTAAATGACCGTCGGTATTGCCTTCGTGGTTTTTCAAGCATTTTCAACAGTCATACCGATGCCAAGGCATGACCGTCAATATGGACAACATCGGTATGCCCCTCATATGTTGTAGTGCCAACAAAGTTTCTCTATAGTAGGTGCAATAAAAATCATAGCACAATCAAGAACTTGAAGGTCACCATCTTCAATGCCATTTGCATCACCTTCAATAATTGTATTTATAGGTGTAGAGGACATTTTTCAACACCCTACACAATATTCCATAGTCCTTTTGCAACCAATACATGATACATCATATATGCCCATAATGGGTTATTGGTACCATCCAACTTATCCTTAAAAACCAACATACGAAATACATCATTGCTTTCAACCATGGCCATTGAATAAAATACCATGGTGCACAAAAATGACTATATCATAAAAAGTTGAACAGAATTACCCTATCAAGTTTTGCTAAACTTGTAGTAGACTTTGAGGCACTTATACTAGAAAATTGAAACTTGTATATATGTTTGGCACAAAAAGACAAAATTGCCTACACAAGCACTACAATAGTGAGTTCAGAGGCCGAAACGAGCTCAAATTGCAATTTCGACATGACATAGCAAAGGTGTTTTGGACTTCTAATCATCTTGAGTATGCTCATCAATTTTTGTGCGATTTCGAGATTGTGATCGGAGGGGTGTCGATGATGCCCTAGATGAAGCAGTGACCTACTTTGATACCAATTTTTGGAGATTGAGGCTTGTAAAACCACACAAATAGCACAAGGAAGAAGAAGGTTGGAGCACAAAACACAATACTGAATGAACTACCAAGAGAATATACAAAGATAAGCAACCCATTAGGGTTATAGGCATATATACAAGCCGGGGGCAAAAAACCTCCTGAAGAGGAAAAAAAGTGTCCCGATGGTCCCAGTGTGTTCATACACATCACTATCAAAATATATCAACATATTCATCTACAAAATGGATCAATAAATGAACCTGAATATCAAAAAATGATGTTGGAAGCTCTTTCTCCATCAGACATAGTACCTCCCTTCATTCATTAATCTCTTTTGATGCAATCCATCTATTATCGATAATAAATTAAATTACCAAGAAATTAATTCATAAAGAAAAGATATCAAATAATTTTATATATTAAACATAAAAGTATGATAATCACCTTATAAGTGATCCAAGATGATAGATTATGTCCCGTACTCCTTTCATTGCAAATCCATTGATAACAAGAGGTAGAATATGCTTTAGAAAGTTATGCCAATCATGTGTCTTTAAACCAGATAAGCTTCTGTCATCCTAAGTAAACATGTTTTGGAGATGCTCCATATCATGTAGGTTTTTGAATTGATGAAATCCTATTATTGATAATTTGCATCACCTTTCTCGTACGTATCCAAGGGGCAGGTTCATAAGTTATTTCCTATCAATTTGGCCATAACTTTAGTTTTGAGTTTTGATCGTTTAAATCATTTCTTGATGCTATTATGTCTTTTAATCCAAGAAGATGTTTTTGTAATGAATAACCAACATTTTTGAATATATGCATAGGATTTAGAAGATGAAAAATATTTAACTCTCCAATACTCCAAAGAATATCATATTGACATATTATCTGTTGGCAAAAATTTTCCATTTATCTCTAATCTTCACATTCTCATCATCTTTATCCTCACTGAAGATTTTAAATTATGAATCTATAAGAGGTCCTTTTGTCGATTTCCCATACCAATCCATAGGTATCATTGGTTTTGGACAATGACCTATTTCAATCTTTCCATTAAAATGTATCGCTCCTCTTTTGCATCGTAATGGATGATCATGAGGCAAGAACTGTCAATGTCAAAAATAAATATTTTTGTTGAGATTCTTACTAAATATTGATCTCAACCAATCACTGCAGTAAGGAAACTTATATCCCTTAGTAGATATTTTTGGATGCATAAAAACCATAAAAGTATAATTAGAAGTCACATAGAATTGTATATATAAATAAAAAAATTACATCATTACCTAAACAAATGCTATATCCTTGAAAATCATGTATAGTCCAAGTCACAATTCCACGAACCATAATGTTTCTTTGATTAATGATTTTTGATACATCAATGATATTAATACCTCTCCATAACTTTTTGAGACTATCAATGAGAGGAACAAGATATAGATTCACGTGTTTAACTTGTCTTTCTCCTAGGATTAAAAGTGAAAGCAATAAATGTTATTTTTTAATGCTAAGCTATGGTGGGAGATTGTAGTTGGTGCTCCCACAAGCCATGTTGATAATTTAGTAGATTTCATCGAAAATGGATTAATCCCATCTAATGCAACACCCAACTTTAGATTGCATCTCTCTTGTGCAAAATCAGTCCATCTTGAATCAATATGTTGAAAAGTTGCACTATCTGCTGGAATTCTCATTACTTCATCAATACTTTTATGATCAAATCCCCATGTCAAAAGCTTTGATAATTCAGGGTTATGAAACATATGTTTAATTCGTGAAGTTAATGGAAAATCTCTCAATACCTTTCTTGGATTTACCCTCTTGGTCCTTATATCGAGGAGATTGACATTTTGGACATGTCAAAGAGTCTACATATTCACCTCTACATAAAATACAATTGTTAGACATGCATGTGTACAATGATAATCTATACCAAGATTGTTGGTTATCTTCTTCATTTCATCATGTAATGTAGGAAGAATATTGTTTCTTGGTAAAACTTTCTGAATAGTAACCTGCAAGTTCATGAAAAGAATTATAGTGAATGAAAATAAGTAAATAAATATGTGTATATGCATGTGTATGTGTGCACATCTGCATGTATATTTGTATGTATGTATGTGTGTATATGTGTATGTGTGTGTATGTGTGTGTGTGTATGTATATGTGTGTATATGCATGTATGTGTATGTATGAGTATGCGTATGTGTGTGTATATGTGTGTATGTATGTGTGTATATATGTATGTATGTATGTGTGTGTGTATATGTGTGTATGTGTATGTGTATATATGTGTGTGTATGTGTGTATATGCATGTATGTGTGTGTATGTGTATGTGTGTATGTATGTATGTGTATATGCAGTTTGTATGTGGATGTGTGTGTATATGTGTATATCCACATATATGTGTATGCATATGTGTGTATGTATGTATATATTTGTATGTGTATGTGTATGTGTGTATATCTATAAAAAAATAGAAAAACAAACAATATATAATAATAGTGTCGAAACAGATACATCACTCCATCCAAAGTGATTTTGAAGATTGAGAATAAGTAAGCTTGCACTTAGTTGTGTCAAGCGACTTCCTTCATATATACACTTTAGAGATTCTTCTCGAAGATATTTCTCATTTTTTGAAATATCAATGCTTTCACTGTCATTTTGATACCAATCCTCAATAAAATATGCCATTCCATCATCATCATCAAACCAATCTTGTAGTTCATCTTCTTTTGAATATAGTTCTTTCAATCTTGCATATTCTATAGGATCACTTTTGCATAGCCTCTTCATGGATGCTTTTGATAAATGAGGTCTTATTGGTAACTCTGAATGGTGTGGAGGAAGATCATCAATATCATACATTGGAATCTACAAACATGAATAAAACTCATTTGTATTCCATACATGAATGAAGATTAAACTTAAAACACAAATTTAAATATGTAATTTAATATGAAAAGAGTTTCAATTAGTTAGAGTTTTCATAGTAACACATGATAGGTGGACATAAAGTTTTCATTGCTCTCTAAAAGGTGCTCTTGGAGGTCTATGCCATCCATAATTCACTAATAATTCATCACCAATACACGATGAAGTAATAGCACTCACAACTATGTTTCTTGCTACATCTCTACTCATGTATGGTGATTCATGACTATTTTCATGCTCTTCATGATCATGTAAGTCAATCCTAGTCTCCTCATATATATATATATATATATATATATATATTATATGACCACAAAGTGTGTGGGATTTGAACTCATGACATACCGGCTAGGATTATATGGGCTAACCACTTGCCCAAGAAGCCATGGTTGAGGATTACTTCCTAATCCTCCCTCTTAGGGTGTGACTCGACCATCTCCTGCATGTCATTTCTTGAGTCTTACACTCTCTTCCCCCTCTAGAGATCATTGTCCTCAATGATCAATCCTTGATCTTTTCTTGAATTGATGTCCTCACTCTTGCATAGTCTCTTGGACCTTGGTCTCTTGAACCCTTGCTCTCAACCTTGGTCTCTTGAACCTTGTGTTTCCCCTTCTTGGCTACTTGCCTATGACCTTGCCTTGTTCGTGACCTTGGTCTCTTGAGCCCCTTGCTCTCAACCTCAGTATCTTGAACTTGGTTATCACCTATGCTAGGTATCTTGGATCCTCAATCTAGTGCTTCCATCTGATAATTAATTCTGATAGCTTTCCAAAAATATTTTACATGTCTAAATCCAACCTATGGGTGAGGACACTCTAATCCTTGATGGGCTTATCTTTGAAAGCGATGCACGTGCCTTCGTTGCCCAAGCTTACTTCCTAAGCTCTGGTACCAATTGTGGGATTTGAACTCATGACCTACTAGCTAGGAGTATGATGGGCTAGCCACTTACCTTGAAAGCCATGGTTGAGGATTACTTCCTAATCCTCCCTCTTAGGGTGTGGTTCAACCATTTCCTGCATGTCATTTCTTGATTTTAACAAAGTGACATAAGAGTGACCTCAGAGTTCGGAGGCACATACAAATACTCAACAAGAAAGAGACCACAACCAACACCACTGATAGTGGAGCAAGCAATCATATAGTGATTACCCCAAAGGTTGGTCCTCTATGCCATCCTCTATATCTTCTTCTATCATATGTTTGTACTAGAGGACGATCATGAGTTGGCAATGGATAATCTCTAGCTATTTCAATCTAGGAGATAGAGGATTTCAAGAAACCTTGGCTTGTAATTGATAAATGGCATGTCAATGATGTGGAGGAAGAATATTAGCATTATTAGTAGGAGAATCATCATCATCATCATCATTGAGTAAATATTCCTATATTAAATTTTATTTTTATATGACTTTCAAATAAAATAATGATGAATTTATGGAATCATTACATACCCAAAACATGCCATAACAAAGATTACATCAGCATATAAATGCCCTTGATAGTAAAAATCATCATAATTCCTATCGGATGACACATGTGAAGTCGTTTCATGGATAGGAGGTGATGGAGTACCCTCCGATTGATGAAATCTGATTATAGTATAACAATAAAAAAATATATATCAGTCATGTATGTATCCATTAAATATTAGAATTAAAAGTTTGATATACTTATATTAAGTAGTCCTTGCATGGTTAGAAGACGGTGGTGGAGGTCCCTCTGATTGATCAAAATCTAATTGTGTAACAAAAAAAGGTATTAGATATTAATACAAATACCCACAGATACACATTTTGACATATAAATACACATAGACAATCATAGAAATACACATTCACACATACACATATACATATATTCACCCATACACACATACATACATTTACACATGTGTGTGTATGTGTGTATGAATGTATGTATGTATATGTGTGTATATATGCATGTGTGTATATATGCATGTGTGTATGTGTGTACATGTCTGTGTTTGTATGCGTGTGCACTTGTGTGTATGTGTGTGTATATATATGTATGTGTATGTTTGTGTGTTATGTATGCATGTGTATGTGTGTGTATGTGTATTTGTGTGTATGTGTATTTGTGTGTATGTATGTATGTTTATTATAATTTCTTATATTATAACATAAATGTTTTTATTCATTTTCACTTGTTTCTTTTCATGAGTTTAAAACAAAATAAGAGCTTTATGTGGCTCCTATTTGCGATTTGTTCACTTAAAATGGAAGTAAACATTAGAAACTAAGAGATCTGGATCCGAAGTCACATTTAAATTTTACATATGATGAATGTGGCTGTGGATCCAGAGCTCTTGGTATTTAGTGCTCTTTAAAAGGTGCTCTTGGAGGGCTACGCCATCCATTATCCACTAATAATTAATCACTAGCTAAGAGGTGATATATGTGTGTGTATGTGTATGTGTGTGTATGTGTATGTATGTGCATGTGTATGTGTGTGTATGTGTATGTGTGTGCATGTGTGTGTATGTATGTGTGTGTATGTGTATGCATCTATGTGTATGTGTGTGTATATATGTTTATGTGTATGTTTGCATGTTATGTATGTGTGTGTATGTGTGTATGTATTTATGTGTGTTTATTATAATTTATTATTATTAATAATATTATAGCATAAATGTTTTTATTCATTTTAATTTGTTTAATTTTAGGAGTTTAAGACAAAATGAGAGCTTTATGTGACTCATACTTCTAATTTATTCACTTAAAATGGAAGTAAGCATTAGAAACTAAGAGCTCTGGGTCTGAAGTCACATTTCAAATTTACATATGATTAATGTGACTCTGGACCCAGACTCTTGGTTTCTACTGCCCTCTATACATGTGACAACTAAGTATCTTCCTATATTTCCACTAATGTATGATGATTCATGAATATTTTCATGCTCATGTATGTTTGTGTTTATATGTATGTGTGTGTGTTTATGTATATGTGTGAATGTGTATGTGTGTGTATGTGTATGTGTGTGTATGTATGTGTATGTGTATGTGTATGTATGTATAAGTGTGTGTATATATGCATAAGTATATGTATGTGCATGTTTATAAATTTAATGTTTTTTCTTGTATATTGATCATTTCTTTTGTTTGAGATTAAAATAATAGGAGATATTGTATGGCAGAAAGAAATAAGAGAAGAGTTGACATACCACCAGAGACATGGTAGTATTTTGTGCAGATAGCTACGTCTTCAAGAATCATTTCCTCAGTAGAAGGTATGCATAATAGTTTATATTACTGTGAATTATTATTCTCATATGTTTTATAAATATTTTATATTTACTCAATGTACTTTTGTTTCATTAAATAAACATAGGCTCCTACAAAGAAGAGAGTTGAATCAGGTCATACGTTGCATTTAGGCCAAATGGACCATCATGGTTTTGTTGCTACATTTTTAAGTATATGTATTATTGAAACTATATTTTTTATTTTATTTAAGACACTAACCATTAATCTTTTTTATTTGTTTCAATGTAGCGAAAGGACTATGGTCATTATCATATGAAAAAGGAAATCGAACTTATGCTACATATTGTGGATATTGAGGTTTGAGTTAGAAAATAAGAGATCATCCAAATGATTTTTGGAGTATTATTAAATTTGATACAGTTTACTTTATTTTTATTGATGGTTTATATGTTTTATATATTTATGTTTGTAATATGTAATACAAGAGTATTATGGAGAGGCTGATATGGATGATGTGGAGAGACAAACACAAGAGGGTCAATATCAATTGTCATGGGGTACTGACTCCTCTACCCATGATGCCTCTTCAAATACATTAGATCATGGAGATGATCCTGACGATGTGGATGATCATGATCCTTGGGTGATTCAAATGATTGAAACTTTATATTGGATGTATTATGTACATTGATACACACACACACACACACACTATATATATATATATATATATATATATATGTTATGCTTTTAATTGTGTCTATGGTTTGAGTTCATAATTTTATTAAGTTTAGAGTGTTTATTCAATTAATTTAGTTTATTAAAGTGAATTATATGACTAAAATGTACGAATGATTTTTATTACAATTTATATTCAACATGTGATTTATTACTTTAATTGTATAAGTAAATCATAAAATGTGTGTTTGTGTGTGTAGTTGTGTGTATATGTATGTATGAACATGTAGGTATATATCTATATTTGTGTATGTATGTGTATGTGTATGTGTATATGTGTATATGTATGTGTGTATGCGTATATGTAGGTGTATGTGTATGTGTGTATATGTAAATGTGCATATATGTATGTGCATGTGTGTATATGCATGCATATATGTATGAGCATGCATGTGCGTGCACATGCATGTGTATGTGCATGTGCATATGCATGTGTATATATATGTGCATGTGTGTATATGTGTGTGTATATGTATGTGCATGCATGTTCATGTATATGTGTACATGTGCATGTGAATGTGTAAGTATGAGTATGTTTATTTATGAAAACAATACAATTTAAATGATATACAAACAATGAAAATTGTACTTACAATAATTAGCCATATATTATGTTCACAACAAAATTATTGTCCGTTGGTTCAATCATTATAAGATACTTGTACTTTAAATTATGCAATCATAGTGGAATATTGCAATATGTTTAAAACTACTCTAGTAACATTGAAAGATTGACCAATGAACTAATTTTTGTTTCAAACTCAAGAATAGGAATACATATCACATAAATGTGTGTGTATGTGTGTGCATGTATGCATGTGTATGTGTATGCACCTATGTGTATGTGTGTGTATGTGTATGCACCTGTGTGTACGTGTGTGTACATATGTGTATGTGTATGTTTGTGTGTTATGTATGCATGTGTATGTGTGTGTTTGTGTGTTATGTATGCATGTGTATGTGTGTGTTTGTGTCTATATGTGTATGTTTATTATAATTTATTATATGTAATAATATTATAACATAAATGTTTTTATTCATTTTAATTTGATTATTTTCATGAGTTGAAAACAAAATAAGAGCTTTATGTGACTCCCACTTGCGATTTGTTCACTTAAAATGAAAGTAAGCATTAGAAACTAAGAGCTCTGGATCTAGAGTCACATTTAAATTTTACATCTGATGAATGTGGCTTCGGATCTAGAGCTCTCTAAAAGGTGCTCTTGGATGGCTACACCATCCATAATTCACTAATAATTAATCACCAACATGTAATGAAGTAATGGCATTGACAACTAAGTATCGTCCTACATCTCTACTCATGTATGGTGATTTATATATGTACGTATGTGTATGTGTGCGTATGTATATGTATGTGTATGTGTATGTTGTTGGAAATTTAGTAGGCCCATAACTAATACCACAGGTCCAAGTTCCATAAGTCCAAGATCAACAACACAGATTTCGGCAATCTTCCAATATTGACAAAACATGAACATACCACACTTAATCATATAAATGATGAGACAAAGATAGAGAGAGATTAGACAACATGTGTAAAGAGTTACGTGAAATTTAGTAGGCCCATAACTAATACCACATGTCCAAGTTCCATAGGTCCAAGATCAACAACATAGATTCCAACAATCTTCCAATATATTGACAAAACATGAACATACCACACAACCATATAAATGATGAGACAAAGATAGAGAGAGATTAGATAACATGTGTAAAGTGTTACGTAAGTCACTACTTACTCACACTATCATATATACAAATGTCAATTTACAATGTGGGAGCAAAACTCTCAACCACTCTATGTGAACAGAAATAGATGGAAGAGCGTATATACAAATGTAACAAACATATTCAGATGTATGGACAAAAATCTGAATATATATGAGATGTGTGTCCTGATAGGTTGTAGAAGAGTGAATATGAGTGACACAAAGAGGAAGAATCAGTCTAATATTGATAATCAGCAAACCCTCATCTAAACTTAGGCTATGGAAGACCCTAAATCACATACGTGTGTGAAAGATCACATACTTACAAAAGTAGCAAAGAATTCTAACAAGTTTGCTGCCAGAAATCCTCAAACTCATATGAACATACCTTCTCGAACACCTCATCCAAATATACATAAAGCATACATGTACTAATTCTCTTCTAACTATGCCGAATAAGACTCCTCCTAATATGGATGCTACTGCCTCCATAAAATTCAAGTAGTACCTGTGTCCATAAAGAGAATATGTACCTGAATTCTTAACATAAGATGCAAATATTATGTTAACCACCATCCAATGTAATTGAAGTACACCGAAATCTTCATGTAGAAGACAATCTTCAAATACACCATGTGAATGGCCGATCCACACCACCAAGCTGTTGCGGGGTAAATCCTCTCCATAAGCAAGAGTGTGAGCACACTCTCTTCTTCAAGAAGAACTCCATAGCCGCTCCCCAACATGCTCCAAGATGGTAACATGGCTGCCCCATGTGCTAAGAAGCACCACCTCTATTGAGGTACCAAAGCTTCCAAAGCTTGTGTTGCAATAGGTGTAGGATGAATCAACAATGAGCCAAAGCTCTTGTTATATAGTATTTGGCTACTCTTGAAAAGAACTCCAAAAGCACATAAAAAACTATGATCGATCATAAAAAAACAAATGATCGCGGCGTGATTCTAATTCGATGCTATCCATCGTCATAGATAAAAAACATGCCAAAATTACTTCACGATTTTGCTGTTTGCCATCCGTGGGACTTGAACTCGAACCAGCATGATGAGAGGCCATTGAAATAACCACGATGCTGCTTTACTTTTGCTGAAGAGACTAGTAGAACAGTAGCTACTAAAGATCAATTGTTATGGCCAGTCTTGGGAATTTTGGACACATGTGATATTGTTTCCAACAATCCCCCCCTTCAATGTCACAATGGTACAAAATGAACTCAACATGTAACTTTATTCATCTGCAAACTGATGTAAACTTCAAACTTGTACTCCCGAATCGACCTTCAAACCTTTTCTTCAAAAGTTTTCCTCAAAACTGAATTTGACTTTCCTTCAAACTTCAAACACCTGAACTTGCTGAATATGAACCATAATACTTGGGAAAATATGCAAACTAGATATCCAATAGTGTACTCATCAAGCAATCACTGCTTGACAACAAATGTAGCAAGTACTGACTCTGAACCTGCTATGTCTTGTCTTCTCAAACCTGAAAACATACACTAGGATCCACATATTTGCATTTACCTTACGAAAGCTTTCTCAACGTACTTCTGCTGTGTCATGTAAATACACTAAACATAATCAAGAACTGAATCCTGGAACCTGTGACTGACAACTCACAACTTAGTGTATTATGAACATTGTTGGTTCATCTCTCACTATACTCAAGTTAACTCAACTCAACTCAACTCAACTCATGAGTCTCATCAAAATTTCATATCTATGATGTCATCTTGTCATCATCCTTGTTCTAACTATAAGTCCTTCATACCTCTTTCCTTCAGAATCTGGCATAAACATATATGTGCGCACCTCTAAAACATACCTCTCTGAAATATCAAGCTTCTCTTCAATAGAATTATGGAACCTTCTCTTGAACAGGAACACCCTAACATGAACTTTCTCCAGACATTCTCCTTCTTCCTTCTTCTTTCAAAGCTAGAACATAAAGAGAAACTGACAAAGGAAATATAGAAATACCTGATATAGGAATACCTCTAGATATGACTTTGTATTCTTTCACATATGGCTAAAAAATAAGTCTTCATGTTTCATCACCCCCCTGGATGATTTAACACTAGTATCTAGAATTCTTCAAATATATTAGACTTTATGAAATCTGGAACGTGTTCCTTCATAAATCAGATTTTTCATAACATTAATACCTGTGTCTGAAACAAATAATCTGAACCCTTTTATTAGCATTGTGCACATGCCAATAGCTTTTCCTGTCATTCTTCAGCTTCCCAAAATCTAGAATAAGGTTAGTTGATCTATCATAAAAACCTTGTCGAAAGCATTTTAGGATTCATAACCTTCTGCAACATAACAAGTATCTTCTTCTATCTCTCTGCAACATAAATCTGATAGAACCTAAATCTTTGACTTACTTCTTCCAATGCTAAGAACCTTACAATCAAAGGATAGACAATTGACTCATAAATACTCAAGATATTCAAGATCATTCAAGATCTATCAAGATCTATGATCTCTACAACAAAATTCTTGTGTAGAATCTGCTCTTATCAAACCTTCATGATTGAATGTTTGATTTGTTACCTGAATGTCTCTAAGTGTTCATGCTTTTCACATAAAGTTGTAAAACTTTTCTTTAACCAAATCCTTTTCAAGAATATGCAACTCCTACTTGAAACATAAGTGGACAAACTCTCACCTTGAGAACTCCAAAAGGTGCAAGTTGATACTTCATATCTTCATATTCTACCCAAGTGAAATGTGATAGTACCTGCTTGACTTTCTTTTGGCTAGCTCCACTTCTCAATCAAGTAATAGGATGTGATGGAACACCTTTTTGAATACAAGCATGTATCCAAAAATATAGACAATCATAGAAAGTAGATTCTTCAACTGACTGATATATCAAAAAATCTGAATTTTCTGAAGTTTTCGAAAAATAATGAATATGAGGTAACCCTTCCAAACCTAAAACCTCTCTCTAAGTCTCCAACATCTTCTATAAATACTCTTTTACCTTAAGAGTTAGATAAAGAAGAAATATACTTCTCTACAACTTGTCATATACCAAGTAGCTCTGAATTAACACTCCATGAATTCTTTGAGGGAACATATAAGTTGCTTGCTCAAAAACTTCAACTTATATATAACTCATACATATGATTCAAAACATACAAGTTGTCTTCAAAATCTGTTGCTTTTCTTTCTCTCAATGCAATTCTTTGTCAATTCTTTTCTTTCTCTCAATGCAATTCTTTGTCAAATGCAAAACAAGAAACTGCTTCCTCTTCAGACTATCTTCACACAAGATGTTCTCATAGACTTGTCTTTGGGTGTAGAGGATAAAATAGGAAAAGTATATGGAAATGTTGGAAAACAATGTTCCTATTGATCCATTTTATCCAGAGTTTACAAGATGTGTACAAGCTTTTATACTCCCTCCTACAAGAATACAAGCTGACGGGTGCCAACCGGATATGTAGAGTCTTTTAGTAGTCTTTGTATAAGAAAACGCACAAGCACGTGTAGCTGCTTTTGTCAAGTCTTGTACAAGCAAAAGAAAATGGCGATGTGGCTAAGTCATGAACTTCCTATTGCATCCACCAGAGTTCGAATCTCCTAGCTGGCAGCGTGAAAGCTTTTCATACGTTTTTGATTTTAATTAAATCAAATTTGGACAGCGAACGGATCACGATGAAGTTTTATGCTTTTCGAATACGACTAGCGAACGTGTTTTCCGATCTTGCTTTATTAGCGATCGTAGTGTTTTTTAAAGGAGCTTTTGAGGGGAGAACATCCTATATAAGAAGGTCAAGCTGATTGTTCTAATCATCCTTCACCTAGGATCAACACAAGCTTTCTAGAGCTTGGACCTCAGTAGAGGTGGTGTTTCTTCTAGCACATGGGACAGCCATGGTGCTAACTTGAAGCATGTCTTCTTGGTGATTCTTCTTGGAGAAGATGAAGAGTGTGCTCACACTCTACCTCATGGAGAGGAGGGTATCTCTTGTTCATGGCAAGAAGACTTGGTCATTAGCAGCTTGATGGTGAGGATCGCCCATCTACATGATGTTTTTGAAGATTGTCTTCTACAGGAAGATATTAGGTTGAAGATTATCTTCTACAAGAAGATGTCTGGCTACTTCAAAGACATTGGATGGGACCATCTACATGGCGTATTTGAAGATCATCTTCTACAAGAAGATGTTAGGTTGAAGATTGTCTTCTACAAAGAAGATATCGGGCTACTTCAAAGACATTAGATGGAGATTAACATAAGATTCACATCTTATGTTAAGTATTCAGGTACATATTCTCTTTATGCACACAAGTACTACTTGAAGTTTATGGAGGCTGTGGCGTTCATATCAGAAGGAGTCCTATTCGGCATAGGTACAAGAGAATCAGTACTTAAATGCTTTATGCATATTTTTATGAGGTGTTTGAGAAGGTGTGTTCACATGAGTTTGAGGATTTCCGGCAACAATCTTGTTAGCATTCTATGCTACTTTATATGTATGTGATCTTTTCACACACGTATCTGACTTAGGGTCTTCCATAGCCTAAGTTTAGATGTAGGTTTGTTGACCATCAGTTTCACACTGATCCTTCCTCATTCAATCACTCATATTCACTCTTCTATAACCTATAAGGTCACACATCTCATGTATATTCAGATTTCTGCCCATACATCTGAATATGTTTGTTACATTGTACATTCACTCATTCATCTATTTCTCATCACATAGAGTGGTTGAGAGTTTTGCTCCCACATTGTACATTGAACATTGGTATATATGATACTATGAGTAAGCGATGGCTTACGTAACACCTTACACATGACGTCTATTCTTTCTCTATCTTTGTCTCATCATCTGTATGATTAAGTTGTGTTATGTTCATGTTTTGTCAATATGGAAGACTACTGGAATTAATGTTGTACATGAATGGAACTATGGAACCATGGACCTGTGACATGAGCCTAAGGGCCTACCTCACTTCCACCAGGAAAATATAAGAGAAAAGGAAGTCTTACTTTCCCTTTGGAAATGTTGGACTTTCTTCTTCTGCATCTTTCTTCCACCTGATGATGTCCACATCTTCAAACTTCTCTTCCATACCTTTTGTTCTCTTCATTTTGAAGTAGCAAGCATTCTTAACTTCTTCAAATGAATTTTTCTCTTCCTCTAGTGTTAAGAGTAATAGACAAAACAAACATGGTATATAAATGGAAGTGAATATAGAATCATGTTTTATCATCTCCACATATCCTTGAATCAAAATTCTATTTCAAATGATTAATATGACTGAATTCACCAACCCTTTGGCTGAATGCTGAATTACCTCTCTAGTGTACCTAGATCAAATTCTGTACCTAGATATCCAACCAACTTACAACACAAAATTGGCTGAAAACAAAATTGATGCTCTCTACATTTGTCTTCTTAGATGAGCTTTCTTGCCATGAAAGAGATCTATCAAAGCTGTCCAGAAAAACCTCTAGATACCTATTGTGATGTAGCTAATGCTTTTAACTTTCAAAAAATGAAAGTGTATAAAAGCACTCCTTGAATCCTTCAAATCTCTTCATAATTGCTCTTCTAAGATATGACCTGCAAATGATAATCTGATAGTAGAAATTGATACCTGTGATTTGATGTGGATCTGGTTCCTTAATCTTCTCCAAACCATTGTTTTTCCTTGAATTTAAAGTAGCCTTCTCTTCATCAAGTCTTGGTCTTCAAACAATACTTTTTGTAAAATATTTTCATACTTTTCCAAAAGTATTCTGCTAATAACAGATCATCAACTCCACACTGATGAATATACATGTAACTAAATTGTCTAATTCTCAAATCTCTACTCATCTAGATTAGGTGTGTATGTCAAATGTTAGAAGATGCTCTTAAATCATATGTTGTAAACCTGGAATTCTGGGAACCTGGGAGCCTGAATGAGCTCTGATACCAAAACCCTACAGCTTTGATACCAAAACCCTAAAGCTCTGATACCAAATGTTGGAAATTTAGTAGGCCCATAACTAATACCACAGGTCCAAGTTCCATAGGTCTAGGATCAACAACACAGATTCGAGCAATCTTCCAATATTGACAACATGTGTAAAGTGTTACGTAAGCCACTGCTTACTCACACTATCATATATACAAATGTCAATTTACAATGTGGGAGCAAAACTCTCAACCACTCTATGTGAACAGAAATAGATGGAAGAGTGTATATACAAATGTAACAAACATATTCAGATGTATGGATAGAAATCTGAATATATATGAGATGTGTGTCCTAATAGGTTGTAGAAGAGTGAATATGAGTGACAGAAAGAGGAAGAATCAGTCTAAAACTGATAATGAGCAAGCCCTCATTTGAACTTAGGCTATGGAAGACCCTAAATCAGATATGTGTGTGAAAGATCACATACTTACAAAAGTAGAAAAGAATGCTAACAAGTTTGCTGCCAGAAATCCTCAAACTCATATGAACATACCTTCTCAAACACCTCATCCAAATATGCATAAAGCATACATGTACTGATTCTCTTGTACCTATGTCGAATAGGACTCCTCCTAATCTGGATGCTACTGCCTCCATAAACTTCAAGTAGTACCTGTGTGCATAAAGAGAATATGTACCTGAATTCTTAACATAAGATGCAAATCTTATGTTAACCACCATCTGATGTCTTTGAAGTACACCGAAATCTTCATGTAGAAGACAATCTTCAAATACATCATGTGAATGGTTGATCCACACCACCAAGATGCTACAGGGTAAATCCTCTCCATAAGCAAGAGTGTGAGCACACTCTTCTTCTTCAAGAAAAACTCCATAGCCACTCCTCAACATGCGCCAAGATAGCAACATGGCTGCCCCATGTGCTAAGAAGCACCATCTCTATTGAGGTACCAAAGCTTCCAAAGCTTGTGTTGCAATAGGTGTAGGATGAATCAACAATGAGCCAAAGCTCTTGTTATATAGTATTTGGCTACTCTTGAAAAGCACTCCAAAAGCACATAAAAAACAAAACTCACACGATCATTTTCTCCAAAACGTAATCGCGAAATCTCTGTTGCTCGTCTGTCTTTTATGAGACAAGCTAAATAAAAAAACTTCATGTTTCGTGCTACCGGTGCCAGGATTCAAACCCGTGTGGGTTGGATGAGAGGACAACGACTTAGCCACATTGCCCCACGCTTTTGGTTGTAGTTATGGCCAATCTTGGGTATTTTGGACACATGTGATATTGTTTCCAACATATGTGTGTGTATATGTATGTGTGTGTATGCGTATGCGTATGCACCAATGTGTATATATGTGTATGTGTATGTTTGTGTGTTATGTATGTGTGTATGTATTTGTGTGGGTTCATTATAATTTATTATTAATAATATTATAGCATAAATTTCTTTATTCAGTTTAATTTGTTTATTTTCAAGAGTTTAAAACAAAATGAGAGCCTTATGTGACTCCTACTTGTGATTTGTTCACAACTGGAAGTAAGCATTAGAAACTAAGTTCTTTCGGTCCAAAGTCACATTTAAATTTTACATATGATTAATTTGACTCTCACTACAAGGAATACGGGCGCATAGCGATGGTTAAGGAGACACAATTTCATTGCTATAAAATTGCAAAAAGCATTGCAAGAAGCATCGAGCACGGACCGTCAGTTAAACGACAAGCAAAACGATGTTTTTATGGATGTGTAGCACGACAGGATGTGCGACACTCGTAGTGAGCGTCGCTAAAGTGACGATTTAAGAAAACATCGCATAAGCGACACTTTTTTGCATTGCATAAGTGACAGTAAATAACGTTGCTTATGTGATGCCAATTGCAGTGCTTTTTACGATGCCTTACCATCACTTACATGATGGATTTTTGACGAGAAAGAATTAAAACATTGGAGGCTCTTCGATCGGCATCTTCATGCATTTGATCGAAGAGCTCTCCAACGTTCGCAATTGCAAGCTGAAACATTTGGTTGCAGAATTGTTGTTTTGTCTATTCTCTATCTTATTGTCTCTCTCTGTCTCTATTTCTCTCTTTCTACCTCTTTCTCTCTTTGAATTATCTCTCTCTCTCTCTCTTTATTGCAAGTTATTCAAGAAGGTAACCAAGCAAAAAATATGGCTAACTATTTTAAGTACAATTTCCATTCTTTGTATATCATTTGGATTGTGTTATTTTCATTACTAAGCATACTCACACTTATTGATATGCACATATACACTTATATATGATGAAGATGCACATTCACACATATACACATATACACATGCACATACACACACACATATACACACACATACATGTGCACATACACTTACACACACACATCACATGCATATACACAAACATTTCTACAACCACATAAAAAGACTTGCATGCATGCATTATTGCATATATATATATATATATATATATATATATATACACACACACACACACACATTAACATATACTTAAATACATGTATATGCACATCCACATGCATGCACATTCACATGCATGTACATGGATGCAAATGGAAATGCATCCATATTCACATGCATGTTTCATACGTATACACATGCATATACATACACTTGTATATGTTTATACATATACATGTACATATGCACATATGTATATATACACACACATACACATATATACACATATATATGCACATATGTACACACACATATACACATACACACACATGCACATACATACATATACACATATACATGCACATACACACATATACACATACACTTACACATATACATGCACGTACATATACACACAAATACACATGCACATGCACATAGACATATACACATGTATACACTTACACATGCACATGCACATACATACATATACACACACATACACATGCACATGCACATACACATACATACATATACATACACATACATACACATATACACTTACACATGCACATGCACATACATGCATATACACATATACATATGTACATACATTCATATACACACACATATTACACACATATACATGCACATACGTACACACACATATTACACACATATACATGCACATACATACACACATATGAATGAATTGTATAATTAAAGTACTGAAACACATGCTTAATATAAACAATAATAACAATAAATAGAACAAAACTTTTCATTACTTAATACCATACACACAATTCAAAACATAATTGAAATGAACAATATATATATATATATATATATATATATATATATATATATATATATATATATATATATATATATATATATATATATATATATATATATATATATATATATATATATATATATATATATATATCAATGTAAATACATATCCAATGTCATAATTAAGAATCCTAATCATCATCATGATCATGATCATCGTCATCCTCATCATCATGATCATCCGCATGATCTGATGTATCTGTGTGAGCACCTTGTGATGATCGAGATCGTCCCTCCTGTGTCTATCTCTCCACCTCATCCATATCTGCCTCTCCATAATACTCCTATATTAGATATAACAAACATAAATAAGTAAAACAATTAAAACATCCATAAAAATAAAATAATTATATAAAATTTAATAATATTCACAAAGGCATCTAGATGATCTCGCATATACTCGCTCAAATGCCGATATCCAAAATGTGTAGCATACTCAATCTCATGTTTCGTAGGATATTGGCCATAATCCTTTCGCTGCATTGAAACAAATAAAAAAGATTAGTTTCTTGCATTTTAACTAAAATAAAAAATATACTCACAATAACACATATACTTACAAATGTAGCTACAAAACCATGATGGCCCATTTGGCTTAGGTGAGATGTGTGGCCCGACTCAACTCTCTTCTTTGGAGCAGCCTGTTTATTTAAAGAAAAAAGAAATACATAAATTAAATGTAAAAAATTACTAAAATATATGAAAATTATAAATATAAACTACTAATTTGTATATCTTTTGTTGAAGAAATGACTCCTGAAGATGTAGTTGTCTACGAAAAAACTACCACGTCTCAGGTGGTATGTTAGGTTGCCTCTTATTTTTTTCCACCATACAATATCTCCTGTTAATTTAATCTCAAACAAAAAAAAGAATCATAATACATACACATATATACACACACATAAACATAAACATACCCACATACACATATACATGCAAACATATACACATACATATATGCATACATATACACATATACATACATATAACATAAACACACATATACATATCCACATATATACATACACACATACACATGCATGCATATACACTCATTCATACAAAATACATGCATTTATCCCTCAATAATGTGTATTTGTGTATATGTGAATATGTGTGTATGTGTAAATGTGTATATGTGTGTATGTGTAAATATGTATATGTGAATGTTTATGTATGTAAATAATCAGATTATTAATATCAAATCCCATTATTTGTAGATTCCGATCAATCAGATGGAACTTCACCACTGTCTCTTAATTGTGCAAGGACTATATACTGTAAGTATATCAAACTTTTAATTTTAAATATGTTTGATAGATACATAACTGATAATTTTTTTAATTTCTTGTTATAATCAGATTCTGATCAATCAGAGGGCACTCCACCACCTCCTACCATGCAATGACTTCCCGTGTGTCCTCCGATAGGAATTATGATGAATTTTACTATCAAGAGCATATTATATGTTGGTGTAACTCTTGCTATGGCATGTATCAAAGAGTTCATGGACTTGCTGTTCATCAATTACAAGCAGAGGTTTCTAGAAATCCTCTACCTCCTGGTCTAGAGACTGATACGGCTGGAGATTATCCATTGCTAGCTTGTGATCGTTCTCTAGTACAAACATATGATAGAAGAAGATATGGAGGTTGGAATAGAGGACCACTTCCTTTAGATGGAGAGGTTTTCAACTTTTGGGGTAATCTCTATATGATTGCTCCATCCACTATTACTAATGCTGGTCGTGGTCTCTTTATTGTAGAGGATTTGTATGTGCCTCCGAACTCTGAAGTCACTCTTGTGTCATTTTGTGGCCCTATATATGGATGGGGAGATTGGCATCGACTTGCATGTTATGTTCAAAGCATGAGTACTTATGGAATATGCTTGAATGCAGCATCCCTTACTAGTAGAAGGATTTCACATGCAAAAAATGAAAGATTATATATTGATGGAAGACCTTACATGCATGGAAATATAACATGTTTATAAAATAGTAGCAACGAGGGTTACATAATAGTTCAAGGACTAATTGCACATTTGAGGAGCATGAAAATAGTCATGAATCACCATACATGAGTAGAGATGTATCAAGATACATAGTTATCAATGCTATTACTACATTACATGATGGTGATGAATTATTCATGAATTATGGATGGCATAGACCTCCAAGAGCACCTTTTAGCTAGAGAGAGAATGAAAAATTTCTATCCATATTTAATAACTTATATATTTAATTTTATGTTTAAAGTTTAATTTTTATTCATTTATGGAATACTAATGATTTTTATTCATGTGTGTAGATTCCAACCTATGATGTTGATGATATTCCTCCACACCATTCACAATTTCTAGTAAGACCTCATTTATCAGAAGCTTCTATGAGGAGGCTACGCAAAAGTGATCCTGTGGAAAATGCAAGGTTGAAAGATCTATATTCAAAAGAAGATAAAGTACAAGATTTGTGCGGCAATGATGAAGATGATGGCATGGCAAATTTTATTGAGGATTGGTATCGAAATGACAGTGAGAGCATTGATATTTCTAAAAATGAGAAATATCTTCGAGAGGAATGTCTAAAGCATGTATATGAAGGAAGTTCTTTCACAGGACTAAGTGCGATCTTACTTATTCTCAATCTTCAAAATCATTTTGGATGGAGTAATGTATCTGTTTCAACACTATTAAGGTATAATTTTTAAATTTCTATCTATTTATATATATACATGCATAAATATATACATATAAATACATGCATATATAGACATACACATAATTATACATGAATGCATACACACATATAAACATACACACACATATACACACATACATGTGTTATAAAATGGGAGACAACCAGATGATTCAGTGGTCTAGATATCTATATGAAAGTTTTCAGACCACAATAAACAAAAAGAAAATTAGAAATGAAATCAAATATACATAGCTACACATGCATACATACACATACATACATACACATATATATACACATAAACATACATGTACACATGTTATGAGAGTAAAGTCAAATTATACATACCTGTATCGAATGAAGATATTTTGTCCATCTAAGCTTTGGAATTGTCTGCCCAACCTTTAGAATCTTCCTGACATATATGCTTCTCCTATTCTAGTCAACCTAATACCTGTGCTGCTAACTCTTTTATGAACCTTGCATACAAATATTAAGTATGAGCTAGTTATGGAGGTATTAAGTCGTTTGAAAAATAGGAGAAGTAAATTTACCTCGAAGAATTTGAAGGATGGAAGAATAATTTTAAAGGATGGGCAGACACAAAGTGTTCATTCAGTGCAGGTTTTTGTTTTTACCTTAGCTACCGTACGAACAAGAACTTGCATTGAATGAAAACTTCATGTCCACCCATACTTTAGAATTATTCATCCATTTTCCAAAATCGTCGAGAGAAATTTGTTTGTCTTATTTTCAAACAACCTAATACCTCCATAGTTAGCTGATACTTAATCCTTATAAACAAATATGTAAGTCTTAGTTAGCAAGGCAGGCAATAGATTGATTATAAAATGGGATATAGCCAAATTATTTAGTGGTCTAGATATGAAAGTCTACAAACCACAATATACAAAAAAAATTAAAAACAAAATCAAATATACACAGCTACACATGCATACATACATATACATACATACACATTCATACACACATACACATACATACATACATACACATATATACACACATACATATACATATATGCATACACATACACATATGTATATATACATACATATACACCTATAAAACACATATACACACATACATACATATACACATACACATACGTATATGCATGCACATGCATATACACATCCGCATACACATACACATAAGCATACACATATATAAAATTATATGCATATATATATATATATATATATATATATATATATATATATATGTATATTTGTTTATTTATTTTTATTAATATGTCTTTTTTTGATGAACTTATAGGTTATTATCTGAAAAGTTTTTACGAAGTCAGAATATTCTTCCTACCTCACATGATGAAATGAAGAAGATAATCAACAATCGTGGTATAGATCATCAATGTATACATGCATGCCCTAACAATTGTATTTTATATAGAGGTGAATATGCAGACTCTTTGACATGTCCCAAATGTCAATCTCCTCGATATAAGGACGAAGAAGGTAAAATCCCAAAAAAGGTATCGAGACATTTTGCATTGGCTCCACGGATTAGACATATGTTTCAAAGCCCCAAATTATCAAAGCTTTTGACATGGGGACATGATCATAAAACTACTAATGGAATAATCAGAATTCCTCATGATAGTGTTACTTTTCAGCGTATTGATTCTACATGGCTTGAATTTGCACAAAATCCATAGAATCTAAAGTTAGGAGTTGCATTAGATGGGGTTAATCCATTCTCCACAAAATCCAATAAATGGTCAACATGGTCAGTGGTAGTCATAAACTACAATCTTCCGCCATATCTTAGCATTAAAAAGGAACATTTAATGCTTTCACTTTTAATCCCAAGAAAAAGACAAGTTAAAGATATGAATATATATCTTGCTCCTCTCATTGATGATCTCCAAGAGTTATGGAGAGGTATAATGTCATTGATGTATCCAAAAGCATCAATGAAAGACATATTACGGTTTGTGGTATTGTGGCTTGGACTATTCATGATTTTCTAGGATATGGTGTTTGTTCAGGTAAATTTGAGGTAATTTTTTTATTCAATATGCATACAAATAAATGTGATTTAATTTAACTATATTTTTATTGTTTTCATGATGCAGGAATATCTACTAAGGGTTATCAAGCTTGTTCATATTGTGGTGATTGGTTGAGATCAATCTATAGTAAGAATCTCAACAAAAATATTTATCTTCGACATCGATGATTCTTGCCTAATGATCATCCATTAAGATCTAAAAGAGAAGTGATACATTTTAATGGAAAGCTTGAAACACGTCAGTGTTCAAAACCTATGACACCTATGGATTGGTATGAAAAATGGATAGATAGACCTCTGATAGATCCAGAATCAGAAATCTTCAGTGATGATGAAGATAATGAGTATGTGAAGAGAGGTAAAGAAAATTGGTACTCGCAGAGAAGATATCAATATGGCATTCTTTGGAGTATTGGAAAGAGTTAAAAGTATGTCATCTTCTTGATCCTATGCATATATTCAAGAATATTGGTTATTCACTATGACAACATCTTCTCGGACTAAAAGATACCATAACATCAAGGAATGATTTGAAAGATCAAAACTCAAAACCAAAGCTATGGCCAATTTTTGATAGACATAGATAGGGAACGACTTATGCACCTGCTCCTTGGGTACTTATAACAAAAGAGATACAGACTATCAACATTAGGATTCAATTGATTCGGACTCCTATAGGATATGGAGCATCTTTCCAAAACATGTTTAATTTGGATGATAAGAGCTTATCTGGGTTAAAGACCCATGACTGACATAACTTTTTGAAACATATTTTACCTTTGGTTATCGATGGATGTACACCAAAAGGAGTATGAGATGTGAGATATCATCTTTGATCGCTTATAAGGTAATTATGATACTTTTATATTTAATATATATGAATATTTGATAGCTTTATTTTTGAATTAACTTCTTTATAAATTTTTTTATGATATGTATAGGTGGATTACATCAAAAGAGATTGACAAAAACTTGATCCCACAAAAAAAAATGTGAATGCAAAGAGCTACTATGTTTGTTGGAGAAAGAGCTTCCTACTTCATTTTTTGAAATTCAGGTTCATTTATTAGTCCATCTAGATGAAATAGAGATTGCAGGTGTTGTCAATACTCGGTGGATGTTTTGGGTCGAGCAATTTATGTTGGAACATCAAGCTTACACTATGCTTGAGGTGGATTTGATCTACATCAAAGGCTATCACATCGAAAGAATATCCGTTGGAGAGTTCTTTTTCATATGCTCATTTATTGTATTTTTTTGAGAGATTTTTGATGGTTCATTTACCGTTGTAAAAGCCTTGACCTTTACACATGTAAATATAGAAAGATAGAGCCCAAATCCCACGAATTTGTGGTGGTTGAAGTTGCATTCAATCACCTAAAAGTAGATCAAAGTAGATCTTCACTTTTCCTAGATTGTAGGAAAGTGAATTGATTCCCTCCAACAACCATTACCACCTTCATTTGAATTCAAATTCAACTTGTAAAAGTCATGGAACACTCCTAGAGGCTATATAAGGACTTGAAATCACTTGTAATTACATGGAAGCAATATACATACACTTGTGACCATCATTGTCTTGCTCCTTCAATTCTCTGCATCATCTTCTTCGCCAACAATAATCTTGCAGAGGCTGCTGCTCTCTCTTCAAAGCTCCAAATTGAGTGCAAGATGATTGAGTGGAAAAGTATTAGTTTCTAGTTTATGCCTATACATTTTCATAGCATTTGGTTGAGTAAATTGGGAGAAATTTGAGTTTTTCTGGGTCGGGGTCAATCTCTACGTATTCCTGAAAAATAGGAAGTACCACCAGTGAATGTCGCATTCATTCCTATAGCATATTTTGCTTATTCCTTATACTTTTGTGCATTCCATACACTCAACCCTATGTGTATCACTCCCATAAAAGGATTTTTTCTAATTGTAATCACGCTGGTCGCTATGGGCATTTGAAGTTCATTGTCTCTTCCATAGATAGTAAGTTTTTTGAGATAATCGAGCCACGAACCTATCTGTTTTGTATCGACTCATTCTCCTTGATGCTCCAAAGTACATAGTGTGTTTCTTAGCACTTATTGCATGCTTATAAGGTCTATTTGAGTCTCCATAAGTTCAAGAGCTGGTCTTGTTCCGGTTGGCTTGACCAAACTTCGTCGCTTTGAAACATACTTTTCTACCTTCTACAAGCTTCTCCAAGTTCTTTCAAAGGTATTAGAGCTAGATCAAGATGGGTGAAGGCTTTCCTTCAATGATCGAGAAGCTTGATCGACACAACTATGCAGCTTGGCAAATCAGAATGGATGCCTATTTGCAAGGTAGAAATCTTTATGGAATTGTAGTAGGTGATGAAGCTATGCCTATTCCAAGATCCAAAGGAGGACCTACACAAGAGGAGACAGATAAGCTCACACTTTGGTGCACAAGGGATGCTCAAGCAAGGTCATACATACTAAACTCTATCTCTGACTTTCTATTACCACATATTAGAGGATGCAAGACATCTCAAGAGACTTGGGATGCTCTCGAGACTTTCTTTTCTGCTAGTACCAAAGCAAGAAAGAATCATCCTTGGAACGAGTTCAACCAAATGAAGAAGACACCTAAACAAACCATCACAGAGTTTGTTACCAAGCTCAAGGAGGTTGCGGATTAGTTAGCATCCATTGGAGAGCTGATTGAAGAAGAGGTCATCATGAGGCAAATTCTCAACGGCATTCGAAGTGATAAGCAATGGCAATCCTTCACGACAACTTATGATCTCATCATGGGTGTGCAAACTCCAGACTTCAACATCTTTCTTGGACAACTCTTCAATCAAGAAGCCAACAATAGCATAAAGGAAGGTAACTCTTATCATGGTAATTCAACTAGTGCTCTATATACAGATAAGAAGGATAAGAAGCAGAAAGGCAAGAAGAAGGAAGAAGATGAAGAAGAGACTTCTCAAGCCAACTTTGCAAGCAAGAGCAAGTGGAAAGGGAAGAAGAAAGGACCAAAGCAAGACAAAGCCAAAGGTCAGAATGTTCAACCTTGTGCCATACGCGATAAGACCAACCACACCACTCATAATTGCTGGTTCAATGGGAAGACCCAGAAAGGAAGTGGAAGAGGTGGATATGGCAGCAATAGAGCCAGAGGTGGACACAACTTCAACAATAACAATAGAAGCTATAATAGAAGAGACTACAACAATTATTCAGAAGATCAACCACATGAAGAATCATTGCTTCTTATGAATCTAAGCCACAAAGAAGGTAAAGAAGATGATCATTTGTTCTACATAGATTCAAGATGTTCGAATCATGTTGCAGGCAACATTGCTCTTCTATCTGATTTGGAAAGTCCAAAGCATAGACATGAAGTGCAAACAGGGGATAACACAATGGCAGGACAAACATTCTAAGTAAGGTTCTCTATGTACCCACTATCACTAAAAACCTAATAAGTGTAGGCCAAATAGTTGAGAAAGGCTTGCAAGTTAGGTTCACCCAACATGGAGCTTTTGTGGAAGATCCATTTCAAGGCTTCAAAAAGATAGCCCGAGGTGAGAAGCATGGTAGGCTCTTTACTTTTGAGGTAGGAGAAACCAGGAACATAGCTCTATTCAACTTTGGGTCTCAAACCCTAAGTGAGCTTGAAGTGTGGCATAAGAGACTTGCTCATGTGAATGAAAGAACCTTGAAGGATATATGCAGGGATCAAAGTGTTCTAGGACTACCGAACATATCAAAGCAACACATGATCAACAGGTGTGATGCATGTCAGATTGGGAAGGCACAAAGACAACCATTCAACCACAAAGGCTACATCCACAACAACTTATTGGACTTAGTACATACAGATGTATGGGGACCAAGTCAAGAACCTTCATTGGCAGGATCAAGGTATTATGTCTCATTTATTGATGACCATAGTAGATGGATTGTTCTATACTTTATCAAGAGTAAGAATGAAGTGTTTGATTGCTTCAAGAAGTATCTTGCACATGTGGAGAATCATACAGGTAGAACACTAAAGAAGCTCAGATCTGATGGAGGGGGAGAATACTTCTCCAAAGAGTTTGATGAGTTCTTGCAGGACAAAGGTATCAAAAGGGAAGTGACTTCTAGGTACTCTCCTCAACTAAATGGAATTGCAGAGAGGAGAAACAAGACATTGGTTGGATCAACCCGAACAATTCTTGAAGAGAAGAAGTTGCCACATTATCTATGGGCAGAAGCTATTTCAACTGCTGTGTACCTTGTCAATAGACTACCATCCAAATCACTTCAAGGTATGACTCCTTATGAAGCATGGCATGGAAGAAAACCTAGTCTTGGACATTGCAAGGTTTTTGGTTGTTTAGCTTATGTTCATGTACCATCACAAATAAGAGGTAAGCTAGATGAAAAGGCAACAAAGGCAGTGTTTATTGGATATGATTCAACTCAGATGGGTTACAGGTTCTTCAATCCTTCAACCAAGCAATTCACTACAAGTAGAGATGTTGTGTTTGAAGAACATAGGTCTTGGTATGATGAAGACAAACAAAAGGTAACACTACCATATGATCTTGATTCTCATCAATTAGGAAGCAAGCATGATACACAGATCCAGGATCCAAGAAGTGATACAGACGATGACCAAGATGAAAGAGAAAAGGATACAAGCTATGGAAGTCAAGAGGCAAAGCAAAGATGCAAGAGGTTGGAGAATGCTCAAAACAAGCACCTAGAAGATCAGCAAGAGAGAAGAAACAACCAGAAAGGTATGGATATAATTCCACATTTGTTACGAAGCATTCAATCTACTTGGCAAAAGATTCTATTTCAGAGGAACCCTGAACCTATGAAGAGGCAAAGGGAAACCCCAATCGGGAAAAGGCCATGAAAGAAGAGATGGATGCATTGCAGGAAATGGAGACTTGGGATTTGGTTCCAATGTTGTCGAATCAAAAGGTAATTGGTTGCAGATGGGTTTATAAAGTTAAAAGGAATTCAGATGGATCAGTTTGCAGGTACAAGGCAAGATTAGTTGCCAAAGGATGCTCACAAACTCATGGTATAGACTATGAGGAAACATTCTCACCAATTGCAAAGATGACTACAATCAGGACATTGATAAGTTAGCTGCTGCAAGGAATTGGAGACTCCTCCAACTCGATGTGAAAAATGCATTCTTAAATGGTTGGATAAGTGAAGAGGTATACATGTCACAACCACCAGGTTTATAAAACCCTAATCATCCATCTTATGTTTGCAGACTTAAGAAAGCATTGTATGGATTGAAACAAGCTCCTAGAGCTTGGAATTATAGGTTGGTTACATATCTTCAAGATCAAGGGTTCAAAGCTAGCAGCTTAGATCCTTCTCTATTCATCAAAAGTGATCACAATGAGGTTATCTATCTATGTGTATATGTAGATGATATTATTGTGATAGGTGATGATCTAAATGGCATTCAAAGGATCAAGAGACACATGCAAGAGGAGTTCAAAATCAGTGACCTAGGTGAGCTCACATATTTCCTAGGTATGCAGGTGATATATACAGATGAAGGAATGTATTTGACTCAAAGAAGATACATTCAGGATCTTCTTCTCAAGTTCAAAATGGAGAACACTAAACCTACGGGTACACCTTTGGAGATGAATCATAAACTAAGTGTTTATGAAGGTGAGAAAATTGAAGACATTAAAGAGTATCAAAGCTTGGTAGGTAGCTTGATATATGCTACTCATACAAGGGTAGACATCTCATATAGTGTGGGAGTGCTTAGTCAGTTCATGCACTCACTGAGAAGACCACACATGGATGCGGCTAAGAGAGTACTTAAGTATCTCAAAGGTACAATCAATGAAGGTATATTCTATCCTTACTCTTCAAATTTGGATATCAAAATCTATTCAGATGCAGATTGGGCAGGAGCTAAGGATGATAGAAAAAGTACATCTAGTTACTTAGCATTTGCAGGTTCAAAGCTAGTGTCATGAAGTTCCAAGAAGCAACCAACAATTGCTTTATCCTCAACTGAAGCAGAGTACAAAGGCTTGAGCATAACAACTCAAGAGGCAATATGGTTAAAAGCATTGTATGCAGATTTGGGACTTTGAGTTCCAAACCTCACATATTTGGAGATAATGTAAGTTCCATGCATCTAGTGGCAAATCCTATTTTCCATGCGAGAACCAAGCACATAGAAGTCCATTACCACTTCATCAGGGAGAAGCTCATGGCAAAGGAGATTGACATTTCTTTTGTTCCTACTGAAAAGCAAGTAGCAGATATGATGACGAAGGCACTTGATGGAATAAAGCTTTGTAGATTCAAAGTTATGGCAGGTATTCAACCTATCAGAGAATGAAGACTCAAGCATAATTTAGCTTGACGGGGAGCTATTGGAACATCAAGCTTACACTATGCTTGAGGTGGATTTGATCTACATCAAAGGCTATCACATCGAAAGAATATCCGTTGGAGAGTTCTTTTTCATATGCTCATTTATTGTAATTTTTTTGAGAGATTTTTGATGGTTCATTTACCGTTGTAAAAGCCTTGAGCTTTACACATGTAAAGATAGAAAGATAGAGCCCAAATCCCATGAATTTGTGGTGGTTGAAGTTGCATTCAATCAAGCAATCAATCACCTAAAAGTAGATCAAAGTAGATCTTCACTTTTCCTAGATTGTAGAAAAGTGAATTGATTCCCTCCAACAACCATTACCACCTTCATTTGAATTCAAATTCAACTTGTAAAAGTCTTGGAACACTCCTAGAGGCTGTATAACTACTTGAAATCACTTGTACATAACATGGAAGCAATATACATACACTTGTGACCATCATTGTCTCGCTCCTACAATTCTTTGTGTCATCTTCTTCACCAATAGTAATCTTGCAGAGGCTGCTGCTCTCTCCCCAGAGCTCCAAATTGAGTTCAAGATGATGCAATGGAAAGATATTAGTGTCTAGTTTATGCCTATAAAGTTTCATAGAATTTGGCTTAGTAGATTGGGAGAAATCTGGGTTTTTCTATCTCAGGTTCAATCTCTGCATATTCCTGAAAAATAGGAAGTACCACCAGTGAATGTCGCATTCATTCCTATAGCATATTTTGCTTATTCCTTATACTTTTGTGCATTACATACACTCAACCCTATGTGTATCACTCCCATAAAAGGATTTTTTCTAACTGTAATCACAGTGGTCGCTATGGGCATTTGAAGTTCATTGTCTCTTCCATAGATAGTAAATTTTTGAGCTAGTCGAGCCGCGAACCTATCTGTTTTGTATCGACTCATTATCCTTGATGCTCCAAAGTACATAGTGTGTTTCTTTGCACTTATTGCATGCCTATAAGGTCTATTTGAGTCTTCATAAGTTCAAGGGTTGGTCTTGTGCCGGTTGGCTTGACCAAACTTCGTCACTTTGAAACACACTTTTCTACCTTCTACAAGCTTCTCCAAGTTCTTTCAATTTATGGGAATATTAAAAGGTTATGTGTGACAAAGAGTGAAACCAGAAGGATCCATGGCAAATGGTTGGATGCTTGAAGAGTGCATGTATTATGTTAGTGAGTACCTTGAAAGAATTCATGAAGAAGCTCTACGTGCATGGACCAATGAGTCTTCTTCAAAAATAACAGATGAGGTATTATCAGGTAAGGGACTTCCATTTTTATTTACATTTCAAGAAGAAAAATGATGTTTCTCTTTTGTAGCATATAATGGTGAATGCATGCAAGCATTCCTTAGCGAGTACGAACAAGAACTTCAAAATCTCCATATCAGATGAGCAGAGAGAGTTAATGATAGGTTGTGAATGAAAGGTAATTTTATTTTAATAATATTTTATGTTTTTCATATATGTATATTAGTTTCTATTTACTGATGTAATTTCTTTTGCAGGCTCTAATGTTCACTAATATGTGGGCTTTTGGACAACATATTAGAATCAAAGCCATTGATTCTTTACGTGAAATAGAGATTCTAGTATTGTTGCTTCTTTCAAGCAACTATCACGTGCTAGCTCAAAAGACACGAATCTTATAGATGGTGAACTTGGTTACGTGGGAACTGTTGTTGGTATCTACGAAATATCATTTTGTACATTCAAACATGTAGAAAAAAGTTCATATTTTTTATGATAGAGTTAGTTATTTTTTTAAGGACCTAATAATGTGCTTTTGTTTTTATATATTTTGATAGGTCATTTTGAAGGTTGACTGGTTTCAAGCCGAGTATAAAGGTTCCACATTAAGAAAGGAATTATCTGGGTTTTGGGAAATTGATTCTTCCAAGGTAATGTGATCTACTAAAGAACCATATATTCTTCCTACACATATTGAACAAGCATTTTTTATAAAAACCCAGATGCTCACCCTTGGTGGCAAGTCATTCATGTTCAACCTAGAGGTAGGTCATTGTTTGAATAGTTTATTGTTAGAGAGATCAAAGAAAGTCCTCTTGATGATTCACCATCAGATACTGATACATCAACATTTGAAAGAGAAATTAGAATCATTATATATGATAATGATACTAATCTTTTTGACGAAGAGGATAATACTCTACATGCTGATTCTACTGACTATGAAGAGGAATTACCAAAAATCAATATTAATCCATCAATAGATGATGTGACCCATGAGAACACAGATTTAACAATAAAAGAAATAAATGAAATCAATAAGGATAATGAAGATGAGACTGTATTGATGTCTTACCAAAATGATGGCAATAATGAAAACATATGAGCAGATTAGATAGTAAATTCTGCTCCAGTTATCGATCAATAACTTGAAGCTTCTGAATGGATATTAGATAATAGATTCTTCTTTATTCAACTAGAATATTGATGAATCCTACTAGAGAGATGAAATCATGTTCGTTAAAGTTAGAACATGAAGCTCGGGGGTATGCCTAATTATTTTATATATAGATTTATCGTCGAGGAGCAAATTTGTCTCATGTATGTATGCATATGTGTGTGTATTCATGTGTATTATATGTATACATGTGTTAGTATGCATATATATGTGTTTCATGTATATGTATGTGTGTGCATGTGTGTCATATATGTATACATGTGTTAGTATGCATACGTGTATATATGCATATGCATTTGTGTAAAATATTCATGTATTCATGTAATATATGCAAGTGTTTATAATTGTGTATGCATGTATAAGTATACATGTGTGCATGTAGGCATGTATATGTGATGTGTACATGTATATATGTATATGTGTCTATGTGTAAATGTAAATATGTATGCATCTATATATATTTATGTGTGCATTTAGGCATGTATGTGTGATGCATAATGTATCTACTCCATTCTATATTTATGTATGTGTATCTACATGATGTGTATATATCTTTATATATATTATGATCCTCGTTGATTTGAGTAGCTATATATAGAGGCATAAGGTTGGGAGGAGAGACATCTCTCTAGTAGGATGTTGGAGGAATAGATGCAATGTGTACTATACTTCAGTCATATGGCTAAAAGGTTGAATTAGTGTTTCTAAATTAGGGTTTTTAAAACCCAAATATCAAAATTAGTGTTTTCGAATTAGGATTTTTGAAATAGGATTTCTGAATTAGAATATTTATAATACGGTTTTTGAATTAGGATATATATGTATATATATATATATATATATATATATATATATATATATATATATATATATATATATATATATATATATATATATATATATATATATATATATATATATATATATATATATATATATATATATATATATATATACACACACACACACACACACACACACACACACACACACACACACACACACACACACACACACACACACACACACACACATATATATATATATATATATATATATATATATATATATATATATATATATATATATATATATATATATATATATATATATATATATATATATATATATATGTGTGTGTGTATATATATATATGCATGTGTGTGTATGTATGTGTATCTATATGTGTGTATGTATGTGTATCTATATGTGCATATGCATGCGTTGTATGTGTGTGTATGCATGTGTATGTGTATATATGCATGTAATTATGATTATGTGAGTCTATGTGTGTGTACATATGATTATGTATGTGTATGTGCGTATGTGTATGTGTCTATGTGTGTATTCATTATATGTGTGTAAATGCATGCATGTGTATGTGTGTGTAAAAATGTGCATGTATGTGTGCATATGTATTTATGTGCATGTATGTGTATATGTGTGTAAATGTGCATGTATGATGTATATGTTTGTGTATGCATGTATTTGTACCTTTAGTCTCACTCTTTTCTCTCTCAGGTGTATATGTGAGTGTGTGTATGCATGTAAGCATGTATGTATGCATATGCATGTGTATTATGTATGCAAATGTATGCATGTGTGTGTGTATGCATGTAAGTATGTATGTATGCATATGCATATGCATTATGTATGCATGTATGTGTATGTGTGTGTGTATGTGTCTCTATGTGTGTGTATGCATATATATGTGTGTATGTCTCTATGTGTCTATCTACACATATATGTGTGTGTATGTGTCCATGTGTTTGTGTGTCTATGTGTGTATATACATTTGTATCTATATATGTGTGTCTATATGCATGTGTATGTATGTGTGTAAATTTGTGTGGATGTGTGTATGTGTGTGTGTAAGTGTGTATGTGTCTATGTGTGTATGTGTGTATATACATGTGTATCTGTATATATATGTCTATATGCATGTGTATGTGTGTGGGTGTGTGTGCAAGTCTGTATGTGTCTATGTGTGTTTGTGTGTGTTTATATATGTGCGTGCGTGTGTGTAAGTTTGTATGTGTCTATGTGTGTGTGTAAGTTTGTATGTGTCTATGTGTGTGTGTCTATGTGTGTAAGTGTGTGTGTGTGTGTCTATGTGTGTATGTCTGTGTGTATGCATGTGTAAGTGTGTCTATGTATGTGTGTGTGTGTGTCTATGTGTGTGTGTAAATCTGTGTGTATATGTGTGTGTATGTGTGTATATGTGTGTATGTGTCTATGTGTGTGTATGTATCTATGTGTGTGTATGTGTATGCATGTAAGCATGTATCTATGCATATGCATGTGCATTATGTATGCATATGTATGCATGTGTGTGTGTATGTGTGTGTATGCATGTAAGTATGTATGTATGCATATGTATATGCATTATGTATGCATATGTATGCATGTATGTGTATGTGTGTATGTCTCTTTATGTGTGCGTGGATGCATATATATGTGTGTATGAGTGTGTGTCTCTCTCTATGTGTGTGTGTGTCTATGTGTGTATATTTATGTGTGTGTATGCATGTAAGCATGTATGTATGCATATGCATGTGCATTATGTATGCATATGTATGCATGTGTGTGTATGTCTCTCTACATGTGTGTGTATGCATATGTATGCATGTATGTGTATGTGTGTGTATGTCTCTCTATGTGTGTGTATGCATATATGTGTGTGTACGTGTCTATGTGTGTGTGTACATGTGTGTTTCTATGTGTGTATGTGTGTGTGTGTGTCTATGTGTGTATATGTGTTTCCATGTGTGTATATACGTGTGTATCTATATACATGTGTCTGTATGCATGTGTATGTGTGTGTGCAAATGTGTCTAGATGTGTGTGTGTGTAGGTGTGTATGTGTCTATGAGTGTGTATGTGTTTATGTGTGTGTATATGTCTATGTGTGTGTATGTGTCTATGTGTGTATGTGTATGCATGTATGTATGCATATGTGTGTGTATGTGTGTGTATGCATGTAAGTATGTATGTATGCATATGCATATGCATTATGTGTGTATGTGTGTATGTGTGTGTATGTGTGTGTGTCTATGTGTGTATGCATGTGCATTATGTATGCATATGTGTGTGTATTCAGTATGTATGTATGCATATGCATATGCATATGCATATGCATATACATATGCATATGCATATACATTATGTATGCATATATGTGTATGTGTGTATATGTCTCTCTATGTGTGTGTGTTTGCATATATGTGTGTGTATGTGTATGTGTGTCTGTGTGTATGTGTATGTGTGTATGCATGTGTATGTGTGTGTATGCATGTAAGCATGTATGTATGCATATGCATGTGCATTATGTATGCATATGTATGCATGTGTGTGTATGTGTTTGTATGCATGTAAATATGTATGTATGCATATGCATATGCATTATGTATGCATATGCATATGCATTATGTATGCATATGTATACATGTATGTGTATGTGTGTGTGTATGTCTCTCTACATGTGTGTGTATGCATATATATGTGTGTATGTGTATGTGTGTATGCATGTGTATGTGTGTGTATGAATGTAAGCATGTATGTATGCATATGCATGTGCATTATGTATGCATATGTATGCATATGTATGCATATGTATGCATATGTATGCATGTGTGTGTATGCATGTAAGTATGTATGTATGCACATGCATATGAATTATGTATGCATATGTATGCATGTATGTGTATGTGTGTGTATGTCTCTTTATGTGTGTGTGTATGCATCTATATGTGTGTATGTGTATGTGTGTATGCGTGTGTATGTGTGTGTATGCATTTAAGCATGTATGTATGCATATGCATGTGCATTATGTATGCATATGTATGCATGTGTGTGTGTATGTGTGTGTATGCATGTAAGTATGTATGTATGCATATGCATTATGTATGCATATGTATGCATGTATGTGTATGTGTGTGTGTATGTCTCTCTACGTGTGTGTGTATGCATATATATGTGTGTATGAGTATGTGTGCATGCGTGTGTATGTGTGTATGCATTTAAGCATGTATGTATGCATATGCAGGTGCATTATGTATGCATATGTATGCATGTGTGTGTATGTATGTGTATGCATGTAAGTATGTATGTATGCATATACATATGCATTATGTATGCATGTATGTGTATGTGTGTGTGTATGTCTCTCTACGCGTGTGTGTATGCATATGTGTGTGTATGTGTCTATATGTGTGTGTATGTGTGTATGTGTATGTGTGTATGTGTGTATGTGTCTATGTGTGTGTCTATGGTCGTATATATGTGTGTATCTATATATATGTGTCTGTATGCATGTGTATGTGTGTGTGTAAATGTGTGTGGATGTGTGTGTGTGTGTGTGTAAGTGTGTATGTGTCTATGTGTGTGTGTATATGTGTGTGTATGTGTATGTGTGTGTGTCCATGTGTCTATGTGTGTATGCATGTGTCTATGTGTGTATATATGTGTGTGTGTATGCATGTGTATGTATGTAAATTAGTGTGTATATGTGTGTGTGTAAATATGTGTGTATGTGTGTGTATCTATGTGTGTATGTGTGTCTGTGTGCATATACGTGTGTATGTATATATATATGTGTGTATGCATGTGTATGTGTGTGTGGATGTGTGTTTGTGTGTGTGTGTAAGTGTGTATGTGTCTAATATGTATGTGTGTGTGTCTATATGTGTATGTGTGTGTGTCTATGTGTGTGTGTATGTGTGTGTATGTGTGTGTGTATGTGTGTGTGTATGTGTGTGTGTATGTGTGTGTGTATGTGTGTGTGTATGTGTGTGTGTATGTGTGTGTGTGTCTATGTGTATGTATGTGTGTGTATGTGTGTGTGTATGTGTGTGTGTGTCTACGTGTGTGTATGCATATGTATGTGTGTGTGTGTGTGTAAATCTGTGTGTATATGTGTGTGTGTAGTTGCTTCACGAGAGGTGTGTGTCGATCTATCTCTCTCTCTTGCACTCTCTCTCTCTCTCTCTCGTCATAATCCCGGCACAAATGTGCCGAGAGAAATCCAATTTTTTTTAACATTCTAGAGCATCGCTTATGCGACGCTCTAGAAGATCAGGATGTCATGCATGCGATGATCCAACATCACAGACAATTTGCAAACATCGTTAAAAGCATCACTGTTTAGCGATGCTCTTTACGACGCATATTTTAAGTGATGTATACATCTGAAAACTAAGCATCTTTCTACATCTCTACTCATGTATGATGATTCATGAATATTTTCATGCTTATGTATGTTTGTGTGTATATGTATGTGTGTGTATGTATATGTGTGTGTATGTGTATTTTTGTGTATGTGTATGTGTGTCTATGTGTATATATCTGTCCTGTATGTGTATGTATGTATAAGTGTATGTATATGTGTATATGTATGTGCATGTATGCATGTTTATAAATTTAAATATTCTTTTTGTATATACTGATCCTTTTTTTTGTTTGAGATTAAAATAATAGGAGATATTATATGGTAGAAAAAAATAAGAGAAGAGCTTCCATACCATGTGAGACATGGTATTATTTTGTGTAGATACCTACACCTTCAAGAATCATTTCCTCAGCAAAAGGTATGCATAATAGTTTATATTAATGTGAGTTATAATTCTCTATGTTTTATAAATATTGTATATTTAATCTATGTACCTTTGTTTCATTAAATAAACGGAGGCTGTTGCAAAGAAGAGAGTTCAATTAGGTCATATGTTGCATTTAGGCCAAATGGGCAATCACGGTTTTGTTGCTACATTTTTAAGTTTATATATTACTGAAATTATATTTTTTATTTTATTTAAAACACTAACCATTATTATTTTTATTTGTTTCAATGGGGTGAAAGGACTATGGTTGTTATCCTATGAAAAAGGAAATTGAATATGCTACATATTGTGGATATTGACATCTGAGTGAGAAGATAAGAGATCATCCAAATGATTTTTTAATTATGATTAAATTTGATATAATATATTTTATTTTTATTGATAATTAATATGTTTTATATATTTATGTTTGTTATATGTGATACAAGAGAATTATGGAGAGGTCGATATGGATGATGTGGAGAGAGACATTCATAGGAGGGACAATATCAATCATCACAAGGTACTGTCCCCTCTACCCATGATGCCTCTAGTTCAAATACATTAGATCATGCAGATGATCATGATGTTGTGGATGATCATGATCAGTGGGTGATTTAGATGATTGAAACTTTACATTGGATGTATTATGTACATTGATACACACACACACACATATATATATATATCTATATATATATATATATATATATATATATATATATATATATATATATATATATATATATATATATATATATATATATATATATATATATATATATATATATATATATATATATATATATATATATATATATATATATATATATATGCATATATTCATTTCAGTTATGTTTTTTATTGTGTCTATGGTGTGAGTTCATAATTTTAATAATTTTAGAGTGTCTATTCAATTAATTTATTTTATTGAAGTGAATTACATGAATGAAATGTACTAATGATTTTTATTATAGTTTATATATAACATGTGATCTATTACTTTAATTGTGTAGTTAATTCATATTATGTGTGTTTGTATGTGTATATGTACATGTGTGCATGTAGTTGTGTGTGTATCTGTATGTATGCACATGTAGGCATATATCTATATTTGAGTATGTCTGTGTGTATGTGTATATGTATGCATGTATGTGTATATGTAGGTGTATGTGTATCTGTATGTGTATGTGTGCATATGCATGCATATATGTATGAGCATGCATGTGCATGCATGTGTATGTGCATATGCATATGCATGTGTATATATATGTGCATGTGTACGTATGTGCATATATATGTGTTTGCATATGTGTATAAGTATGTGTTTATGTGTATGTGTATGTGCATGCATACGTGTGCATGTAGATATGTTTATGCATGTGCAATATGTGTGTACGTGTATGTGTGTGTATGTCCATGTGTATGTATAAGTGTATGCATGTATGGATGTGTGTGTATGTGCATGTTTATGTGTATGTGTGTGTATATGTGTGTATGTGCATAAGCATGCGCATATGTGTGTGTATGTGTATTTGCATGTGTGAGCATGCATGTGCATGTATATGTGTATATGTGCATGTGAATGTGTAAGTATGAGTATGTTTATTTATGAAAACAAAACATTTTAAGTGATATACAAACAGTGAAAGTTGTACTTACAATAATTAGCCATATATTATGCTCGGTGGACTTTTTAAATAACTTACAATGGAGAGAGAGAGAGAGAGAGAGAGAGAGAGAGAGAGAGAGAGAGAGAGAGAGAGAGAGAGAGAGAGAGAGAGAGAGATCAAAAGAGAAAGAGGGAGAGAGAGAGAGCGAGGGATAGAGAGTAGGAGAAAGTGAGAGATAGAGAAAGAGAGAGCTCGAGGTCATAAGTGCAGCACAAATATGGACGTTGGATTGCTCTTCGATCAGATGCATGCAAAATGACAATTGAAGAGCGATGCATTTTCTTATTTTGGTCAAAAGCAAGTGTCGTATAAGCGATGTGCACACGTCGTATGTGCGATCCTCTAAACCATCACATATGTGATATTATTATGCATCGCATGTGTGATGCTTATTAGTACTGCATATGTGATGCTCAAAAGCATTGGATATGCGAAGCTCCCAATGTGTCGCATGTGCGATTCTCATATATGTGATGCTTGAATGAACATCATTAGTGGCCTATGAAATAAGATCGATATTAACATTGTTTTTAACAAAGGTGCATGCTCGATGCTCAATGCAACGGAATGCGCAATCATGAAGTGACAAAATTGTGTTGCTTCAATCTTTCTATATGTAGCATGGTATCTTTTAAATGCATGCTGTTGAACCTAACATGTATTTTTGAAAGTAATACGTAATTCAAATAGATATGACCAAGGAAGACCGAAGTATCCTCAACTTTTCGTCTGTAATTTGATAAAAGTACCGTTTGTGGAGAGACATGTTCATTATCATTATTATAGTAACTTTGAAGATATTTCAGAAACGAAGATTGATTCTTGCGCCTTCATTATGATAGTGTGGCCTGCATTCTTTGTTGATGGGTTAGATATTGTTTTCTAGTTTTAGTGGTAAAATGTGGCTTCAATCCTTTGCTGAGATGTACCCTCTAGCTTCTAGATGAGAGGAAGAGTTGCTTCTTTGACTACACCAAGAAACAAAGACCACGAGTCTGAATTCCACTACTACAGAAACAATTTTTTATAGATGGCTTGTTTCTAGCCATGGAAATTCTCCATATAAATCCTAAAATCATGGTGGTTAGGTGATTTCACTCATGAAAAATAAGTTTGAATGATAAAATAGAGGAATATTCATTTCTCCGTCTTAATTTATACAGTAGTAGTTTTATGGAAAATATCAATACAAAAATATTTCTAATATTTTCAAACGAGAAAATGTATTCTTTTGCATCCCATGCGTACTAGATTTACAAGTAAAACATCTTCAAGGTGGCACCATATGTGTGAATCTAAAGAAAAAGGAAAAAGATAAGAATCAAGCATGCAGTTTTGTGTGCATTTTGACCTTCGAGACATATCTCCCTTTGCTTGAGAAGATTTGATTAGTGTGATGCTTTTGAAAAAAAAAATTATATAATTTTTGTGTAATTCTATGAAGAAATATTTCAAGGCACCAATATCAATATTCTTCATGAGGGAAAAATAATTCCGCCAAAGTAGAAGAATTAAAATCTTGTCGTGTATGTTCAAATGAACATGCTAGTCATACAATAACATAATCTTCCTGTCCATACAATAACATAATCTCCCTATCCATGCATGTTTTTTGTTTGGGCCTTAGTCTCTTGAGGTCGGGGTGAAGGTTCAAACCCTCCTTACGACTGGATAGTTGTGGGCCCTAGGCCAATGTATTGCCTTTGAACAGTCTAACTTCTGCTTTGTGGGATACGAAGGGTCCCATAGGTATTTAGTATGCCATGTATGCAATTCTCGTCCCAATCATATGTCCTAGCATTCCCAAAATGGATAGTGTCTAGGGTGATGTAGTGTGGCCATGCACACTCATTTTACTACTCAAGGCAGGAACCTGAGGATAATCCCATCAGCTTAGGAACTTAAAAAGATTTTTCTTGTCCCACTCACATAAACCAATGGGCCATTTGGCCTATGTGTACAATGTAGTGTCTATTTCTTGATGGCTGATAGAGCGAGAGTTTTTCTAAGGTTGAACCTATCAACAGAAGATCCCTTGCTTTAGCCAATATTGGGTTGTGTACTTCTAAGGCCTGACCTTAGAGTGATGATTTGAATATCCTTTCTAATATCTTATAGTTATATACCTTTACACTTTCTATTTTTTACACTTGGAAAACTCTTTTAGTAATAAAAAAATCGTTTTGGATATTCCATAAAGATGCATAATTTTATTATTATGATAAAAAAATTAATTGTTTAATCTAGATTGACAAATCTTTGTACTTAAATTCTTTCAATCTCTCTTCCGTCCTTTGCTCCTTTAAAGCGACACTTCTGCACAATTCCATGTACAGCTGTCTATGTCTAGATGCGTCGTGCTTGTCGACATACCCAAGGCACCTTTGGGTACACTGAATTTCAAACAATTAAGCATGCATAATTGCAAAGCTTCGGTTCATAGTTTCAATGCGCTTTCTTGATTCTCAACTTCCCATTGTTATTGTGATTCGGATTTTTCATCATCGTTTGCCTTTCGAGATACATAGAGCTATCTATGGGGAGTAACACCTAGCCATAGCTCATTGCATGATGATGAGTAACACCTAGACATAACTCATTTCTTGATGAGAATATCCAACCATGTGTAGCCATTTTGTTCTTTCTCTTCCTCCACTGAACAATAGGAAATTATAAAGGTGTAAACTCTAGGTACTGAACTTATCTGAAGATCAATAGCTAATAATTCTACATAGTATACTACTAAATATGGGCATGTGAGTCCATAATTTCTGACAAAATCATGTCCTCAAGGGTCTACATGCTCACAGTTATCATAAGAATGGTCCAGAGATCGTAGGTCATAGTTTCTAGTTTCCCACGATAAGTAACCGACCATAAGAGTGATGGACCTCTTCTATAAATGTAATGTGACTTCTGTATGTCCATGGTTCTTTATGCCTAACTTGGAGACAATGGGCAGCTACTATATTTATACTGGCAGTTGAGTGTACGTGTAAGGGTAGTTTTGGTGAAGATGACTAAAAGCCATAACTGTTGATTAAACCATGTCCTCAAGGGTCTACGTACTCATGATTACTGAATGGTCTAGAGCTGATAGGTCATAGTTTCTAGTTTTCCACTAGAAGTAACCAACCATAAGAGTGATGAAGCTCTCCCATACGTCCATGGTTCTTTATGCCTATCTTGGAGACAATGGGCAGCTACTACATTTATATTGGCAGTTGAGTGTACGTGTAAAGGGTAGTTTTGGTGAAGATGACTAAAAGCACTGCATGTATAAATGGTAAAACAACATGCTTTTAATATTCTTACTCCTTTTGAGACCAATTCTCTTGAACAAGCCTCTCCAAAGGAAAAGAAAGATGATTCTCCTAGTAATTATGATTGTTTTTCCATGCTTCTGAGGCACATGAGAAGTAGAATGTATCCTAAAAACAATCTCCTACCAGAAAAAATTTGACCATTGTGCAAACTAGAGAAAGATGATTCTCTGGTTATCTTCATTTGGCCATCTCAATCTAATTACAAGGGACTCATTCCTTAATTCAGACTAGTCCCTTGATTAACTTCAGAACCATTTCCTTGATTCAATATAGGTCCTTGATTGAGCTTCAGAACAATTCCTTGATTTAACGTACTCCCCTGATTCAAATCAGCTCCTTGATTGCATTTCAGACCTATTCCTTGATACCAATGCAGTTTATTGTTTGAATTTAAAACCTAATTCCTTGGTTGAATTTCTGCATCAGTAATTTGAGCTCATAAAAATGCAAAAACATAAGTTCAATATTTTCTTGTATATGGGCACGTAGTGCTACTGTTAGGACCCCATTTTGGCAAAGCTTAATTTGCTGATCGTCATGGCAGATGCTAACTGCTAAGGTATTGGAAGCTCCAACGACAGGGAATTGGGCGATCAACTTCAACGCTGGATCTTGAACCTGCCTATACCGGGTCCATTTAGCGCACGTACGTGGGGCGGCTATGAGCTGGAAGAGCAGATCATCCCTGCTCATCCTCCCCTCGAAAGGTGCACGATTGTTCTTCCAGGAACGATGCCGCCGGTTGTGAGATTCCACCGTCGTCCTTGATCGCATATACAACATCAATTGCATTTGGTGTATTCGGGCTAAAACATTTTGCATGATCCTTAGCTTTGTTTTTTTCCTTCTGCATCGACTTGCTGTTGCCTGTTTTTTTTTTGCCGTCGAATATCTGTTTCTCTCGTGGCGTTGGGGGGCATCAATTATCCTGGCTCATCTGCTTTACTGATGCGATATGCTCACTAAGCAATCCTGATTCGGCATTTGCATATTTTCTTTTGCTTTCAATTTGCTTCGATTTGGTTGCTTATCATTTCTCTTTTCTCGTCAGTCATCCGCTTGCTGTTACCGCATTCTCATCTAAGTCCGTTTTATCTTTCAGTTTGCACTAATTGTGTAGGCATGTGTTTATGGCAAGAACTTGTGTTGATTGATTATCCCTTTCTGTAATTAATGCCATAGCATCTCCATTACTGTCTGTTTCTCTTGATCTTTAACCCCTGTTGATGCCCCCCAATCTACCTGATCACTTACCGAAGGCTCTGGTGAGATCTTCTTTGAATTACATCATCTTTGAGTCACATAGCAGCGATCTGAACTAAAGTCCTCGGATATTCCGTTTATCAGATTTCAGAGCTTTCATCTACATCTGCATCCAGACAAGGCAGGTTCGGGATTTGGCCCGAGTCCTCCTTAACCAATCATTCTAGTACGCATCATTAGCAGAAACTTATTTACCGTCGATAAGAAGCAGTGCCTGACAGCGTAAGACTCGAGCTTCTCAACAGTATAGTATACCAATGTTGCCCTTCATTGGAAGGACTAGTTTGGCTATGAGAAAAGGATTTCTTTGTGATTTTTGCAAGAGCGAAAAGGCCGGATTTCTCCGTCTGTACACGGTGAGACGCAAGGGTTAAATTTTTGGGTCCGTTTTGTCTTCAAAATTAGGCTTGAAAATCGCAATTTTTGTCAAAAGCATACATTGTGACACTTTCGCAATCATAACCATACAGAAAGACTGATAAATTTTGAGTAATAATGGGTTGCTCGGCTTCAAAGCAAGCATATGGGAGAACTTCAGACCAGCAGCTTTCTTCCTGGTATGCGCCTCTCCCAAGAAGTGCTTCTGCCCGACCTTACACACAACAGCCACCCTGCGAACCCCAGCAGCAACATGGTTCCTATGGTTTTGAAATTGAGGATGGTCCTAGTATCACTGGTGATTTCATCGGCGCCTTACAGAAGAAGAGACTTCCTGTTTTATCTTTGCGTGATCATGTCATTCGCCAATGCTCAATTCCGCGTAGTAATAGCTGTCATGATCAATATCCTCTCACAGAATGTTTAGAAGCCTCAAAATCAGGTTTCTACTCCAAGAGACCAAATGCTACCGGAACGAATGATTTATCTAGGAAATGTACTGCTGGAGATGACCAGCCAGTTGTTCTCCCTCAACAGAATTCGATAAAGAAGATTGGTGGCATATACAGAAGCAAGCACAGGAGTGCACAATCTTCTCCAAATGATGATGAACATTATGCGCCCTCCTATCACATTTATCTCAATAACTTATCATCGCAAAACGACTTCCCCCTTGAACCGATGGCATACGAGAACGACTGTGATGGCGACACTGAGAACATGCAGATAATGGAACACGGTAGCAGCGGAAGGCACGGTGTTCCGCGACGTAAGTCCCGATTTGCACCAAGAGGAAGTAAAATTCATCATATACGAACAAAAAGTTCTGAGATATTGCAGCGCTTCAACCTTCCGAGGGATGATTGCTGCACGGCAGAAAGTGGCTCTCATCGATCGCCGGAAACAGGAACATGGGAAGGAGGCTTGACGTCAAAAAGGAGAAAAAATTCGTTAGATCTATCAGTATCTTCCCCAATTTTAGATGGGCTGGAGGGGCACCCTCGGCATAATTTCTGCACGTTTAGCACTGTTGCAGAAAATCCACCAACAACGGCATTCCTGGAACAGGAGAGCCCGATGGACATAGATACTAGATTTGAATCAAATAATTGTGCAGACAGCTCAGCCTTCAATGAGGTCATCCCAGGAGGCTCGCAGCGAATCGCAGATTCCACAAACCCCGGTTCTAGGAGTCCTGAAAAGAGCCATGTGAAAACTCCAAGCAGTCCCCTTTTCGATCCTTCTATCTTAGCTGCTTTCGAGGAGGCCATAGAGAGCGTTCGCTGCTCAGATCTCGACGACACATGGATGCTAGACAGTGACAATAGCAATGAACCCAGTTCCTTCTCCTCAGGTAAATTTACATGGAACTCATCAGAGGCAAGCTCAGATGAGGAAAATGGTGGACGTTCTAATGAACTGTTTGGTAATGCCTTGGACGATAGCTCTCATGTAGGATTCCCACGTGAAATTGGTGATCAAGTTAAAAGGCAGAAGATAGACATCGCCTACACTGGTCTCCAGCAATTTGAGTTAAGGTGCCCTCCCAAGGGAGAGGATAAAGTCGTGCTCTATTTCACAAGTATGAGGGGGGTTCGTAGAACCTATAAAGACTGCTGTACTTTACGCAACATTCTGCAGGGTCTGCATGTAGAAGTAGACGAGAGGGACGTGTGGATGCACTGTAAGTTCAAAGAGGAGCTTGCAGATCTTCTGGGTGAATGGGCATTTCCGGTACCCCGGCTCTTCATCAAAGGAAGATACATCGGAGGTATTGAAGAGGTGGAGCAGCTGAATGATGATGGCGTCCTTACAAAATTAGTTGAAGATCTGCCGAAGCTTGGTAAGTCTAGAAAGACATGTGAGGGATGCGCAGATGTGAGGTTTATCCCATGCCTCACATGCAGCGGGAGCCGAAAACACCTGGATGATGAGATCGACAAGATTGTGCCATGTTTCGAATGTAACGAGAATGGCCTGATAATGTGCCCTCTCTGCAGGAAGTAGTAGGATCAGAGATGATCTCATTTACATGAATGCTACGTGGATCCAAAAGGGACCAAGGAAAGACTATGGCGTTCAGATGCATGTTACAGCCGTTTCAGAAATGAGAAATCTCATTCTTCTGGAGCTGATATCATTCCATGCAGGGAGATCGTCTCCGGGGCAAGATCGAAGGAAGATCAAAGATGAAATACAGGCCAGGTAACTATGGTCTACACATTGATCAACATCTTGCACATTCAAGGGAATATCTATCTGTTGCATGCTACCTTGTACACCAGTCCCAGATGCGATCACATGTACTATACTGATCAGCATAAAGCATAAAGCTGTTTCTTATGCCACTCTATCTACAATCATATTTTATATTGAGGACTACATCCACAATAGCAATCATCGTCTTCTTCATCGTTTCATCATCATCATCGGCGCATTTCTCATCACCATTCTAACTACATCTACTAGAGCGCTATATGCTGCTAAAAGAAATTACCGTAGGAACCTTGTTGTCGTCTTGCCTCATCATTGTTCATGATGATTCTTGTCTCAACATCATGAGCCTGATCTCATTGTTGTTGGTACTTCAGTTCATGATTAGACATGGTGATTGAGCTCATGACACTGGATGAGCAGCATTAGAAGTTTTCCTCATTTTATTATGTATCCCGGTTTCACACTAATTCAGAATCAATAATTATTTTGCATTTCCATCACCTTTTAGGTCTAGTTGCATCCATCCATATCTACTACCAAATTTAGCCTCGCCTACTGCTTTCTGTCGTAGTCCCAGTTTCGTCCAACATCATCCTTCTCATTGGCCACCTTATTTTGCATCCATCTTAACTGAAACCTGATCATAAGTTAATGTCATCGTAAATTTCAAAAGGCTGATCAACCTACGACCAGAACATCATCACTTCTTTGGATTATTCTAATCAAGACTATCTCTCTACGCTGGTTGAGCCGTTGCATCTTTTGGTGAAAAATCAACAAAATGCAAGTTTTCTCCGCATCAGCAAGGGAGAAGTCAGAAGAACGTCACTCATTGGTATTCTCATGGTTGGATGGCACGGACCTTCAGTATGTCGAAGCAGTAGCGGATTGGTGTTGAATAAATCAATTTTCACATTTGTACAGCTTGAACAAAATCTATTATATGTTGTGGCATTTGATAGTATACGTTTGGAGTGTTGCATGGTTGTATACGAATGCCTATAAACTTCATGAATGATGGCTTAATAGAAGGTTGATGAATATATTCTGCTTCCTTGTGTTTGATCTACGCGCAATATTATCAATACACAGAATTTTTCATGAATGATGTGTTTTGATAGAAGACTGATGAATATATTCTGCTTCCTTGAGTTTGATCTACGTGCAATATTATAAATACAAAGAATTTAAGATTTACTCCTTTTGTGTCACCGACTTTTATCAGGATGATCAATCACAGACGACATGTCGGGGTGCACGGATACGGCGGATATTCGCATCGATTTGTTATAATCAGTGTCTTGTTGGATAACATTCTATGGATAGCAATGCAATATATTTTTCTTTGTTTTGTTTTTCTTTGTCTGTAAAAACGCTCAAATAGAATCAAATCAAGAGACAGCTCTGATCTATGCGTTTTTGCATAAGTCTCACATAGCCTGCACTCACAGCCAATGCGGATGATCAATTTCATCAATGATAGCGATCTTTTTATACCACCAATTTCAGTTAGGATGATATGCACAATACTTTCAAAAGCACATGCCTGTATAATATTTCCGCTTATTATTAGCTTAATTACACTTCTTACGCCCGCCATGATGCTAATCCTTTTCCTTTAATAGCACATCTAGAGTTTTGCGACGTTATAATGTTTGGACTTTCCAGAATATACAACAGGCGAACTAAATTCTTCTGATCATTGAGCAAATGTACCAATGTTACACTTTCCGTTCAGAAAGCTTCTGGATCAAGTGTCGTTAGTCGTTTCTGAATGGCAGATGCGCAATGTTCTGCCATAAGTTGGGTTTCCAATTTGTATGATCTTAGCATTTCATGCCCTATAAGGGATTCTTCTTTCTGTTTTACACAGGACTTAATATTTCTGTCTTCAATTAGAATAATATATGGTCGTATCTATGGAATTAATTAATGGTTTTCATATGGAGGAAGTCTTTTTAAGTATTAAGCCTACCTAATTTTTTATCGCTTCGACTATAAATTCTGTTGAAATTGTCACAATTAGCGAGAAATTGGATAGTGTATTGCTGCTGGGCAAACTTGATACATTAAGTATTGGAAGCCAGATTTTTATCAAACAAACTGCGTAATAATATTTTCATCCTACTTGAATTTGAGTGAACTTCAGATGCTATGAAGATAGTCCTTTTCCATAATCCATAGGGACATGTTCCATTCCTTTGAGAGTTTGTAGGTTCAATTAGAGAAGGCAAGTTCATTATATATATATATATATATATATATATATATATATATATATATATATATATATATATATATATATATATATATATATATATATATATATATATGTGTGTGTGTGTGTGTGTGTGTGTGTATATGTATGTATGATATATATATATATATATATATATATATATATATATATATATATATATATATATATATATATATATATATATATATATATATATATATATATATATATATATATATATATGTGTGTGTGTGTGTGTGTATGTATGTATGTATGTATGTATGTATGTATGTATGTATGTATGTATGTATGTATGTATGTATGTATGTATGTATGTATGTATGTATGTATGTATGTATGTATGTATGTATGTATGTATGTATGTATGTATGTATGTATGTATGTATATATATATATATATATATATATATATATATATATATATATATATATATATATATGTATGTATGTATGTATGTATGTATGTATGTATGTATGTATGTATGTATGTATGTATGTATGTATGTATGTATGTATGTATGTACGTACGTACGTACGTATGTATGTATGTATGTATGTATGTATGTATGTATGTATGTATGCATACACACACATACACACACACACACATATATATATATAAAAGAATGAGGAAAAAGGGTCAACCAGTGAGACGGTGGGGGATAAGCTTCATCGTCGAGAGGGGAACAGCCCGGATCACCAGCTAAGGGAAGCCTTTAGGTTTTCTTTAGCCGTTTCCCTAAAAGGAGGGAAGACCAACATGGTCTTGTGCTAAAGTGTCCGTTTCCCAATAGGTTCTAATCTTAACTTCACGCCTAGGGCTGGCTCTTTCCGCCATGGAATGAGACCGGGAGACTCCCTATCCCAACCAGGGTTTGAGATGCCACACATAGGAGATTAAGGCATAGCGACAACTTGGGTGAATTGTAGCTAAGCCTTTCTGCGGGTTCATGAATCGCAGCTAAGCTCAACTTGGGTGAATCGGACTGAAAACGAAAAGAACATGTAAACTATCTACCTTTACCTATACCTAACGGTCAAATTTAGCCCCATAGGTTTTCTTTAGCACCTAACGTTTAAGCGAAAACAAAGTCTAGGATTCTGTTTCCGTTCAATCAAGCCATGATCCTAGTCCTTTTTGTTGATCCGCCGCCCCCCAAAATAATATGTTTTACCTGACTCACAAAATACTTACTATATATATATATATATATATATATATATATATATATATATATATATATATATATATATATATATATATATATATATATATATATATATATATATATATATATGTATGTATGTATGTATGTATGTATGTATGTATGTATGTATGTATGTATGTATGTATGTATGTATGTATGTATGTATACACACACATACACACACACACATACATATACATATATATATATATATATATATATATATATATATATATATATATATATATATATATATATATATATATATATATATATATATATATACATACATACATACATACATACATACATACATACATACATACATACATACATACATACATACATACATACATACATACATACATACATACATACATACATACATACATACATACATACATACATACATACATACATACATACATACATACATACATACATACATACATACATACATACATACATACATAGATATTGTAAGCCGTCGGATTGGCATTTGTAATTCTTTACTTTTTGTATTCCGCACGAACCGAAAGGTCGTTGCGAAAAGTTGTATCTCTTTATAAACTAATGGAAGGATGCTCCAGTGACGACCAGCAGAATCGCCAGACTGTCTGTCTCGGCGATTACATTCTGTGGAGTTACTGTGATGTTGTGTTTGAGAAATCTGAGTAGTACTGTCTTTTTCGTCTTTGTTTTGATTACATTAAGTTGCGGTTAGTCTAGTTCCATTAAGTTACGGTAATGAAGTCTGTGTTACGGTAATGAATAACTCCGGCGCTACGTACTGAGAAAGTATTAATCTGAGTACGAACAGTAAGTCTGTGAGAGAACGAACCAGAGTATTGATAGTAATTCGTATTATCAGAGTACTTTGAATATTAGTGTACTCTGATGCGAATGAGTCAATTGAGAAAATCAAGTTATAGGGCCTCTGATTATCAGACCCCTACCACTCCCAAGAACCCGAAAGAGTTTAAACGCGCCTGTGATGGCAACGCGTGTTTAACACTGGCACCGTCTGTGGGAAGGTGGCAACAGAGTGTTGCAAGTTGATTGTGGGAAGGTGGCAACAGAGTGTTGCAAATTGATTGTGGGAAGGTGGCCATAGATTGTGGATCAACAGTAAGATGGAGTAATACGCAAGTGTTGCAAAGGTGATATATGCCGGTTACTCGGTCCGGCGAGTCGTATCCAAAGTCCAGGAGAGATCGACAGCCTTGGGCGGTACCAAATTTGTTAGGGACACCCCCAGGAGGTAGAAGCACAGATCGGTTAAGCACAGTCGTCGAAGAAGCGAAGCACGTTAGCAGTGATTCCGGTAGCATTCCGGTGGAACATACTGCAATTCTCGTAGATTCCGGTGTAATTTCGGTGCAGTCTGCAGAAGATACAGTAACTTCAGAGTATATAGGAACGCAGTGTGCAGTTGATCCGACACCGTCTGGTCAGGATTCGAACCTCTCTGAGGATAGAGGTGTGTTATCCAGAGAGACCATTGCTGGTGAAAGAATACCCTGGTTTGGGGAAAGTTCGACTAATTTCGGTGACAGTTCGGTCCCAGTTGTAGGGAATTTACAATTTTTTGGTGACAGTGTGATACTTCCTGGTGAATCTTCATTTCGGACACCATTGTTCGGGGTAAGTGTGCCTACGTTTGATACCAAAGAAGAGGATATGCTATTCAAATTGGAGATCCATAAGAGGTTGAACGTTATTTTCAAGCCGAAAGGTGAGCAGTTTGATCATACAAAATCCGAAGGACCAGAAACACCTCCTCAGAACTCAAGAGATTGTAACCGTACCACTACTAGCACCATGAGTGGACAACAACAGCAACAACAACAACAACAGCAACAACAACAACAGCAACAACAACAACAACCACTTCCACTTCGACCAGTTCCAACAGGAGTAACATACACCAAGTTCGGAGGATTTCGAGGTAACGATCCTGATGCTCATGTACGCACCTTTGACATAAGTTATGCAATGCTAAACCATCCACTCGATCTGGCATACAAGGCCATCGTATTTCAGTCAACATTAGTCAATGAAGCAGCTCGATGGTTAACAAATCGAGTATGATTTCAATCATTTTGTTACCTATGAGGTCGTAAGGGATGCGTTTTTATAGAGGTTCCCGTTGAAGAAGAACCCTGCCAAAATTTTTGATTACTTGCAGAACAATAGACAGAAGCCGCACCAAACAGTTCAGGAATATGCCACATTATTTAGAACTCATTTAAGACAATTACCTCCGGCACATGCTAATTTACCAGATGATATCATAACCCAGTGGTTCATTAATGGTTTGACCCCACAACTTAAACAAATCATGATCATTCGCTGTGTGGGAGCTATGACACTGGATGCTGTTATAGCGATGGCCCTGCAACTAGAGCATAAGGTTGGGGGATTCACCTAAGACTTGGAGTGGCTGAAAGCCAGTAAAAATGTTTCAGAGGATCTAGCTAAACAGATGTACTGCACTAAGTGCAAAAATCCGGGGCACACCAGTGCTAATTGTGCCCTTAACCAGATGTATTGCGCCATATGAAATCTCAATGGTCACTCAACAGAAAAGTATGCGTATAACGCCAAAGTGCAGGGACAAGCAGCTGTAAATGCCATTATACAAGAATCAGGGCAGCCAGCCACCCATTATGTGCCACCACAGATGCAAAACAATCAGCCACAAGGATATACGAATTATCGGGGATAGCGGAATACCAACTTCAATCCAAATTGTTGGCAGACAGGTACATCACAGGAAGGTACTTCCTTACCACCACCTCGATGTCATTTTTGCGGTGAGCTTGGTCACATCCGAAGATTCTGCAAGGATGCAACCGAATATAATCAAAGGAAGAAAGAGCATCAAAACCCGATGAACAACATGGTCTATATTTCACCAGTAGAAACACAAGCCGTAGTGATCCAGAAAAGATCCGGTAAACAGTTGCAACCAGCAGCTGAGGTGTTTGAACCTGGCATCCGTGAACAACATCGAATGTATACTAAAGCTAACCAATGGACCACCACAGAGCCTACGGTGTTCCCCGACCCAATTCCGATGACACAGGTTCCCCTACCCCAGGCAGGAACGCATGAACAAGATTCTACCCCAGTAATAGGCGCATCATCATCAGAATCGATGAAGAGTACAATTCAAACAGAGCAGGTATGGGATATTCTCTGTAAGGCCTCCATTACACTTCCCTTGGGACAGCTACTTGCTTTAGTGCCAGGAGTTAGGTAGCAGTTTCAACAACAGGTTAGTCCCGGATCTCCTAGTACTCCAGCGATAGCCGCAATACAACCAGAAACTGATTCTACGGTGGATCATTCTGTTCCCTTAATCACTGTCTGACATAAAAATCACAAGATTACGCAAGTGCTAATTGATGGTGGTTCCGGTGTGAACATAGCAACTACAACCCTCCGCAAGAAGTTAGGGTGGACCCAAATCGAGCCTGTTCAATTCTTTGTCAGAATGGCACATCAATCCCGAGTTCATCCAATGGGACTCGTAAGGAATATCCCAATCACTTTGCAGGGTACCACGTTTAAAATGACTTTTGTAGTCTTAGAACTATCGGAATCTAGTCTCGATTACAATCTCCTTTTCGATTGACCATGGTTGAAACAAGCTAAAGTTATACAGGATTGGTCAGCACAGGAACTGACTTTCAAAGACAATCACCGTAAATATGTTGTCAAACTCGATGCCATTCAACCTTGCAAACTTCATGCCCGACCATATGTAGCAGAGCCGGTCCACATGTTGGATGGCTTATCTGACGATGAAGAAGAAGCATTTCTGAAGACTAATGAAGATCTGATTTCCTTAGGTACTGTAGACCTGCAATCAGTAGTGGACACTTGGAGTCCAACCGCATGTACAATTATTCCCGTGACAGGAGAGGTGGATCCAGATGATAACGATGTTATGGATGGAGCCACTTTGTAAAAATTCTTACAGGCATCTGACGATCCAGGGAAACCTCGTCAATTCTATGTCCCGGAAGACCAGTTAATAACCTACAATATGGGTGATGAAGTGCACTCGCGACCTATTAAGATTAAGGCTGGATTATCCGAGGAATTTCAAGCAGATTTAATCCGACTCTTGCATGAGTTTTCTGATATTTTTGCCTGGGATTACCATGATATGAAGGGTCTGGATCGTCGGATCTATCAACATCGAGTCGTACTTAAACCAGAAGCAAAGCCAATTAAACAACCCAGTTACCGAATGAACCCCAATTATGCAGCACAGGTCAAAGCCAAACTCAATCGCCTATTAAAGGTGGGATTCATTGTACCCATTGAGCACGCTGAATGGATCTCCCCGATCGTGATCGTACCGAAAAAAAACAAGCAGCTCCGAATATGTGTAGATTACCGGAAATTGAATGCAGGCACGATACCTGATCCATTTCCTCTTCCTTTTCTCGACACAATGTTAGATAGAGTGGCTGGACATGAGATGTACTCCTTTTTGGACGGTTACAGTGGTTATAACGAGGTCCGAATGGCTGAGCAAGATATACCGAAAACAGCCTTTATTACGAATTGGGGTGTGTACGCTTGTACAGTCATGTGGTTTGGTTTAAGGAATGCTCCAAGCACATTTCAACAGTGTGTGCAGGAAATCTTTTCACCTTACCTCACTTATTTTATGCAAGTATACTTAGATGATTTTTCCTTATTCGACAAGATTGTGGCACACCTGTATCATTTACAGTGTTGTTTTGAGAAATGCCGAGAATACCGACTCTGCTTGAACCCGACTAAATCTATCTTTGCGGTTTCGTGTGGTAAACTCCTTGGCCATATTATTTCTGCACAAGGCATACAAGTTGATCCAGATAAAGTTGTAGCTGTGTTGGAAGCACCTGTGCCTACCACGCTGAAAGCAGTGATGCACTTCTTGGGTCAAATCCGGTGGCATGGTCGACATTTACGGTGGTTAGCTCATCTCGCCACACCACTTAATCGACTCATGACAAGCACTCCATGACAGTTCAAATGGACCCCAAAATGTCAAACTGCATTCGATCGTCTAAAAGAATTATTGACGCAGGCTCCAATTCTGCAACCTCCTGATTGGGAACGCCCATTTAATGTTTTTGTAGACGCATCGGATATAGCCATTGGAAGTGTTTTAATGCAGCAAACTTATAAGTGGTTTCGACCTGTCTATTATGCAAGTCGTCAACTTGCTCCTTCTGAACGGAATTATGCAGTAACTGAAAGAGAATGTCTCGGTTTAGTGTATTCTGTAAAGAAATTCCGGCATTATTTGTTAGGTCGAAATTTCACCTTTCATGTAGATCATGCTGCGCTGGTGTATCTGGTCCGACAATAGCATTTAGGTGGTCGCTTAGCACGTTGGGTTCTATTGTTACAAGAGTTCGATTATGAAGTGATTCATCGACCCGGCACTGCACATGCATTAGCAGATTTCCTCTCTTGATTGGATTCCGGTGAAGCTCCGGTGGGCGTTGATGACAGCACACCAGCAATTTACATTACTGAACCGACTAGTGACGAATCTGCAGAACCTCCTGTGACACCTACCTACTATGATCAATTATTAACCTTTCTTACTGATGGATGTCTTCCCCCTCAAACTTCTCCTGCAATGGGGCAGAAAATTGCAGTTTACAGTCGCAGATTCCGGTTGATTGCCGGACAATTGTACTACATGGATCATACTGGTGTCTTGCTTCGTTGTATTCCTCCACATGAATTAAAATCGGTTATTGCTATGGCATATTCAATACCTTCCAGTGGACATTTTGCAACAGATTTAACGCACCGAAAAATTTTGCAAAGTGGGCTCTGGTGGCCTACCATGTATAAAGATGTGACTCATTTTGTGCAATAGTGTGACACTTGTCAGCGATCTGGATAGCCTTTACAACGTCACTTATTCCCTCTGCAACCTGTATTACCTTTGGAACCTTTTCAGAAATGGGGTCTTGATTTTATTGGACCAATCACACCTCCAACAATCCTTAGCAACAATCGCTACATTCTGACTTGCACAAATTATGCTACCAGATGGGCAGAAGCTTGGGCCTTACGATCCACCACAGCTGTTTCGGTGGCAAAATGCCTAATGAAGGATGTTTTCCCGCGTTATGGATTACCTCTAGAACTTGTGACAGATCAAGGAATACACTTTGTCAACAATTTAATGCGAGTACTAACGCACTCTTTTCAAATTCTGCATAAATTTAGTTCACTGTACTATCCTCGTGCCAATGGATTGGTGGAAAGCACTAATAAGACCTTGTTAAGTATGCTACGCAAATTGGTTGTGGAATCACTAGAAAGATGGGATCAGTTACTACCTGCAGTCTTATGGGCATACCGGCGGACTACATATAAAGTAGCAACCGGACTGACTCCTTTCAAGCTTGCCTATGGACTGAAAGCAATAGCACCAATGGAAATTGTAGTGCCAAGCTTACGCGTGGCCATTACTCAGAAATTGTTACCTGAAGACTCTTTACCATTTCGGTTGGACACACTCAGAGATTTGGATGAACATCGCTGGGAAAGTTTGTTGGTCCTTCAAGAAGTGCAGTTGCGGCAAGCTTGTACTCATGATCGGTATCTCAAAACTCTAGTTTTTACGAAGGGTCAGCTTGTGCTATTTTACAATGCTAAAGCAAATCGTGCGACTGGAAAATTCAAATTACGGTGGTTTGGCCCTTACCGGATCAGTGAACAAGTGGGCCCAGCTACTTTTCGATTGACAACTTTGACCGGAGTTCCTCTTCCTAAAGTAATCAATGGCTCAAAGTTGCGGCTGTATCATCAAGCACCTGATTCTCGCTGACGTGTTCTTCGTTTTTCCGCGTGTTATTTACTTTCTTTTTATTTTTGCATGACTAGTTGAATAAGCTTGTAAATATCCTCGTTTTGATATCTAATTATGATCAACAGCTACCCTGCATTATCGATTCTTCACATGCATGCACGCCATAGTTATGAAGGTTATCATCTCAACACCGCACGATGATTAAGGTTTTCGATCGCCTCCCATTGCCAAGTATCTACTTAATCTTCTTCTTTTCATTGTTAATCGCTATTGTGTCTGTGTGCTCTGTGTGCTTTGTGTTTTCTGTGATCACTGTGTATTCGTGTCTTTGTGTTTTCGCGTACACATCATGGAAGCTTTAACAAATTTTGCTACCTTCCGTGACGGACTACCTCAAGACGTGAGTGAATTCTTGCGTATCCAAGGTTTGTTAAATTTTGCTGAATTGCCTTGGCATTCAGTGGAATGTCATCCATATTACACACAAATTATTGCTGCAATTGCCGCCACTCCTGCTACGGAACAGAGTTGGCCAATTACATGTTTACCATCTCGTGTAGTAATCACCTTAGAGTCATTTGCTGCAGCTTTCCGACTCTCTCTGGAAGGACGAGAGAATGGTACTAACCTTTCGATAGCTACTATGGTTGAATTGTTCCCAAGATACTCATCGAATGAGTACGCTATCTTGTGTCGCCCTGATCCTGAACGAACAGCTTTGCAATTCTTAGTGGCCATATTGAATCTACAGAAACGCACTTACGAAATTTCACGCCCGTTCTACTCAATGATTGACATGGCTTCTCGGGAGCCTGTTAATTTTGCTTCCTATTATTTCCGGCACATTCACCGTGAATGCATTACGGTGATTAAGCATGTTAACAAAGGAGATCTACCGCGTTCTCGTCTTTCGCATATCCTTACATTTTTGTTTCCGGCCCTCCAAGCAGCGCAACCACCTCCAAATGCTCCAATCTTATACCATGAAGAATCTGCCCAAGTACTCAAGGCTCCACTGTCGGGCAGGAGGAAGAAACCTTTCACGACACTGCCACTTCAATTCATATTGAATCTTCTGGTCAATCTTCTCCGGATAACCAGCAGCACCAAAGTGTTTCTACCGCCGACTCTGACGAAATTTGTTCTAAGGAAGAATCTCAGCAGCAGACTCAGGTGGATGTGCAAAACAATGTTGCAGAAATATTAACTAAAGTAATCACCTTGGTCGCAGATGTAATTGACCGGAATGAAGTGAATACGCAGCAGCTTACTGGAATCGTATTGGTCCCCAACACTCTTCTACCCACTCCTCCACCCATTCCTCCGATTGAGCCCATTGTCCCTGTTTCACCCATTGTTCCTCAAGAACCTGCTGCTTCTTCTTCTTCCCCTAATTATTCTCCACCCTCTTCTCATCACCTCTTGTCAGCCTCGTCATCCCAACCACTCCCTCCTCTTTTTCCTCCGATACCTATGTTTACAGAATTAGAATCGATGGGACGTATGCTGATCCATTTGTCGCAGCAACTACCAGTGCAGATGAAGGAGGTTATTGATAATATCCGACATGAATTACAACACAAAGTCGATGTCCTTGAAGCAGATATTACTCCACTCCAGGAAGAGGTAGATGTAGTAAAGGCCGAAAATCATGCTCTCCATGAACAAATTCAATAGCTCCAAGCTCGACTTGCTGAATAGGAATCGTTGATCATCCAGAGAGATGCTGTGTTAGCTGAGATACAAGCCAAAGATGAATTATTAAGTGCTGTTGATGCAAAAATTCTTCAGTTAAAACAATTCGTCCAGGATAAAGAAGATGCTTGTATAGCACTCGGGAATTTATTGGAAGAAACGCGAGTTCAACTAGATGAAGTCGTGCAGAAAGGATAGGAAATGGCAGATTTAGCAAAACAAACTAATACAGAACTCCAGCTCGCAAACGCCAATCTGTTTGAGGCAAATTCTGCTCTTAAAGCTCAGATGAATTCAACCAATCAATTACAGAAGGAGATAACAGGGATAAGAAAAGAAAGAGATGCATATTACCGGACAATTCAATATCAAGCTCAGGAATTGAAGAGAAGAGAAAAGAAGCTTGGTTGTCAAGCATAAAGATTATCTAGAATTGATAAACAAATTCAAGACATGAAATTGAGCCGTGATGCAGCCCTGGCGAACGATTTTTACTTACAGGAGGCATTTTTGCAAACGCAAGCTGAAATTTTGATGAGTCAAGTAATTACTGCAAGTTCTGTTCGTACTGACGCCCAGTTAGTCGAACCAGACACTTTAAAGAAAATGCTGGATAGTCTGAAGCAAAAAATTGCCAGAACCTTTAAATTAGCCCGAACTATGTACATCGAGGGTATAGTCGATGAGCCCTAATAGTTTTGTATCATTGCGGGTTCAAGTCCATCGTGCGTGCTAGTGTAAGCCGTCGGATTGGCATTTGTAATTCTTTACTTTTCATATTCCGCACGAACCGAAAGGTCGTTGCGAAAAGTTGTATCTCTTTATAAACTAATGAAAGGATGCTCCGGTGACGACCAGCAGAATCGCCAAACTGTTTGTCTGGGCGATTACGTTCTGTGGAGTTACCACGGTGTTGTGTTTGAGAAATCTGAGTAGTACTATCTTTTTCGTCTTTGTTTTGATTAAATTAACTTGCGGTTAGTCTAGTTCCATGAAGTTACGATAATGAAGTCCGTGTTATGGTAATGAATAACTCTGGCGCTACATACTGAGAAAGTATTAATCTGAGTACGAACAGTAAGTCTGTGAGAGAACGAACCAGAGTATTGATAATAATTCGTATTAATAGAGTACTTTGAATATTATTGTACTGCGATGTGAATGAGTCAATTGGGAAAATCAAGTTATAAGGCTCTGATTATCAGACCCCTACCACTCCCAAGAACCCAAAAGAGTTTAAACGCGCCTGTGACGGCAACGCGCGTTTAACAATACATACATACATGCATGCATGCATGCATGCATGCATGCATGCATACATACATACATACATACATACATACATACATACATACATACATACATACATACATACATACATATATATATATATATATATATATATATATATATATATATATATATATATATATATATATATATATATATACATACATATATATATATATATATATATATATATATATATATATATATATATATATATATATATATATATATATATATATTTATTTATTTATTTATAGGAAAGAGCTTTCAAGTCGGAAAAACGTTGTTCTATAGAATATAAATGAATGTAACTCCAAGGCACCATCTTCGATTCCTAAGAACAGTATTATAAACCAGAATACAATCCATTGGGCACTTTAAAGCATATTGGTTACAATTAGGTCTATTAATGTGCATAGTTCTAATACTCATATGTCTCTCAAAATCTTTTTTTATCATTTACAAAAGCACGCATACATGGTCCCCATTGATTGCCCCAATTGTGTTTATAAATAGTTACAAGTGTGGGCACACACAGAAACATACACATGCGTACATACATACATACATACATACACGCATACATACATACATACATCCTTACTTATTCAGTGTGCACATACTTACACAATTTTACACACATACACAAACATATACTACACATTGATTTAAGAATGTTTTATTTAGCCCTAAACATAAGTGTACCTTTTGTGGCTAAGTTGTAAAGTGTGTAACAAATAAACTCAGTACTCGTTTAATGACTTAGAAGCATTTCTTCCCGCTCTTTTTCCTGCGGTAAGTAGATAACATTTGAGTGCTCGTGTAAGTGAGTATAGTCACCATACCGCTCGTAGCTTCTCAAGTTTCTTGCACACTACTACTTCTACTTTCCCATCGTTCCATTATCACCGCACTTTCATCGGACTGCTTTATAGAAGGACAGCTTTATAGAAGTCAGAATAAGAAGGCGGAAAACCCCAAGTACGTTAGTGAGAGAGAGCTCATCGCAATCCGACAAGGTTCCGGGTACCAATGAGGACAACGCATTAGAGAAAGAAGTTAACCGAATGGACTCTCTAGCGGTTCTAAGTCAAGTTGAAGATACCAATTATGACAAAGATTTTGAAGATTAAACCACAGGTAAGGAAGATCATCAAGACGATTTTACCACAAGCTAGTCAAGAGGACAATCTGGATAGTGAGAGCTCACTCATTGCATCCGTTATTCCAGACGAGTATACAAAGAAAGTGAAGTGCTTGAAGGGGAAGCTTCCATTGGAGTTCCCATGGAAGAGCCCAATTCAAGGGAGGTTCCCTCAGAAGCACGCACAAAGAAACAGTAAGAGAGATGCGATGAAAAACAAGAAAATTAGGGACAAAACTGCAAGTAAGAAAGATGAACCTAACTAGAAATGATTCTAGTATTGTTTAATGTCTATTGGCTCTCTGAACCTTCTAGAGCATCTATTATTAACCAATGGCTCAACGAAAAGAATATAAACCCAAACTTTGTATGTATTCAAGAAATTAAAATTGGTGGTGATGACCTGAAGCGACACCTATAGACTATTTCCTCTTAGCATCCATGGATCTGAATTGATCAGTGCCAAGGTTGTGAGGGCACTAGGTTAGGCTTTTATCCTTAGTGTGCCACTACCTACTTGGATCTCTCTATTGATCCTCTTTAAAGGTGGATTGACGCCTCTTTAAGATGGATCATCCCCTTAAACTTTATGTATGCCCCTAATTGGGACTTGATAGAACTAACATATGGAAATCACTGGAACTCTCTCATATTATTTTGTGTGTGGATTTCAACATGATGGAAGCGATGTCGGATAGATGGGACTAGAAAGGCCACATTATTGAAGGTTTTGAGAAAGATAACTAGGATCTTCTTAAACTTCACCACAATCTTATTGAAGTGAAAGTATCCAAAGGATTCTTGTGGTCAAACCTTCAATTTGGTCCTTATCTTCACAAAGCAAGGATCGATAGCTACTACATCTCCAAGAACATTATCAAACATATGGGTCTCCCCTCCCTTGCATAGAGAATAGACATTATGGTGTCTAATTAGTACCCAATTTTCCTCACTTTGAAGCCCCTTTTCACAAGTAGGAAGGTGCCATGGTTCCATGCCAACCCATCTGTGTTCTTGCTCCCATCGGTCATACTAGAGACCAATCTCATTTAGAGATTAGCCTTTCATGACTACTTCTCCCCTTCCAGAAGTTGGATTTATGCCATCCGTCAAACCCAAACCATGTCTTCTAGATCTCAAAAGGAGATTCCAAATATTCAAAGAGAAAGAAGAGGTAAAAAAAAGCTCCTCATTTAGGGAGTTGGAGGTGAATAAAGGCAAGTCTCACTTACAAAAAGGTGTGTTGAAGATCAAAAGCCATGTGAGCTATGAAGAGGAAATAAGAAGGAAGAGGCTTCAATCGTTCTATATAGAATGGTGGGTCGCCAAAGCTGGCAAACCTTGAAAGAAAATGTCTAGAATCCTAAAATAAAAGAAAATTATAGAAGTCCTTCCAAAAATGATAGAAAACAATATTGATATGCAATTTGGACAAGGCAACTATACCTTGATTGTTAATCACTTCATGCACATGTTTGGTATTGCTAATACTTTCCTTGGGGAGGCAACAGTGCATGGTTATGATTTCAACAACCAAAGAGGAAAACCTTTTCTCTGACATTTCCCACACTCTCAAATCTTCCATTTCATATAGCGAGATCTTGGAAGTCATTGATGTCCTCCACAAAAGTAAAATATTGGGCCCTCAAAGTCTTACAAATGAATTTTTCCAATCCTTTAAAGATGTTCTTGTGTACACCATGTGCTTGGTGTAGGAGATGCTTTTAGCTTTGACATTCTTCCTAGGTGCCTTAATGAAGGCATAATAAAGCTTATCCATAAAAAAGATAGCAAGAAAAAACCAAAATCTCATGGTCAATCACCATGCTCCAGAATGGCTAGAAGATCTTTACGAAGGTCATAGCCTACTACATTGTGAACCATCTTTGATCATGGATCAATGAGGATCATAAAGTTTTCACCAAAGGTAGATCCATACTTTAAGCTATTATTGATATTTGGGAGGGATTAGATTATGCTAAGGAGTCTTGTCAAAACATCCTCTTCCTCAAGATTGATTTGGACAAAGCCTATGGTAGGCTTGAGCGGGAGTTTATCCTTGAATCGACTCTCAAGGACCTAAGACTAGGACCCATGTCTATCAAAATGGTCTCCAATATTTTGGAGAATACTTTTGCTCTTATCAACATTCTGGGAAGCTCTCACCATACAGGTTTCCTATCCACTATGCTAGGATGAGTACTTGACTTTGCTTGACACATGGCCATGGGGTATCTGGGTGTTGTTTCCAGATGGTTATAATGTTCTCTCCCTAGTCCTTGTCTTCTTAGCTTCATGCACTTAAAGCATTCTATAGATTCTGCTTGAGCTTCAACGCTTATTCTATTTTCTTCCTCCTTATGTTTCTTTGCCAACGTTGAGTCGACTAAGCATATTTTCAGTAAGAGGTTATTGATAAAGCTTGAATCTACAACCACTAATGTAATTAGGCATTATGTCTCCTTCTAGGGTGGCTAATTGTACTGCTCCACTTGTCGAGAGTCTGTTAATGATCATAGGTCCATAACCTCACTTTTCTAACTTTCGTGCATGCTGTTTCAACATATACGCTAGGACTAAATCTCCTTCTTTTAAGCCTTTGTCTTTCACATGTGCATCGAAATAGGCTTTCTGTTGCTTCTTTGCTGCATATATACCTGCTTTTGTTTTCAGCCTGGGTTCTCCTAATCATTCCTGATGATAATTCATGGCCGATCCACTGATGTTCTTGTGCAACCTTAAGGGTGGGTATCAAGAAGTCCAAAGGAAGCACAACATTCTGACCAAAAACCATCTGAAAGGGAGTTGCATTGAGTACGGTCTTGTAGGCCACTCGATATGCCCAAACAGCGTGGTGTAACTGTTTGTTCCAATTTGAATGTTTGTTGTTCATGAGTTTTGTTAGTACGTTACAAAAGATCTTGTTAGTGCTTTCTGCTTGACCATTGGCCTGAGGATGATATGGTGCGGATTTCTTGTGAATCACCATAAAATCCTTTAACAAATATTCAATGACCTGATTTAGAAAGTGAGTTCCTCGATTGCTCACTAACTCTATAGGCAATCCATATCTTGTAAAGACATTCTCAAATAAGAATTTTGCAGTCGTGTGTGCATCATTCTTTTTCGTGGCCTTGGCCTCTACCCATTTGGTAAGATAATCTGTCGCAACAATGATGTATTTTGCATGCGTACCTTTTGCAAGGGGTTTAATGGGTCCTACAAAATCTATACCCCACTTAGAAAATGCACATCCTCCTGTAAGAAAATAACAGCACAACGGAATAGACCTGTAGACAGAGTTGAGAGAAAAACGCATACAAAGATAGACGCAGACTGAGAGATAGAGAACTCAAATTCTCGGATTGCCGAGCGAAATGCAGTTACAATGATGGTGCTATCCACTCGTGCGCTCCCACTGTGGAGCTTAGATGGAGATCTAGACAAACTCTAGATGAAGGGCTTACTAGTGCGCAATGCTATGTAAAGCTCAACCTAGGCCGTGCTTATATCGCTTTTACAAGGTGATTCGGTATAGATAAACGTAGTCGGGATATACAAAATAGTCGGTAAAATATATGATCCGACAATATCTCCATGACCAAAAGTCCTACCGTCTCGGCCCGTTTTGGTCCTACCGTCTCGGCCCTACGGGCCGGGGGGATAGGCCCCCCGGACCCCGCAGAAGGGGGCAAGCCCCCCTCTGCACTCCCCCCATTAGGGTATAAAGCAACACTAGGTCTCCCTCTTTCAATCCTTTATCTTTGATATGGGCATCGAAGTATGCCTTTTGCCTTTTCTTTGCAGCATAGATGCCTGCAACTGCTCGTAGCCTTGTCTCACCTAAGTGTTCTAGAGCAAAGATCCTAGAGGATAACTCGTGTCCATTCCACTCATGCTCTTGTGCTACTTTTAAAGTTGGGATTAGGAAGTCCGAAGGTAGCACAACATTTTTTCTGAAGACCATCTGAAATGGGGTGGCATTGAGTACCGTTTTGTAAGCAACTTGGTAAGCCCAAACAACGTGATGAAGCTGTTTATCCCAATCAGAGCGTTTATTATTCACCAATTTTGTCAATACATTACATAAGATCTTGTTTGTGCTCTCTGCTTGTCCGTTAGCATGTGGATGATAAGGGGCAGACTTCTTATGTATCACCAAGAACTCTTGGAGGAGATTTTCAATGACTTCATTCAAGAAGTTTGTACCTCTATCACTTACTAACTCTATTGGGAGTCCATATCTCGTGAACATGTTCTCAAATAAGAACTTTGTCGTCGTTTGAGCATCATTCTTTGTTGTGGCCTTGACTTCTACCCACTTTGTAAGGTAGTCGATGGCTACAATAATGTATTCTACATGGGAGTTTCTAGCTCGGGGGTTAATGGGACCTACAAAGTTGATACCCCACTTTGAGAATGCACATCCTCCCACCATTGGTCTCAAAGGCATTTCATCTTTCCTTATCAGATATTGTGCACGTTGGCATGTATCACATTTCTTCACATACATATGGGCATCCATATGAAGAGTGGGCCACCAAAGTCTTGAGAATAGAATGGACTTGATTACTCGATCAGGTTCGAAGTGTCCACCAGCAGCACTGGTGTGTGCGGTTTCTAAGATTTTCAAATAGTCAGATTCATGAACGCACAACCTTAAATAACCATCTTTTCCTCTTCGATGTAGGTTGCCTCCTACTAAGGCATAGTCTAGAGCCTCTTGCTCCATGCTTCGTTTCCTTGCTAGACTAGCCTCATTGGGTAATGCTCCTGATCTCATGAATTCTACCAATGGAGCACTCCAATCTAGAATTAATGATATGTGATAAAGAGTCGCATGCTCCATAGGGGGTCTCTTCTGGCACACTAGAGAGTTCTTAATCCACTCATGTATTTCCTTATCCATACTAGGCCAATACACTCCTAAACTTTTTATATTTTGCAATGATTGTTGTTTAGAATAGTGATTCCCTAGCAATCCTTCATGGGCTTGTTGCAACCAACTACTATGTTCATCGTCCTCGACACAACAAGCTAGAACACCTTCCATATCTTGTTTATACATGCTTCCTGCCAATATTTGATAGTTTTGTGATCGTACAATTTCATCCTTGTTTGTCTTCACATTCTTATTTGCAAGTCCAAAGGTTAGAAGTGGTACCAACTTATTTGCCCATTTAGGAATAACTTCTAGATTGAACAGATAAGCATCGGGCAATTCATCAGACAATCCTTGTGGTGACTTGCCTAAAGTGATGCGAGAAAGGTGATATGCTCTGAGGTGGGTCTTACCTTTTCCTAACAACCACTTCAAAGTCATATTCCATTAGTAAGAGGAACCATCTTACTAAGCATCCTGTATTGCAACGTTTATTGACCAAGTATAATAAAGCTTGATGATCAGTGAAAATTTGAACTCGTTGGCCAATAGATAGTGTCTAAACTTCTTCAGAGCATACACCATGCCTAAACCTTCTCTTTCAGTTGTGGTGTAGTTTTGTTCAGCAGCGTTCAATTGCCTACTAGCATATGCTATAGTCAAATCTAAATTTCCTTCTCGTGTTGGTTGTGACAACACACATCCTATTGCATAATGCCCCCTGTTCTTCATTGACAACAATGTCCATGGTGGCTAAGATTTCTGCCCAACCATGAGGCTCAAATTCCTCATCTAGAAAGATCATTGGTGTATAGGTTGGGTCTTTAACTGGTCTATTGCCTCAAGAAGTTCCTTCTTCTCTTGCTTTTAGGCGTTTTTCCTCTTCCTTTGCAACCTTGCACATCCACAAATGAGTATCTTCATGCATCCAAGATGTATGAGATGAACTTTTCGAATGCACAGAGATTGAATCCTCTTGCTCCTTGTGGATAGGATTCCACTGTAGGGGTGGTACATCTTTGAAGGTGTAATCCTTCAAATTGACCTTGGTTGTGACCCCTAAGTACTGCAGGTATAAGGAGTTGGTTCCTCAATCCTGTACAACTTGCAGTTGTCGTAGGAAGGGTCTTCGTAGGATCATTTCATGGGTATTAGTTTTACCAAAGTCACATATAGCAAGGGTGTGCCCAAACTCTACACCACAAGTGGTTAGAGTTATCCCTTCTAGCAATCCTAGAGGTCTTTCCACATGGCCGTCAGCCATTTGAAGCTTCATTCTAGTTGGTCTTAATGCGGGTTTATCCCATTGCTTCCACAAGGAGGTCGTTGCAATAGCAACACCAACACTTGAATCTATGATCGCTTTGGTTGTGTAACCTTGGTAGGTGATTGGAATATAAGTATTACCTTCTTCACCTTTGCTCATGTCCCCTATTTTGTCTAGAGGTATCTGTGGTACTTTCTTTTTAGAGCCTGCTTTTGGCATTTTGGAATCAAGTTCTGGAACCTGATTTGTCACATGTTTCCATAACTCAGGTTTTACTTTGAGCAGCTCTTCTAAAGTGAGATCACACTGAACCTTAGTGTTCTTCACGACTTCAGTGTTCCTCGGAACCACCGAGTCTTTGTTTCTGATCAATATTGTGGGAGCTCTAACCTGGAGAGATTCAAATTCCCATGGGCCTGTGAACTGTGGCAACTCTTGTAAAGAATTGAATTCAAATTCTAACCTTTCTCCTTGTTGCTCTACTTGGTCTTCATAGATAGATGGAATGTCTTGTGGAAATTAATCGTGAAGGTCATCAATCTCAAGAATAGGAGGGGGAGCATCCTCCTCCTTGGCCCATTTCTCTTATTGTATTTCTCGCAAGAACTTCTGAGCGTGCTGTTGAATTGAAAGAGGTTCTCCATCATCTATGGAGTTAGGAACATAGACTTTCTTTGGCGATGAGCTTCCTCTTTCAATAGTTGGTTGAGCCTGTGGAGGTAAAGAAACTTGTGGTTTATTTACCAACTGCTCTAATCTATCTAGTAAGCCCTGGAAGTGCAAACTCGGTGTAATAGCATTTGTGTGATTGAACAATTGACTGGCCTTGAACATAGCTTGAGCTAGTTCCACCATTTTTATGCACATTTTTGTTCGTTCAATCTCTAAATCTTCTCTAGGGTAGCTCTTTTCTAGGTTTGCAGGTCTCCTTCCTGGTTGTGGTCTTTTTACAATGGTTGGTGGGTGAGGATGAGGTTAGGGATGAGGTGGTGTGGATGGAGTTTCAACATGCGAGATATTTTGAGAGGGAATATCTTCTATTTTTGTTTTCGCGTCTTTCAGGATTTCCTCTAGTTCATATAATTTTTTGGTCCACTTACGATTGACCTTTCCCTAGTATCCTTCCATGTTCTTGTTTTTCACTTACTAGGCTCTCCTAACTCACTTGGCTCTGATTGCTCAGCTGGTTTAACTTGTTGTAAGGCTTGTGCCCTAGTTACTACATGTATAGGAGCCACATTATCGCTACTGGAACCTGAATCCCCTACTAAGCCTACTACATTAACGAGTGTAACCTTTGGTGCACTAGCGGGATGTCTATGGCAATCTCTTGGGAGTTGTTCTTTGCCACAATCAAGACAAAAGCCTTGTATTGTGGTCTTCTGCCCTTGTACTGAAGCTGGAGGGTAGGGAAATTTGCAAATGACATGGTTGCCTTGATATCTAAAACATAGTCCTCTAGGGACTTGTGGTCCTGTTTGTTTCACTTGGGGTCTAGGGTGAGGACTCATATACATGAGATTCACATGTTCTAGCCCATAAGGGTTTGCATGTCCCACATAATCATAGTAGTGCTTCATGTAGTTCTGGTCATATTCCATCAGGCTTGGGTCTGATCAAAACCTTGATTTTATGTTTTAGAACCAGTGATCAAAGGTGTCACTGGTACTAAGGCTTTTTCTAGGTTCCCTTCTAGTTGGGTGTACCTTACTAGAACTACACTCTATAGGTGGGGTAGTTGTTGTCCTAGTACAGGTTGAGGTTGTCCATATCCTCCATGTTCATATAGTCTAATTGCTCCTTGTGGTCCTGGATATGGGTTATACCTAGGGACTTCTTTGCCTTGTTCTCTAGGAGGGTATCTGTATGGCCTACATTGGGGTAGTACCAACGGTCGTGGTTGTCTATCCATTGGATAGTTTTTGGTGTTGTGGGTTGTGTACTTCTGCTCACTGCAAGAGTACATGTTAGGCTCTGATTTGGTTGTCTATCGTAAGGGTAAGGTTGTGATACCCCTAATCCTTCTCTGGTGTAGACATGAGATGGATGATCTCCACCACAAAGTGTGAAAATTCCTAACATTGGAACTCTCAAGGAGGAGTTTTGGTAGTTCCTTTGTCCTTGTACTCCTAATTTCTTGGCCACTAGCGCTGCCACTTATCCACATAACTCGAACTAGAAGTCTCATTGCTCCTTGTATCCTCTGATTTGGTAGGATCTTGTGTGGTTTTGAGATCCTCAGCTAAGTGGTCTTCTAAATCTATGCACTCCAAAAAGCACTCATTTAGGGTTTGCAGTCGTCTTACGTATACTAAGATTCTCAATGTTCCATTGTTTAGACCTTCTAGGAATAGGGATATCATTTTCTATTGAGAAGGTCTCTCTATTATAGGGCATTGGGCTATGTATTGATTAAATCTTCGTGGTTCATTTTTTGTTGTCTCATTAGGAGCTTGTTTGAAACTATGTATTAAGGATGATGATTGTGCTTGATCCCTTGCTTAGTGAATTCCCCAATAAATTCTTGGAAGAATTGTTTGATATTGCCAAAGGAATTTAGATCCAAGGATTGAAACCAAGTTAAGGCTATTCCCATGAGGGTTAGCCCAAAGGATTCATATTGCACAAAAAAGTCATCCACTTGCTCTACTCGCAACACTTGCTTGTATTCTACAATGTGCTCATAGGTATGTCCTATGTCATCATAATGATTTCACATACATTTGGCCACTTGGATTGGCCTCAATCTTTTGTCTGGCTCTGGGGATCAAATTATGATGGGAATAGCGGGTTTTATTGGGTGCATTCTAGCTCCTACACCTTGGGGTGGTTCTATTCATATTTCCCATTCCCTGGCTAGTTTGGTTGTGCGAGTTAATTCCTAGCATGGTGGATTGCACCTGAGGTCTGTTCGGCATACTACGTTGGCTCGTTTGTCCTGACATCACATTTTCCATTCTTTGTTAGGTTTGGAATGGGTTTTGTGAGGTAGTTGCTTGATCTCGAGGAGGGAATATAGGCAGATCCATGTAAACCCATCCACTTCATCTATAGGCCAATATCTCCTTTGATTTTGCTCTAGGTATGTAATTCTAGATGGATTTTCTGGATCCCTTAACTCATATATAGTTGTTGGGCTGATGCCTTCTCCTTATATCAGTGAATCAGTTTGTAGGAGTAGGTCTGATCCATGTACCAACTACATCCATCAGATAGTCATCTTGGGGAATCATGTCCCCTTGCAATACTTGAAGCATTACTGACTTTCCTCTCTCCACTATTGGTTCTCCCAGAAGTTCCTTGTCCCTCAAAGTCTCCTCCTTCGTTAATCTGATCAAGGTTTTCAATTACTACATATATCTGGCCCATCTTGTCCATGTAAACTTCACCTTCATACTTGATAGCTGGTCTTGGAACTATTTCAGATTATGTGGTGTTGATCAATTCTACTACTGACTTGTGCTAAGACCATTGAGGTAGGTGGGTACTCCTTGCAAGTTAGTGGATATGTATTGAAGAGACATCCGATATTCCCCTTGCACTATAGACATAAAACCTTCCCTACGTATTGAACTATGCATGTCTTCAAAAGCCAAGAGTCTCTCCAAGTTAAAAGACATTTCTGACTCACTCGTCTCTAAACTCAGCACGTAGTGCTAACCACTGATTTTTGAGCCCTCAACTTGGTTGTATGGTTGACACTAGCCTCATATGATTTGGTACTTTATCTATCTCTTCCTAAGTGTCTACTTGATCTTAGGTTCATAAGCCTTGTCTACAAGTCCAAAATTGTCCTTTGTATTGCTCAAAATCTTGTGGAACCCCTTGCTTCCTAGTCCAACCTGAGGGTCAACTTCAAAATACTATATCTAATAATCCACGTATTAGTTTTACAAATGGATTTTGTATGAGAAAGTTATATCAATTCAAGGTTCAGGGGGTTAAAACAGTGAAACAAGACCTTCCTGGGAGTACTTCATAACAGGCAATACACGATACTGGGTGTGACGATACGATACTGGATGGTCGTGATACGATACTTGTCCTTGGACGATACCACCTCAGATGATATGATACCAAAGTTTACACGATATGATACCTTTGCATTCGACGATACAATACTAAGTTAGTGGACAATATGATACTTGACCACTACATGATACGATACCAGAAATCACACAATATGATACCGGATTGTTCACGATACGATACCAAGGTGACAGGAAAACGATACCACTTTTTGCATGATACGATACTAGAATAGGCACGATACAATACTGCTCGATCGACGATATGATACCGTGATTGGGATGATAGGATACCATCAGGCTCACGATACAATACCACTCCGACTGTGATATGATACCACAAGGTGCACGATACGATACCAGAATAATAGAAGATATGATACTAAGTTGGTGATACGATACCAATCATGCACGTGATACGATACTGCTCGATCGACGATATGATACCGTGAATGATACGAGACGATACCATTGGGGCGACCGCGACCGCGATCACGATACAACACTTGGCGATACGATACCAGAATGGTATCGCGATACCTCAAGTGGGTGTGCACGATACCATACCTCGACAAGTATCGCGATACACAGGAATTTTGGTAATGCAATACCAAAACTCAACCAGACACGATACTTGGAGTTTTTGGAGGCCAAATTCAAAATTTTTTGCAAATATGTGTACCTTAGGTTCTCCTTATCACTCCTATGTGCCTGTAGATGCAAGCTCACTCACCAAACTCAAGATATGACACTTACGATACCAGACGCAGGTCTTGTCACTCCGCGATACCACCACTCAGATTTTTGATGTTTTAGTGGCACAAATATCTGTATTTCATCTACGCTTAAGCTCTAAGCTCTCTTTGAACTCCTTGCATATCCAAGAATGAAGAGAAAGAGGTGAAAATAGAGAATGTAGAGTCAAAAAGTGAAAAAAATTATGAGAAGATGAAGATGGGAGGAGATGGTGATGATGATGATGATGAAGATGAAGAAAAACTCAGAAACTGAACTAAAAATGGTGATTTTTTTACCTTCCAATGTCGCTACTCTACGTCTTACCATCACACGCTCGTCCTCCAAGCTCTCTCCCCAGCAACGGCGCCAAATTTGGTGTCACTCTAGCCCAATGGTAAGTACCAACATGAGGAGATTCACCTTATAAATGTTAATCCGTGGAGACATGAGGACCGGTATGAAGACTATGAGCAAGTGATGGCACAAGTGCGTGAGTGAAAGCACACAAGCATGCACACACATACACACACACATGCACAAAGTAAGAGCAAATAGTGAGAAAATGGAAGGACTTCGATTATAGAAGGAATCTCTTACAAGAGCTCAAATCTACAACAAGCTAACCTCCAAAGTGAGCTCTCCAGCCCTTTTTATAGTTTTTTGAGTAGTTTTGGCCCTGTCCAGACCTAGTGTCCGGTCTAGTTAAAAATTAGGTTCTAGGGCTTATTTGGGGGCTCAAACAAAGTCTAAAAATTATGAAAATTGGTAGGATGATACTTCTAATACTCCTCAAGTTCAAGGACTCCTTGACTTGAACAAAATGGAGTTGTAAAAATAGAAAATGGTATTTACAATGGTTTTTAGTGATAAAAATCACTGCTTACAAATTAGCTTGGCCTCTTCTTGCTCAAGCTATGGAATCTCTCCTACACTGAGTAGTTTCTCTTTACCATCTCTCTCAGATGAATACCTGACATTTCAAGTTTCTGTTATTCATCTGTACATACGCGATCTCTGGCATCTTCTAAGAACTTCTCTCTCTCCTCTCACTATACCTCTTCCTCTTCCAAAACCTCTTGCTCTTCCTCTGCCGGTGCCTTTACCTCTTGCATAATAAGCTTGAGAACTCAACTCTTCTTCGTCTTTTGACTTACCTTTGTCTTTCTTCTTGTTCTTCATGTACATTGCAGAACTTTGTCCTTTATCTGCATCTCCTTTCAGGTCTTGCTCATATTAGAGCATCAAACCAAGCAACTGATTTAAATCTCGTACAAAATGATTTAAGAAAGTTCAGTTGAGAGTACGAAAGGTTTCCACCTTTCATCTCCTCTCAACGCTGTTAAAAGTTGCGCTATCAATCTATGATCTTCGACATCTTCATTTATGGATCCAAGACTATCTGCTAGATCCTTCATCTTAGTAACATAGTCATTAATGCTTTGACTTGACTTCTTTTTGAACGTTGTGAATTCGGACCATAGACTAGCCTTCCTAGCTTTCGTAGTATTTTGGAAATGATCTTCCAACGCACTCCATATGTCCTCCGCTTTCTCCAGATCTCTAATGTGCGGTAGTAGATGATCTGTAACGGTATTATAAATGTAAGCTCTTGCTGTTGCATCTTTCTTCTGCCACAGCTTCAAGGCTTCTAATTCTTCTTTTTCTGGTTGACTGTCATCTTCAAAAGTCAGCTTCTTTTCTTCTCCGGTCACATACGTCATTAATTCCTTACTCATAAGTAAGGCTTCCATGCGCATTACCCACGCGGGATAATTATCTCTATCCAATTTATCAATTTGGACATGATCTGCCATGATCTTCTTGTTTCTGTTACTTCCGGTGAACTTTTGAGAATCTTTCTGCTCTTCAGAATCTTTCTCGTTCTGGTTCCACTTGGTGTGATTAACCTGCTTTGAACCCACTTCTTGGATGTCACGGCTCTGATACCACTGATGTGGTTAATTCGCTCTGATACCACTTGTTATGGTCGACGCGGCAAAGGCCTGAACCTTGTCAAGCCTGCGGAATTTGCTGCACCACCGAAAAGATGCTAAGCTAGGGTGATATTAGAACACCTCTATAATCAGCAGTAGCTTAGCAAGGGTACTGCCACTCAAACATATAAGACTGCGTTTTGAATTTACTGGAAAAATTCACTAGAACTTCACAGGACTGCCACCAGACTGACACCGTAGTAATACCGGAATCTTACCGGAATCAACTCCTATTCTGTTTGTAATTACTTCAAGTGAATATACATGAAGTAAGGAAGTGATGCGTGAACTTCCTTTACTGAGTGAACACTTTCTGAAGTTTAAGAAAAAAAACTTCTCCGGTTCAGAATGCCTCCTTTCGGTCAGACTTTGTACTGTGTGTACATATCCATTTCATCGAAATCCTTGATGAACTGATAGTAGAGATGTCTAGCTATAAGATAAGCTATCTCTCATACAAAACCTTAATTTATTCTGTGAGATATACTTCGTTGTTCTACTAGAAAACATGTTTTCTGAGAAAACTGTAACTGACCGAAAATGCGTTTACTGAGATAATTGTAATTGACCGAAACATTCGTTAACTCAGAGAGTACCGAGGGACACGTTTACTAACAAACTTCAACTATTAACGGTTAATGAACTTTCTACCGTAACATGAAAATACTCAAAATTCTTCACATACGAACAGTGCGCGCAAACTTCCACATGAACATGTGTTTTCTATTAGAGAAGATGTGTACAAATTAGCTTGGCCTCTTCTTGCTCAAGCTATGGAAAATCTCCTACACTGAGTAGTTTCTCTTTACCATCTCTCTCAGATGAATACCTGACATTTCAGGTTTCTGTTATTCATCTGTACATACGCAATCTCTAGCGTCTTCTGAGAACTTCTCTCTCTCCTCTCACTGTCTCTGTATTTCTGACCTCTATATGCGCTCTATTTAAACTGCACGCTCTTCTCACGCACGTTCTAGCTCGCACTTCCCTCTCTATTATTCTTATGCACGTTCTCTCTTTATATACAGTTTGATTCCGTGTAATGAACTCTATCAAACTCTGATTCTGCAAGATTTTGCGTTGTACATAATGGTCGTGAATTTGTCCCTTCATTAAGGCTTTTGATTTTTTGAATATTTGATTCCACTTCTCTTTGTCAAATTCGGGAGTGATTCTTCAACAATGACATGTTGGCAACTTTCATACTCATCATTTGTAGATGATGCTTCCTTCTCATGTGTAGAAGGGATAGCTCTTGGACCACGTTCATAATGGATTGCCCGTTCACATGATGATAAAGTGGAAAATATCTTTTCCTCCTCCACTGCATGTGGCTGCTCCTCCTTAAACAGCACATCGCGACTTGCCATGATCTTCTTAGCCTCAAGTTTATAAAGCTTATAAGCCTTCTTATCTTCATTGTACCCTAGGAAGATACATTTAATGCGTTTTGGTTGAAGAATGTTTCTCTCCCTATCTTGAACATGTACATAACATTCACTTCCAAATACTTTCAAATGGGAAACAGAAGGCTTTTTACCAGTGTAGGCTTCTTGTGGAGTCTTTCCATTAAGTGCCTTGGTGTAGCTTTGATTGAAGATGTAGACAGTGGTGTTGATAGCCTCTACCCAAAATTGATTAGGCAAACCCTTTCCCTTCAACATGCACCTTGCCATCTCCATGATGGTTCGATTCCAAAATTATGCAACACTATTCTATTGAGGGCTATGTGCCATTGTTGAGGGCTATGTGCCACCATCCATCCTGAATTTCTTCATCTCCTTCCCTATTTCAGTTTCAACAAGCTAAAGTCTGTAGCTCCTCCTCCATGAGTAAGGCACTGAATTCTTCAAACGTTAGTGGTTGAGATTTGAATTGATTATTAAGAGCAATTACCAAGCCATTAAACTTAGGTGGATAGACTTAAAGACAATGCCGAGCTAGCTGCTTGCTTGACTTTTGTACACCTGATCCCACCATTTGATCACATAGATTCTTTATGCGAGTGATAAAAACCTCTGCAGTCTCCCCGTCAGCAAACCTTTCTACTTCTAGCTGATTCTTCAAGTTTTGAATCTGTGTCTGATTATGAGTTTCATATTTATTTCTCAATATGTTCCATGCTTCACACACCTTGGTAGTATGCTGAATGAGAGTCAGGAAAGTATCAGTAGTACTTGTAACTAGAGCACAGAGTGCATGTGCATTTCTACATTTCCAAGCATGTGTATATATGTGTATGTGTATATGTGTGTATGTATTTAAAACCCTAATCCTAAAACCCGAATCATAAAACATGTATATGTGTGTGTATGTGTATATGTGTGTATACATGTTTGTATGTATGTAAACCCCTAAAACCCTAATCCTAAAACCCCAAGCCTAAAACATGTATATATGTGTTTGTGTGTATGTATATGTGTTTATGCATGTGTGCATGTATGTAAAACCCTAAAACCCTAACTCTAAGACATGTGTGTGTATGTGTCTGTGTGTGTATGTGTATGTATATGTGTGTGTATGTGTGTACAAGTGTATATATATGGGTATGTGACTATGTGTGTCTATGTGTATCTGTATGTATGTATATGTGTGTTTATGTGTATATGTGTGTATGCGTATATGTGTGTGTGTATATGTGTGTATGTACATGTGTGTGTATGTGTATGTGTGTTTATGTGTGTGTATACATGTGTCTCTTTTGTGTGCCTATATATGCATGTAAGTGTATGTGTGTGCATATGTGTACATATGTGCATGTGTGTGCATGAATTCATGTATATGTGTGTGTATCTATGTATGCATATCCATGTGTGTAGCTACATGTGTGTATGTATATGTGTATATGTATGCATGAATATGCATGCGTGTGTATGTATGCATGTAGGTGTGTGTGTAAATGTGTGTTTCTATGTGTGTATGTGTGAAAAAGTGTGTATATGAATATGTGTGTATGTGTGTACATGAGTGTATGTGTGTATATGTATGCATGTGTGTGAAAATGTGTATCTATGTGTGTGCATGTATATGTGTGTGTGTATGTATACGTGTGTGTATATATGTAGCATATGCATGTGTCTATGTATGCATGAGTATGCATGTGTGTTTATGTAGGCATGTGAGTGTGTGTGTATATGTGTGTATGCTCTAAAAGCAACATTAAATGTTAACAAACATTTATTTCATTTCTCATCTCTCTCATGCTTTCTCTCTCTCTCTCTCTCTTTCTCTCTCTCTCTCTATAAAAAAGAACAAAAACAATAGATGCATGTACATAAATCACTTACATCAATGTAATTTCCTTCAAATCGCTCGTCAAAGAACAATCAACATTGTCTCTCGTCAAACAAAAAACCGACACCAAAAATCTCTTGCAAAAAAAAAGGAAGAGGATTTAGGAAACAAAAAAAAAATAGAGAAAGAGAGAGGATGGAGTGCGCACATCACTTACCAAGATGTGAGAAAGAGAGAGAGAGAGAGAGAGATATGTGTATGTGTAGAGAGAGAGATCTTTGTGTGTGTGTGGAGAGAGAGAGAGAGATCTTTGTGTGTGTAGGGAAAGAGAGGAGGTGAATGTATTAGGGGAGAGGCAAAAATCATGGGAAGAGCACAATCCAGGTGGATATGTGAGATCAAGCACAATGCAGACATGTGAATTTGTCAAAAAACCAATGGCAATTAAAAATAGCGGAGTCGACTTTTGGCTCTCGGGTTATTAAAATGCGTCGTCGATATGAACATCGGTCTTTATGTCGGTATAAGCATTGGTAGTGCCCAAAAAAATACCGACGCTTATACCGACATGTATACGGGCACATATACCTATGCGCATATCAATGCTCATATCGATGGAAACTTTTTTTGACACTTAAACCGATGAAAATTTTCCAACATTTATACAGATGGAAATAACTTTCGATATGGCTAGCGTGGTTTTTCAAAACATTTCCAACAGTCATACTGATGCGGAGGTATGACCATCAGTATGGCTAGCATCGGTATAAGACTCATATGTTTTAGTGAAAAGCTAAACAAAAATGGTCTTGAGAAAATTTTTGAAGGGCTTGGTGCTAACTAAGCATTCTATGCTAAAGACTAGAAATAGTTCACTTGAGGATGGTTGGCTGGCCATGAAGTAATTATGTGTTGCTCCTCTTGTAGTTGTTGTACAACTTGAATTCTGAGAAATGATAGTTGAATCTTGGACATATTTATTACAATTATTGACATAGTTGCAATTATGCTTTTGATGTAGTTGCACTTCAAAATATTTTGTGATAATGATCATGAGTTGTGTCCATATTTATGATCTAAAGATTGGAAATGTAAAACACTAACTTCACCAAATATTCTTCAGTTTCACTTGCCATCATATATTTAAATTTGGATAAATTATCCAGATGAAGCGCCTTATTTCACTTTGTTTTTCCGAGGATAGCTTGTTTTTTGTTTTCTTTGAACCCTTGGATGCATTCATCTTTAGAGCTTGAATCCTCTTCTAGGTAAAAGAAGGACATTGGATGCTAGGGCCTATGAAACAAATGATGTGACATTACTATGAGTAAGATTCTTTCCACTAAAACTCACTAATGCCCATTATTAGCCAAATCTATGGTGTCCCTACTTGAATTACTTATCACTTTCAAGAGAACATTAGTAGCAAATCAAAGTATACAAGTGAATTTACCTCATACTACAATGTATCTTTCTTATGCATGGTATATCAAAATGGTGTTTTATGTGAGGCCATATAATGTGGCCCAAAATGGATGCATAATTGAGCTTTATATAGTCTCAAATGAGTGCACAAGATAGAGTTGTGAAATTTGCACATGTTTCTTACATGAGAAGGCTTGTCGTCAATCATTGAGATATTTCTACATATGATAAAAATTCCTTGTGCAAAGAGACCTAGAGTGTTTGGGATACTAGTGAATTAGCAATCTATACTTGTCTAGTCTTGGTGGATGACTTTGCTTCTATTTGAGCAATGGGTTGATTTGGTTTATGTTTCCACCATAGAGACTACTTTAGCTTGGAAATTTTCCATCTTTGAGGATATCTTCTATTGTGCTATTGTTACAAAGCATTGACCCCATGAGGTTGATTGTGCTTTTGCTTTAGCCTTTGAAAATATTCTGCAATTGTTTGAGGATTGGCTTTTGGAACTAAGGAATGCAAATTTTCTTTACTTGTTTTTTATATGTTTACACCTTGGTTGTTGCCTTATAATAAGTTTATTTTCTTTGCAAGCTCATGGAAGCCCATGTTTGCTTCTTTTTTGCTAAAGTGGACTATTTGGGCATCCTGATGTATTGAGAATTGTTCAAAGATTGAATATGGGACTTGGAAACCTATATTATCTTTAGTGCTTTTAGGCTCTTTACATGTTGTCTTTGACCTTGTTCCTTTGTGTTGTTGATCCATTGTTGTTTCTTTTTGGTTGGATCTTGCCACTTCAGAGGGTTCTTCGTCTTTGGCTTCCAACTTGATGGTTGACTACCCTTTTTTTGTACAACTGAATGGATCTTGTGATTTCAAATTTAATCATGATTGTGATCAACCACAAGTAATTCTTTAGGCACCCAAATGTAACAAGTGTTGGGACTTTGACTAGGTGACTCCTATAGAAACATCATAATATTTTTCTTGAGAGATTGTTTATGAGCATCAGGCCTTCCCTTTCTTGGATTGCCTTGGTGACCTAAGAGCATGATTTGCATGATCCATATGGATATTGGGTATACATATGATGTTTTCTTAATTTTGGACTTGATCAACTTGCTTTGGCACCCAAATTTGTCTAATATAAGAGAATATAGTCTTGACAGACACCAATGTATCTATTGATGATGCGTCTTCTTGTTGCATCCTTTTCTACTTAGAGTTGGACTAGTTCTCATAGTATGGGATCACCTTTAGATATCATATGATCTTCAAGAGAAGATTTTGGTGCAAGCAAACATTGTGATTCATCTAGGGAAGTTGGTGCCCTTAGAGATGCTTAGTTGTAAGAATTTAAACTCCCCCTCCAATTGATCATGAATGAATGCTTCGTTACCAAGTAGGATTTAATGGCCTATCCTACTTGAAAATGTGGCTTTACGATCTTGTATCGTTAAGGAACCTTCTTCATTAATTTTTGGGAAATTTCAACTATGTTCCTACATAGATCTAGTCTAGCTTTCTCTAGGTCTCTTCAAGGGTAGCATTTTTCACGTTTTTTTCTTGTTGTTCCTCCTTTGATATGATCTTTGATAAGCTTGGAAAAAATTATCCATATTCTTGATCTTGATGATTGTGGTTGACTTAATAGGTTTAGGCCCTTGCCTTGATTCTTCCTCATGTATTCTTTTCGAAGTTTTTCTTCTTCTAATTGCTCTTTTATTTTCTTCTATCATGTGCTATATTTGGCTTTCTAGCTGAACAATCATCCATCTTCCTCATAAATCTTTCCCTTCATGCTAATACCAACAAGTATGTATTATCTTGTGATTGGAAGATTGGGTTTCAGTTTCTCTTCCTTATTTCTTTTGTGGCTCTTAGTTTTGAGAGATTTATGCTAGGTGTACTTGCATTTCTTGCTCTCTAGCTTGAGCTCTTATGACCATTTTTAATGACACATTTTTCTCAAAGTCACTGCTTGATGGCATTGACGTCAAAATCTTCTTTGCTTTATGAGGATGAACAAGGATGTTATGAAATAGATGGGTCCCCCCACACTAAAACCAATGAGCATGTTTACTAGTCATGGGAGATAGCGCCATGGACTTTGTTTCATGCATTGCATGGTTTATATGGTTGTTGTCTAACTATAGGATGTGTGCACATGGATCCTAGAGTCTTGGGCTTTGAATATGTACTTTGGTTTTTCAGAGCATAACTTGACTCTTAAGTGCCTTTTGGATATGGCTATTGTGAAGAAAGTTTCCATCTCCTATATACTATTAATTTTTCTAGCAATGTTTCCTTTCATGTGCTCAATAATCAAATGGCCAAGAAATTTGTGGTGTTGTCCTCGAAAATCTAAAAGAGATGGGACTAAGTATTGTTGTCTCCAACTTAATGCCCTACAAGAGCATTGATGGAGGGACTGTCACTCGTCAAGGTCACCTAGGCATCCTTAGGTGAAAGCTTTCAAATCTTTAGAATAGGACGTTTTATATGTAACAAACCCTTGAGCACTCTACTCAAGATTCTCTTTTCGTTTGCACTATTTTCTTTTTAATTTTTGCATTTCCAGAGTAGGCATTCATAGATAAACCTTATAAATCCATGCGTAACCACTTTTTCTTCTTGCTTGCCCATGCACTACACTAATTAGTATGCCCATGAATATTGTTAAAAAAAAGGAACATCGGTTGCAATGTCTACAAAATCTTGCTCTATAGGAACTCGAAAACCCCAAGGCACTTCAACACCCATGCTTCCCCCACAATCAACATTCATGCTCATCATTTTTCAAGGAAAATAGAATCTAGGAGGGAGGCAGGGGGAGCAACTGTTGGATATGTGAAGAGATGGATAGGTATGTGCTTGAAGATGAAGAGGTGTTGCAAAATCCTTGATCTACACCAGCCAAATGAACTCCAGGAGTATGTGGTGGGCCCTTTTAGCTTGCCAACAGATGTATTAGACACCCTATGTACCTTGGAAGATCACTCTAAAAAAGATAGATCAAAACAGATAAGTTGGAGTTAGCTCAGAGGTGAAAACTTGCTATTCTTGGTTCATACACCTGTCTAGTGTTTTGCATAATTCTCTGAGCACAGAAGCAATTAACTTAATTCCTCTTGGGGAAGTCTAGATAACTTAAAGATCTAACTTTCAAGAGTAATATCATCAAAAATAATGAACCACACACTGAGAATGAGTTTTAACAAGTCATGACATCATCCCGATTTTCAAGGGTTGCTACAGTTTGAGACCAATGAGCAGAAAAATGAACATAAATCAAAATTTAGGAATCCAATGATTATGCACATTTTTATGGTTATACTAGACAGTAAGATGAATCCAACAAGCTTTAAATCATTGAATTTGGATAAGTAACCACTAAGAAATGGCTCTGACAAGATGAGTCCAAAAATCGGGTACCTGACAAAGAAGTGAAGATGAACAAACACTATTGACTTCAACTGAACATAACTGAAGACTGTAACATTCAAATGACATGAAAATTTGTGCGCATATAGTAGACTTATAGAGCTAACTTTATCAAGTTAAATCACAGAAAATGATGCACCAAGCTCAGAGAAACCATCTCTGCAATTTGACTGAGAAAAACTGAGAGTAATGGCAGTGAGTAGTACACTTCACAAGAACATGGACATATGAACTCAAATAATCATGAAAATGAAAGTATATTGCTTGTACAATACAATGAATTACTGATACATATGTGTGCTTTGTAATCACACCTTGATATGGCATAAAGCTCAGCTCTTGGAGGTCTTCACATAGGTCTCTCTAACCACGACTAAAACTGCCATCTATTTATAGTTGAGTTTGGGAGGCTAACTTCCCTCAATCACTCTCCAATCAATCAATGATTGATTTGATTCTCTACCTACCACAAATCACGAATTCGTGGTTCCTCTTTCCATTCTCAACCACTCAAGATTCTTTCACTTTTACATTAAGTAAACTCTTCAAAAGTTACAAGAGGTAGTTCACAAGTGAACTTTACATAGTCTTCATTTTAAAGCTTTTTTCATGACTTTGTGGGACTCAAGCCAATACTTAGGCTTGTCATAGACTTGCTCCAACAGCTCCCCCTCAAGCCAAGTATGCTTGAGGTCTTGAATCTTCCAAGATTACCTGCAAACCAATCATAGCCTTGAATTTGCAAAGCTTTGTACCATCCAATGCTTTGGTTAGAATATCTGCACATTGTTGATGAGTGGACACATATGATATTTGAATCTCTTTGCTTAAAACCTTCTCTCTTACATAGTGATAATGAACTTCAATATGTTTAGTCCTTGCATGAAAAATAGGATTAGCAGCCAAATGAATAGAACTCATATTGTCACAAAAAATTGTTGGAGTTCCAAAATCCAATCCAAGATCTTTGAATAATGTCTTCATCCACATAGCTTCCTGAGTAGCTATGGCGAGACCTCTGTATTCCGCCTCAGTAGAAGAGAGAGCAACTGTGGGTTGCTTCTTGGATGACCATGAAATAAGCTTTGAACCTGCAAAGGTAAGATAACCTGAAGTGCTCCTTCTATCTTCCTTCGAGCCAGCCCAATCTGCATCAGAAAATAGCTTCAAACCTAAATCAGATACATAAGGATAATAAAGTCCTTCATTTATGGTTCCTTTGAGATACTTGAGAATCCTTTTGGCAGCATCCATATGTGGTTTCCTTGGTGTGTGCATAAATTGACTTAGCACACTCACACTGTAACATATATCTACTCTTGTCAATGTGGCATAGTTGAGACTACCCACTAGACTTTGATATGATGTGGTGTCCTCTATGAGTTCACCTTCATGTGAGCTCAATTTGTGATTGACCTCCATTGGAGTACCTGCAATCTTACAATCTTGCATCTTGAATTTTGCCAACATGTCCTTAATGTACTTTCTTTGAGTGAGAAACAAACCATGATCTTTGTAGACAACTTCCAAACCTAGGAAGTAGGTAAGTGAACCCAAATCACTTATCTTGAACTCTTCTCTCATCTGATCTTTGATCTTCTTCATACCATCTGCATCATTTCCTGTCAATATAATATCATCTACATATACACATAGGTAGATGACCTCAGAGTTACTCTTTTTAATAAAGAGTGAAGGATCTGCCTTGCTTGGTTGAAAGCCTTTGTCCTGCAAGAATGAAACAAGCCTGAAATTCCAAGCTCTTGGAGCTTGCTTGAGACCATACAATGCTTTGTTAAGTTTACACACATAATCAGGATAAACTTGATTCTCAAAACCAGATGGTTGTGCCATATATACCTCTTCTGTTATCCAACCATTCAAGAATGCATTCTTTACATCTAGTTGAAGTATCTTCCAATTCTTGGAAGAGGCAATACTAAGCGAAACCCTAATAGTAGGCATCTTTGCCACAGGAGAGAAGGTCTCGTCATAATCAGTTCCCTGAGTTTGTGCAAAGCCTTTTGCTACAAGCCTTGCCTTATACATGTTAATGGAACCATCAGAATTCTTCTTGAGTTTATAGACCCATCTTGAGCCTATTACCTTCATGGATGAAGTCTTGGGCACCAAATCCCAAGTGTTGTTTTCCTCAAGTGCTTCAATCTCTTCCTTCATTGCATGCTTCCATTCTGTTTTTGCTTTGGCCTCTTCAAATGATGATGGCTCCTCTTGGTTTATGTCCTGTGCTATGTAGATAGAATGTTTAGTTACTAATGAGGTGTCAAACCCATACCTTTCTCGTTTTTTCTTTTCCCTCATAGATCTTCTTAGGCCATGATGTGATGATTCTGCCTCATGTCCAAGTTCCTGCAATTTTGCTTTAGCTTTAGACTTCCATGCTTTGATCTTTTCCATCTGAGATTCTTCATCATCCTCTGAGGTGTCTTGTTCTTCAATCTTTGGTTGTTCTCTACCAAGCTTTGGAAAATCTTCTTCAAGATCATATGGTAAATTGACCTTCCTGCATGAATCTTCATACCATGAATTGTTCTCATCGAAAACTACATCTCTACTTACCAAGAATCCTTTGTTGGTAGGGTTGTATAACCTGTAGCCCTTTTGATTGTTGTCATATCCAATAAATACACACCTTTCTGCCTTTGGATCCATCTTGCCTCTAACCTGTGAAGGAACATGAGCAAAAGCAATACATCCAAAAATTTTACAATGATCTAAGCTTGGTCTTATTCCATTCCAAGCCTCATATGGAGTCATCCCATCAAGGGATTTTGAAGGCAACTTGTTAATCAAGTAAGTGGTTGTAGATACAGCCTCAACCCATAAGTAATTAGGTAAATGCTTTTCATTTAACATAGACCTTGCAGCTTCAACAATTGTCCTATTCCTCCTTTCCGCCACTCCATTTTGCTCAGGAGTGTACCTTGTAGTTACCTCTCTTTTGATTCCTCTTTCTTGAAGAAAAGAATCAAAATCATGGGAGAAGTATTCTCCCCCTCCATCTGACCTTAGCCTTTTTAGTGATTTACTTGTTTGATTCTCCACAAGAGCCAAATATCTTTTGAAACATGAAAAAACTTCATCTTTGTGTTTCATAAAGAATAGGATAGTCCATCTACTGCAATCATCAATAAAGGAGGCATAATACCTTGATCCAGATATTAAAGCTTCCTTGCTAGGTCCCCATACATCTTTATGAACCAACTCCAAGAGATCTCCATGCATATAGCCTTTCTTCATGAATGGTAATCTGTGAGACTTTCCAAATTGATATGCACTACACTTATAAATCATATGTTGTTTTGACAAATTAGGGATTCCAAGTACACTTTGGTCCCTGCAAATTTGCTTTAATGAACTTTCACCAATATGTGCTAACCTTTTGTGCTATACTTCCAATTCTGTGAGTGTCTGACTACCATAATTAAAGAGAGCAATGTTTCTAGTGTCCTGTAATTCAAATGTGAACAATCTACCTGTCTTTTCACCTTTTGCAATTTTTTTGAATTCTTGACTTGTATCTTCAACAAATGCTCCTACCTTTGTGAACCTGACTTGCAACCCTTTCTCTACTATCTGCCCAACACTTATCAAATTCTTTGTAATGGTAGGGACATAGAGTACCTTACTGAGTAGGTTGATGTTTCCATCAAGTGCTTTGACATTGCCTATTTTCTCCACAGGATGTTTTGTATCATCTCCTCTTTGTACCTCATGCTTATTCCTTGGATCTTCTAAATCTGATAGGAGTGCCACATTTCCTGCCACATGATTTGAACAACCTGAATCTATGTAGAAAACATGCTCATCAGATTTACCTTGTGGCATAGCCATGTTCATGATCAATAATGAATCCTCTTTGTTTGAGTCTTCTGTGTAGTTATTGAAGTCTCTCCTTCCTTTGTAGCCTCCTTGGTAGTTTGAATGATTGTAGTTGTTGTAGCTGCCATGATAATTTTTGAACCTTCCTCTTGAGTAGCCATAACTTCCTCTATTCTATCCTCTTCCTCTTTGATTCCTGGAATTCCTAAAGCAATTTTCAGTTGTATGATTAGTTAATCAACAAATAGAACATGAGTTGGAGTCTTGTGATCTCTCCCTGCCTTGTCTACCTCCTCTTCCTCTACCTCTGCCATGTCTTCCTCTACCTGCATAGTTAGCTTGATATGTACCTGCTTCATCATCCACTTTCTTTGCCTTTCCTTTGTTATCTTTGGACTTGCTTTTATCAGTGTATAAAGCTGAAGATTGATTACCTTTAGAGCTTTCTCCATTTTTGATAAGCTTTGCCTCTTGAGTAAGTAGTTGTCCAATGAGTGTATTGAAATCAGGTACATGCATGTCCATGTACAAATCCATAGCTGTGGTGAATGCTTCCCACTTGTCATCTGCCTTCAAGCCATTGATGACCTGCCTTAAAATTTTCTCTTCATCTATTACCTCTCCAATGCTACCCAACTGATCCGCTATGTCCTTGAGCTTTGTGACAAAATCAGTCACATTTTGTTTGGGAGCCTTCTTGAGAGTTGTGAAATCCAGCCATAGTTGATGCTTCCTAGCTTTGGTACTTGAAGAAAAGAAAGCTTCAAGTGCATCCCACACTTCCTGAGATGTCTTACAACTTCTAATGTGAGGCAACAAAAAATCTGAGATAGAGTTGAGGAGATAAGACCTTGCAAGTGCATCCTTGGAGCACCATGTGCTCAATCTTTCTTGCTCTTCTTGTGTTGGTTGACTTTTGTTCCTGAAACTTGGCATAACTTCATCTCCAGTCACATAACCATATAAACTTCTACCTTGGAGATAAGCTTCCATTCTTAATGACCAAGCTGAGTAGTTACCTCTGTCCAATTTGTCAATTGATGAAGGAAATCCACCTGCCATGTTGTCCAACCTGGCTCTGATACCATTGTGAAGAGATGGATAGGTATGTGCTTGAAGATGAAGAGGTTTTGCAAAATCCTTGATCTACACTAGCCAAATGAACTCCAAGAGTATGTGTTGGGCCCTTTTAGCTTGCTAATGGATGTATTAGACACCCTTGGAAGATCACTCTCAAAAAGATAGATCAAAACAGATAAGTTGGAGTTAGCTCAGAGGTGAAAACTTGCTATTCTTGGTTCATACACCTATCTAGTGTTTTGCATAATTCTCTGAGCACAGCAGCAATTAACTTAATTCATCTTGGGGAAGTTTAGATAACTTAAAGAGCTAACTTTCAAGAGTAATCTCATAAAAAATAATGAACCACACACTGAGAATGAGTTTTATCAAGTGATGACATCATCCCGATTTTCACGAGCTGCTACAGTTTGAGACAAGTGAGCAGAAAAATAAACATAAATCAAAATGTAGGAATGCAATGATTATGAAACTTTTATGGTTATACAGTAAGATGAATCCAACAAGCTTTAAATCATTGAATTTGGATAAGTAACCACTGAGAAATGGCTCTGACAAGATGAGTCAAAAAATTAGGTACCTGACAGAGAAGTGAAGATGAACAGACACTGTTGACTTCAACTGAACATAACTGAAGACTGCAACATCCAAATGACATGCAAATTTGTGCGCATATATTAGACTTATAGAGCTAATTTTACCAAGTTAAATCACTGAAAATGATGCACCAAGCTTAGAGAAACCATCTCTGCAATTGGACTGAGAAAAACTAAGAGTAATGGCAGTGAGTAGTACACTTCACAAGAACATGGACTATGAACTCAAATAATCATGAAAATGAAAGTATATTGCTTGTACAATACAATGACTTACTGATACATATGTGTGCTTTGTAATCACACCTTGATATGGCATAATGCTCAGCTCTTGGAGGTCTTCACATAGGTCTCTCTAACCACGACTAAAACTGCCATCTATTTATAGTTGAGTTTGGGAGGCTAACTTCCCTCAATCACTCTCCAATCAATCAATGATTGATTTGATTCTCTACCTACCACAAATCACGAATTCATGGCTCCTCTTTCCATTCTTGATCAAGTGGACTCAACCACTTAAGATTCTTTCACTTTTACATTAAGTAAAATCTTCAAAAGTTACAAGAGGTAGTTCACAAGTGAACTTTACATAGTCTTCATTTTAAAGCTTTTTTCATGACTTTGTGGGACTCAAGCCAATACTTAGGCTTGTCATAGACTTGCTCCAACAGGATATGGAAACTTACGAAGTGCTTTTGATGGTTAAAATATAGAGAAGTGGGTTAGGTTTATATGAAGATTAAAAGCTAAAAAGCATCATGTACATGTCAAGGACAAGCAATGGATCAATGGGGATACCAAATTTTTCAAAAAAACTCCCCTCAACTTGGCCACTTACATGTAAACATCGATCTCTTAAGAATATGCCAGAAAGTCATTTTTGGTAAATCAATGCATATTTATTGAAGTATTTCGATGGCGATGCACCACAATGCGCTCTCTTCTCGAGAGCCTCATGACGATACGCTCGGAGTAGAAAACCGAGCTCTTAAGGATGCACACAGTACTCCGCACAGAGGCTGCAAAATAAGCAAAAAACACAATACACAGGGAGCACAAAGATAGACTTCTTAGGTCTTACAAATGTGGTCGAGCTTACAGTCTCTGATTGACTAGGCCACTATGTATTTTATTAAAGAACATATACAAAGAAGTGTCCAGTGGCCATTTGGCCTTTCACATGGACACTAACGGTAACAATCTCCCACTAAAGGCCAACATGGCCAAAGTAACTATGGGAGAAAAATAAAGAATGATAAACAATATCTGAGTATAAGTATACAAACTATACCTCCCACCTGATGGGCATGTTACACAGTATACAAGTGACTTTGCAAGATCAAGAATCAAGTAACCCCCATCAAGTGACAACAGTGTTGAAAGCTATCCTGTGGTAGAGCTTTAGTCAAAGCATCTGCAGCATTATCTCGAGTAAGAACCTTCTCAAGAATAATGCACTTAGTGGCTAAGCTATCTCTAATGAAGTGATACCTCACCTCAATGTGCTTGGTCTTTGCATGATAGACCGGATTCTTAGCCAAAGCAATGGCACTCTGACTATCACTGAGCAAGCGAGGTACATGCTGAGGTAAAGCCATATCACAAGCAAGACGAGAAAGCCACAATGCTTCCTTAAATGTCTCACTTGCTGCAACATACTCTGCTTTTGTGGTGGAAACAAATGTACATTCTTGAAGACAAATCTCCAAGAGATAGCACCTCCAGCAAAATGAAAAATGTACCCTGATGTAGACTTATGATTGTCTACACAACCAGCATAGTCAGAATCTATGTAACCAATAATGGATGCTTTCCCTCTACCTAAACATAGACACTTGTCCTTAGTGCCACTCACATATCTCAAAATAATCTTGACCGCTTCCCAATGTTTCTTGCCAGGATTAGACATATATCTGCTCACAACTCCCACTGCAAATGCAATGTTCGGTCTCGTAGCTACCATAGCATACATGAGACTACCAACAGCAGACTGATAGAGAATTTTGGTCATGAATTCCTTTTCCTCATCTGATTGGGGGCAATCATCCTTCCTCAATTTCACATATGTGGGTAAAGGTGTACTCAATGCCTTTCCACCCTGCATATTGAACCTGTGAAGTACTTTGGATATGTACTCACTTTGAGACAAGTATATGCATCTTTTACTCCTATTACGAGTAATGTGCATGCCAAGAATATGTTTGGCATCCCCCAAATCCTTCATATCAAATGTCTAACTCAACTTCTCTTTGAGAATTGACAAGTCATAAGAGGAATTCCCAGCAATCAAGATATCATCGATATAAAGTATCAAAATATCAAGCTACCATTTGAGCATCTCTTCGTGTAGAGACAATGATCCTCATTGCTTCGAGAATAGCCTTGAGACTTCATAAAAGCATCAAACTTTTGGTACCATTGTCTAGGGGACTCTTTAAGTCCATACAAGCTCTTCTTGAGCTTACAAACTAGACTTTCCTTGCCAGCAACTACATAACCCTCTGGTTGTTCCGTATAGATCTCATCTGTAAGATCTCCATGCAAGAAAGCAATTTTCACATCCATTTGGACTAACTCTAAGTCCTCCATTACAACGAATCCAAGCAACATGCGCAAGGTAGTCATCTTGACCACTGGAGAGAAGATTTCCTCGAAATCAACACCATGTTGTTGCATAAAACCCTTTGCAACAAGTCATGCTTTATACTTTGGAGAAGCACTATCTGATGTGAATTTCAGCTTATATACCCATTTACATGGTAAAGCTTTCCTGCCATTTGGCAAAGGTACTAAATCCCAAGTACCACTCTTGTGAATAGAATCCAACTACTCTTCATGGCATGCTCCCACTTGGCATGATCCTCTGTCTGCATAGCCTCTTTGTAGTGAGAAGGCTCACCGACATCTATTAGCATAACAAAATCTAAACGTGGAACATATGTATTAGGTGGATGTGAGACACCTATAGAACGTCTCAATGGTTGTTGAAGAGGAACATGTGCAGACTGATCTGAATGGACATTCTCTTGAACATCCCTATGTGCAGCATTTTTATGCATGCTAACCGGAGGACTAGTATCCTCAAACATCACTCTTCTCACTTCAACCTCCTTAATGGGCTGTTTATGCATCTTAGACTCATTGAAAATGACATCACTACTTCTGATCACTGTCCATGTTTCAAGATCCCATAAGCGATATCCAAATTGTCCTTCTCGACCATATCCAAGAAAAATGCATTTCTTTGACTTATGGTCCAACTTTTGTCTAAGATTCTTGGGTATATGAACATACTTTGGCAGTACTAGGTGAAAGGTTAATCACATGAACTGTAGTCAATACTGCTTCTGCCCAAAAGCCTTGTGAGAGGTTTGCATGATGCAACATAGAGATTACTCTATCTTGAATAGTTCTATTCATCCTCTCAGCTACACCATTCTGTACTGGGGTATAAGGAGTTGTAAACTCTCCACGAATCCCTTTAGACTGATAGAAAAGGTTGAATTCATGTGAGGTATACTCACCCCCATTATCTGAACGCAAAGCCTTAAGCTTAGTTCCTTTTTCAGTCTCAACTAAAGCAAGCTATTTTCTGAATTTAGAAAATACCTCATCCTTCGGATTGATAGGATATACCCAAACTTTTCTAGTAGCATCATCTATTGAAGTGACAAAGTAAAGAGAACCACCTAAGGACCTAGTGGGCATAGGACTACACACATCTATATGAACGAGATCTAAAGGTTGAATTGAAGATTCAATATGCGTTCTATGCACATTTCTGGTTTGCTTTCCATATTGACAATGCTCACAAAATGAAAAATCAGATAAAGATAACACAAGTAAGTAGCTAGAACGATAAATATTTTCCATTCCACTACGCGATATATGGCCCAAAGGACCATGCCAAATACAAGCCATAGGCTGTTCACTAATAGCTAACAAGTGTTCTTTTTATGATACAAATAAAGGATAAACTGAGCCAACTTTACTTCCTTTTGCAAAAACCATATTGCCCTTTGATATGTGAAAGGACTGAGCATAGAAGAGCACCTTGTAACCAAGGTCATCAAGTTGACCAACTGACATCAAACTGTGTGATAACTGAGGCACATGGCATACGTTATGCATACTAAATTTTGAACCATCAATGAATTGCAGAACCACATCTCCAATCCCCACAACATCACATTGGTAAGAGTCACCAAGTCTCACGGTACCAAGAGACTTTGCTGCATAATTAGAAAACCATTCTCTATGTGGTCTCACATGGAAAGAAGCACCAAAATTTAGCGGCAAGGTTTGGGAAAGAGAATCAACCATTAAAGCCTCAGTTGGCATAGTACTATCAAGTGTCAACACATCAGCATCATCAGAAATAGCATTAATTTCTTCAATCTTCACAGTCAAAGTAGATGGTGTAGGTAAATGTTTAAAATGCTCATCAACATTTTTCCTTTACCTTTAGCATTCTTTAATGCATAACAATCTTTCTTAGTGTGTCCTTTCTTATGACAATAATGGCATTCGATATCCCTCTTCCTTGATTTACTTCTACTCTTATTCCATTGACCATTTTTTTCCTTGTTCTTGCTCCTGCCACGTTGTTGATTATTTCCTTGGTAAGAATCACGAACATTATATGCATCTCCCCTCTGAGTGCCAACCATAGATTTTCTGTGAATCTCCTCACTCAAGAGTGCTCCACATATGTCATCATAGACGAGTTTACCACCAAGTGCACTATTGCTAATAGCTATGCAAAATGTATCCCATGATGATGGCAAGGTGCATAACAACAATACTGCTTTCATTTCATTATCCATATCCATTTTTTAAGCCTATAACTAAGAGAATATAGCATCAAACTCATTCAGGTGAACAACAACACTATCTGTGTCCTTCATACGAAGGTCATATAATTTTCTCATCAAATAGACTTCATTTGATGCGGTCTCTTTTTCATATGTATTGCATAACTTCTTCCAAAGCTCCTCTACACTTTCACAGTCTAATACTATAAAGTAAACATTGTCTGCCAGGTGCAAGCAAATGGTAGACCTAGCCATTTCATCTAACTCATCCCAATCATCTTCATCCATGTCAGTAGGCTTCTTTGAAATTCCATTTACTGTCTTCATTTGCCTCCTTTGAAGCAGCACATCTTTAATCTGGTTCTTCCATAGAGCAAAGTTTGTGCCATCAAATTTTCGAATCTCAAAATGGTCTTTGCCCTGCAAGTAATAGCTCCTCCTCGGAAAACTAGCACTAGACCCTGATCCACCGGATGTGCTTGAGACCTCTGATGCCATGATGGTAGAGAACTGAATAGAATGATAATGGAGCTAGAGGAGTCCGGACACCAATGAATAAGTGTATCAAGGAGTAAATCGACCACTGTATAGTTGACAAAACCAGAAATCTGAAAAAAATTTGCCAGAGTATCCTCTGCAAAATGAGTGTATGACCAATGTCAAAATATCATAAAACTGCGAGTACTAACATGTTTTCCTGCATAATGAATCACTGACTCCACTACATATAATCAGTTACCCAATAGAAGCCAACTAGGCTTATCAAGCACCTATGAACAACTATCATACATCTCCTATGGCGAGGCTGGGTAAGTCTTCCACTTGCATCACCAAAGAGACCTTGACATCTGGGTGTCTCCCAGTTAAGAAAACATTACCATGACCCTCTTTATCAAATGTAAAAGGCTTTATGCAAAGAACGTAACTGCTATATCAATGACCACATGGACGTACATAAGCGGTATCCGTAGAAGCATACATAGTGTGTATGTGCTCAATATATGCAGTAAAATGACATAAAGGTTGAATACACATCCCAAAAACTAGCCAATAACACTTGCAAGTGTCTATCAACTCTGATATTTTAGGCTCAAAAAACTTGCATAAATTTGTAGCAACTGCTCCCACCAAATCTAAAACCTTTCAAGAAACTTGTAGTTTTACGAGTGTGGCTGAAAACATAGCCCCAAAGGTTGATATTTATTGTCAGAGAAGTACAAAGAACACTCTTCTTGATGTTCTTGGACTTGTGTGAAGAGATCTATGTGTGGAAGTACTCCAAAATGGCTCCAAAAGACACCCAAAAAAGCTTCAAAAATAGGCTTTGAAAGCAAAGAATGAAGCTTTGAGGGACCAAAACATCTTCAAGGTAATGTCAACCTTAGTCTTTCCCCTTGTTGAGACACCACAAGAGTGTAGCTTAGTGGCAAGAGATTGCCACGGTTAAGCAAGATCTAGGGGGAACAGTACTGGGATGGGTGACCTCCCGAGAAGTACCGGGAACCTCTATATTCCTTGATCATTGAGGTCCTCCCTCACATGCAGCCAATGGCGCCAATGGTGACTTTGATGACTTTGGTGACTCAGATGACAAGGTATGCCAAGGTCTATGCCTTGGTCGCCGCCTTAGTCGTAAGCCTTGGAGAAAGCCTGGGGGGGGGGCTCGCTTCGCTCGCACAAAAGGAACAAAGGTTTTGCCTCGAACTTCTCTGATACTAGTGAAGTATTTTGATGGCGATGCACCACATGGCACTCTCCTTCTCGAGATCTTCATGATGATACACTCGGAGTAAAAAACCGAGCTCCTAAGGCCGCACACAGTACTCTGCAAAATACGCAGAAAACACAGTACACAGGGGGCATGAACACAGACTTCTTAGGTCTTACAAATGCGGTCGAACTTACAGTCTGTGACTGACCAAGCCACTATATGTTTATTAAAGAACATATACAAAGAAGTGTCCAGTAGCCATTTGTCCTTTCACATGGACACTAATAGTAACATTTATGCAAGTGGAAGAGTTGTTGAGCATGATGAGTGATTTCACAGCCCTCTAGATTATTAAATAATTTTTCTCCACTTGAATCAGACTCCAAATAAGGGTTCTATGAACAATTTTTAAGTAGATCAAGCATGTGACATGATCACTTTTTAAAACTTTCGTATAAAAGTGAATTATCCATGATTTGTAACCTTCTTCACCCGCTTCTCAACCTGATTGTGAGTCTCTTGGGAGTTCTTGTGTCTTTCTCATGATTAAGGTTTGATTTCATGCTTGTATATGTATGCCCATGCATATATATGTGACTTCTCTTGTGTGTGTGTGTACTAACATGGTGGATCCTTCATACCATTGAATCGTCTCTCAAATTCACCATTTATGGGAAAGGATCCATTGCTTGATGCTGGTATGGAAAATGTTCTACTTGTGGGTATATATTTGAAAACATTTTACCTCATATGGGAGAGTTTTATAGATGATGTTTTTGCTAGAGATGCACCAAACATAGCAAAGAAGGAATTTCATTGATCTTCATCAAATAACTTGAGACCTACTCCTTTGGGTTAGGATTTTATTTCTAATGCCTTTAAAATTTTATTAAAGGCTAAAATCTTATTAATAACTTTTAAGACATATTCCATGAAGAAATCAAGCATAGCTTTGCCAAGAGCTTCCTATTCTAGAAGATACAACAATAACATGTTAAGTTCTTCTAGTAAATCTACATTCTTTATAGTGTAAGAGTAGAGTTTGATCCAAACGTTGATGGACATGAATCTCAATACATAGAACCCTTTAGTTTCCCTTGTACTCATATCATGTTGAATTATTTTTCTATGCATTTTTTATATATTTAGGTAGTGATGTGAACACACTAGGAACATCGAGGCACTTTTTTCCCTCTTCAGGAGGTTTTTTCCCCTCGGCTTGTTATATACGGTGATTACCCTAACGGTTCTCGTATCTTTTTACATTCTAGTGGTAATACATTTAGTATTGTGTGTTGTGCTCCAAGCTTCTTCTTCTTCCTTGTGCTGTTCGCATGCTTTCACAGACCTTGAACTCCAACAATTGGTATTAGAGCAGGTCGTCGCCTCATCTAGGGCATCGTCGACACCCCTCCGGTCATAGTCTCAAAATCGCATGAAATTTGGTATGCATACTCAGGGTGATTAGGATATCAAAATGGCTTTGTTGTATCGTGCCGAAATGGCAATTTGAGCTTGTTTCGGCCTCCGAATGCACTATCATAGTGCTTGTGTAGACTATTTCATTTTTTTGTGCCAAAGATATATACAGGTTTTGGTTTGCCAGTATAAGCATCTCAAAGTCTGCTACAGGTTTAGCAGAACTCGTCAGGGTAGTTTTGTTCAACTTTTTCAGATACAATCATTTTTCTGCATCAGGTATTTTAGTTAGTGGCCATGGCTGAAAGTAGTGATGTATTTTGTATGTTGGCCGTTGAGGATAAGTTGGATGGTACGAATTACCCATTGTGAGCTTATATGATGCATCATGTATTGGTTGCAAAAGGACTATGGAGTATTGTGCAGGGTGTTGAAAAACATCCTATTACACCTGCAAATATAGGTACTGAAGCTGATGCAGACGGCATTAAAGATGATGATATTCTTCATGTTCTTGTTGGTGTTGTAGTTTCTACTGCACCTACTGCAGAGTAAATTTGTTGGGATGTTAGAGATGCTCAATCACATGCATTGATAGCCTTGTTTGTCAAACGTGCCATTATTCCTCACATTCACTCTTGCAGAATAGCTAAGGATGCTTGCGATACACTTGCCACATTGTACCAGGCTAGGAATGAAGCTTGTGTCGCTTACCTTTGAAAACAGTTGGAGAGTGAGCATATGAATGGAGGTGATTCTATGGACAATTTTCTAACAAAGATCAAAGATTTGAAGGAACAATTAATTTCTGTTGATGAAGTCTTGCCTGAAAGTTCACTTTTGCATATTATTTTGAATGGCCTTCTCGATTCATATTAGAGTTTTGCTTCTACTCTTTGCTTGATGATGAAAGGCAATCCAAATGCCTTAACATTTGAGGAGTTAGTCTCTGTTTTGTTGCAGGAAGATCAGTCTAGGTAGAACAAGTCCATTATGCATGTTGCAGATTAAGCTTTCCTAGCTAGTCAGAAGGGCAAATGTAAATGGAGCTCTTCTACTAGTAAGCAAAAATCTGCTAATTCTAAACAATCAAAGAAGGAAGAAAGATAAGAGAAGAAAACAAAAAAATAGAAGTTCTTTTGCAAGTACTGTAAAGCAAATGATCATGTCATAAGGAATTGTCCAAAACTAGCTACAAAAGAGGCAAAGAAAAAAGAGGTTGGAATGGTTGTTGCAGAGGCCTCTACATGAAAAATAGAGTTTGTTAATCTATTGCAGAATGAAGAATGGGCATTTACTACTATTTGCAGTTTTGACCCATCCTCTCCTGAACAGTGTATGTTTGCAGTAGACTCAGATGTTTGGTACTTTGATAATGGGGCAAACAAACATATTACCTCTCAGCGGAGTTTCTTCACTTCACTCGAGCATGCCCCTATGGGGAATACTGTCACATGTGCCAACAACTCCTCTTATCTTGTCATGGGAGTGGGTAAGATCATTCTAACTACTGTTTACGGTAGTTGTTTCACATTGTCAGATGCTCTATTTGTGCTAGGGATCAAGAAGAATTTGTTATCAGTTTCAACTTTAGCCAAGATTGGCTTGGTTATGAAATTCGTTGGTGATAGATGTATAGTTCATGATCTATCAAATGGTGACATGATTATTGCTTCTGGCATTTTATGTCATGGACTGTATAAGCTCATAGACTATGAAAAATCTATGAATGATTCAACATGTGCATTACATGATTCTCAGGCTATGTCAGATGCAATGTTGTGGCATGCACACTTTGGTCATCTGAATTTTGCTAGTTTGCTACACCTGCAGAAATCTGAAATGGTGTCCTCTTTGCCCAAACTTGAGGCACCCAGTAAACATGTTTGTGAAGGCTTTATTTTGGGCAAAATGTAGTGTTCATCCTTCCGAAAAGATGGCTCAGTTTGAGCTACTCAAAAATTGAAGCTTGTACATAGTGATGTCTGTGGTCCTATGCATAAACCTTCTTTTGGAAACTATCTTTACTTCGTGACTTTCATTGATGATTTTTCTATGCATGCATGGGTATATCCATTTAAAGCAAAGTCTGAAGTGTGTATGTGCTTCAGATAATTTTTGGTTTTGGCTGAAAATTTATCAGCATGTAAAATGGGCACCCTCCATTCTGATCGAGGGGGGGAATATATGTCTTTTGACTTTAATGCATTTTTGGCTAAACATGGGATAAAACATCAGTGTACAATACCGTAAACACCTCAATAGAATGGATTTGCTGAATGGAAGAACAGATCACTCATGGAGATAGTGAGGTGTATGGTCAAGACTCTGGCTTTACCACATAGTTTCTAGCTTGAGGGCGTTATGTGTGAAACATATGTACTTAACAGATGTCCCACTAAAGCATTGTTATCTATCACTCCATATGATTCTTGGCATAGTCCTAAGCCATTTGTTGCTCACCTACAAGTTTTTGGTTGTTTGACATATGTATTAGTGCCTAAACAACATCGCATGAAATTGGATGATAAAGCTCTAAAAGCAAAGGCCATCGTCTGTATCATCCACAGAATAAACGCATTTTGGTTAGCCGTGATTTTTTTTTTTGTGGAAGATGCTATTCAGCCTTTACTTTCATGTACGAACGAGACACTTGTTAGCTTCAAAGACACGTATTTTACTTTACTGCCTCCTTTTACAGGTGGACAGTCTAGTGGCTAAAGTGTAAGCCTGATGGAGCAGTTGACAGGTATAAGGCTAGGCTTGTTGCAAAGGGTTATGAGCAAGAAAGAGGCATTGATTTGATGAGACCTTTGCATCTACATGCCAAATGACTAGTATTCATAGCATTTGTGCACTTGCAGCTCATCATGGTTGGAATGTACATCAGTTGGACATTAAAACTACATTTTTTAATGGTGACTTGCATGAAGAAGTGTATGTTTTTCAACCCTGTGTCTTTGTGGAGAAAGGGCACAAAAACCAAGTGTGCAGGTTGAAGAAGGCATTATATGGTTTAAAGCAAGCACCATGTGCTTGGTATGAAAAGATACATGCCTATCTGATTGCACAAGGTTTTGAGAATAGTCCAATTGAAAGCACCTTATATGTTAACCGTGCTAATAATGTGCTTCTGATCATTGTTGTTTATGTTAATGACATGCTGCTCACAGGTCCTCATGACAAGCACATTGAAAATTTTGAGGCTGATTTGCATGCCTCATTTGAGATGTCTAATTTTGGGTGTTTGCATCATTATTTGGGCATTCATTTTATGCAAGTTGATGGTGGAATAGCATTGTGTCAAATGAAATATATTGATACATTATTGCAACATTTTGGCCTTGAAGACTGTAAACCTATTGCCACTCCATTGGAGGCAAGTTTATGTTTGAGTCTTCATGATGTTGGCGATGCATTTGATGTTGTTCTCTATTAGCAGGCTGTTGGATGCTTGATTTACTTATGCATTACTCGATCAGATATTCAGTTTGTTGTCTCACAGATGAGCAGGTTTATGCATTGCCTAGGTGTCAAGCATTGGCATGTGGTTAAGTGCAATTTTTGCTACTTGAGTGGTACCCAACTACTTGGATTGTTTTATCTCAAGGGGGATCACTACTACTGGATTTACATGTTTTTTTTACTCTAACTGAGTTGGTTGTTATGACACTCGTGTGTCCACTAGTGTCTTTTGCTTCATGCTTGGTAGCTCATGTATATCTTGGTTGAGCAAGAAGCAGCCTACTGTGGCCACTTCCAATTGTGAGGCTGAGTATAGGGAAGCTTTCACAGCGATTGTTGAGTGTGTGTGGCTCAGACGCCTTATGGTTGATTTGGGTGTTGGTTAGTCTTCTACCACCACCATCTTCACTAACAGTCAGAGCGTATTGGGAGCTGTAAGGAACCCTGTGTTCTATGCTTGCACTAAGCACATTGAGGTGCATTATCATTATGTGAGGAAGAGGTTCTCTGCTGGAGATATCAGCTTGGCATATGTGCCCACATAGGAGAACATTGCAGACTTTTTCACGAAGGCTCTTCCTAGGAGAAGTTTGAAACTTTCCACAAAGCTTTGGGCTTACTTGCTTTTGTGGATTGATTCAACATTGCTTGGCAATTCCTTATACCTGTGTGCCATCTCCTTGCTCACCACATCACTCCTAGGGGGGATTTGTTGATATATTTACATAGTGATGTGTGTGAACACACTAGGACCATCGAGGCACTTTTTCCCTCTTTAGGAGGTTTTTTTCCCCTGGCTTGTATATACGCCTATTTCGCTAATGGATCTCTTATCTTATTACATTCTAATGGTAATACATTCAGTATTGTGTGTTATTCTCCAAGCTTCTTCTTCTTCCTTCTGTTGTTCACGTGCTTCCATAGACCTTGAACTCCAACATGTATTAACCCTTTAGTTTCCCTTGCACTCATATCATGTTGAATTATTTTTTTATGGAATGCATTTGAGTCAAATGTTGAAAGAATCCACAAGTGCCAAGAGGTAGCATCCATAAATTGGGACTTCCATCATTATAAGCCAAAGATTTAAGAGTGGGAGTCCATTCCAAAATATTAAAGAAATGGATAATTGAAATGATTTTTCGAGGTCTTTGATTAATATAATATGACACTATATAATTTATAAGATCTCCTTGACCAAAGAGAGAAAAGGAAAAATAAGGAGTATTTATGCTAGGATGCTCAACCTTTCAAAAAGAATCTGATATAAATTATATGGTGTCATAGAACATTATACCAAAATAGTATAGAGAACAATAAAAGATAAAAATTTAAAATGAAACTATAAATGTAACACTTAGATAATAATATTTAATTATGATTCTTATACTATTTTGTATACCTAATTTTCAAGTAAAATTGTTAAGCTTGAAAATTATGTTTGAGATCTTATCCAATCTCCAATCTTGTCAAACAATACAAAAGAATCACACACAAAATAGAGCATGCTAATACCTACCACTATGTAATTAAGCAAACACACACTTATTGCTCATGTACTCAACATTGGAAGAAAGGTATGAAGTATTTTGATGGTGATGCACCACAGTGCACTCTTCTTCTTGAGAGCTCCATGACGATATCCTCAGGGTCAGAAACTGAGCTCTAAGTGCCGCACAGGGTACTGTGCGCAGAGGCTATAGAATACGTAGAAAAACACACTACACAAGGAGCACGAACACAGACTTCTCAGGCGTGACAAATGCAATCAAACTTACAGTCTATGGCTGACTAGGCAACTATATGGTTTATAAGGAGCATATACAAAAGTTTCCAATGGTGATTTGGCCTTTCACATGGACACTAATGGTAATGATCTCCCACTAAAAGCCAATACGCCAAAGTAACTATGGGAGAAAAAAATGAAGAATGATAAAGAATACCTGAGTGTAAGTATACAAATTATACCTCCCACCTGATGGGCATGTTACATATTATACAAGTGACTGTGTAAGACAATGAATCAAGTAACACCCATCAAGTGACAACAGTGTCAAAAGCTATCCTATGGTAGAGCTTTAGTCAAAGCATTTGCACCATTATCTCAAATGTGAACCTTCTCAAGAATAATATGCTCAGTGGCTAAGCAATCTCTAATGAAGTGATATCTCACCTCAATGTGCTTGATCTTTACACAATAGACTAGATTCTTAGCCAAAGAAATGACACTCTGACTATCACTGAGCAAACGATGTACATGCTAAGGTAAACCCATATTACAAGCAAGATGAGAAAGCCACAATGCTTCCTTACATGCCTCACTTGTTGCAACATACTCTGCTTTTGTGGTAGAAACAACTCTACATTCTTGAAGATGAGATCTCCAAGAGATAGCACCTCCAACAAAATGAAAAATGTCCTTGATGTAGACTTACGATTGTCTACACAACCAGCAAGTCAGAATCTATGTAACCAATAATGGATGCTTTACCCCTACCTACGCATAGACACTTGTCCTTAGTGCCACTCAGATATCTCAAAATTATCTTGAATGCTTTCGAATGTTTCTTGCCAAGGTTAGACATATACTACTCACAAATCCCATTGTAAATGCAATGTCTGGTCTCGTAGATGCGATAGCATACATGAGAATACCAATAGCAGACTAATAGGGAATTTTGTTCATGAATTCCTTTTCCTCATGTGATTTGGGGCAAACATCCTTGCTCAATTTCACATTATGTGGCTAAAGGTGTACTCAATGCCTTTCCACCCTACATATTGAACCTGTGAAGTACTTTGGATATGCACTCACTTTGAGACAAGTATATGCATCTTTTACTCCTATCATGAGTAATGTGCGTGCCAAGAATATGTTTGGCATCCCCTAAATCCTTCATATCAAATGTATGACTCAACTTCTTTTTGAGAGTTGACAAGTCATAAGAGGACTTCCCAGCAATCAATATATCATCAACATAAATTATCAAGCATATCAAGTTGCCATCTAAGCATCTCTTTGTGTAGAGACAATGATCCTCATTGCTTTGAGAATAGCCTTGAGACTTCATAAATGGATCCAACTTTTGGTACCATTGTCTACGGGATTGTTTAAGTCCATACAAGCTCTTCTTGAGCTTACAAAGTAGACTTTCCTTTCTAGGAAATACATAACCCTTTGGTTGTTCCATATAGATCTCATCTATAAGATCTCCATGCAAGAAAGTTGTTTTCACATCCATTTGGACTAGGTCTAAGTCCTCCACTGCAAAAAATCCAAGAAACATGCATAGAGTAGTCATCTTGACCATTGAAGAGAAGATTTCCTCAAAATCAAGACCATGTTGTTGCTTGAAACCCTTTGCAACAAGCCATGCTTTATAGTTTGGAGAAGCACTATCTAATGTGAAGTTCGGCTTATAAAACCATTTACATGGTAAAGCTTTCCTAGTACTAAATCTCAAGTACCATTCTTATGAATAGAATCCAATTCACTCTTCATGGCACGCTTCAGCTTGACATGATCCTCTGTCTGCATAACCTCTTTGTAGCAAGAAGGCTCACCAACTTCTGTTAGCATAACAAAATCTAAACCTAGAACATATCTATCAAGTGGATGTGAGACACGTGTAGAGCATCTCAATGGTTGTTGAACATGAACATTTGCAGACTGATCTGATCAGACATTCTCTTGAATGTTCCTATGTGCATCATTTTTATGCATGCTAATTGGAGGACTACTATCCTCAAACAGCTTGCTTCAACCTCCTTAATGGGATGTTTATGCATCTGAGACTCATTGAAAATGACATCACTACTTTTGATCAATGATCGTGTTTCAGGATCCCATAAGCAATATCCAAATTGTCCTTTTTGACCATATCCAAGAAATATGCATTTCTTTGACTTGTGGACTAAGTTTTGTCTAAGATTCTTGGGTATATGAACATATGTTTCACACCAAAAACTCGAAGATGATCATAATATGATGGCTTCCCTCTCCATAACTCTTGTGCCACTTTCAGACCTTTGGCAGTACTAGGTGAAAGGTTAATCACATGAACTATAGTCAATACTGCTTCTGCCCAAAAGCCTTGTGAAAGGTTTGCATGATGCAGCATAGAGACTACTCTATCTTGAATAGTTCTATTCATCCTTTCAGCTACACCTTTCTATACAAGGGTATAAGGAGTTGTAAACTCTCTATGAATTCCTCTAGATTGGAAGAAAAGGCTGAATTCATGTGAGGTATACTCACCCCCATTATCTGAATGTAAAACTTTGAGCTTAGTTCCTTTTTCAGTCTCAACTGAAGCAATCCATTTTCTAAAAGTAGGGAATACCTCATCCTTTGATTTGATAGGATATACCCAAGCTTTTTCAGTAGCATCATCTATGAAAGTGACGAAGTAAAGAGAACCACCTAATGAACTTGTGGGGATAGGACCACACACATCTGTAGGAACAAGATCTAAAGGTTGAATTGAAGAGTCAATGTGCATCCTATGCACATTTCTGGGTTTCTTTCCATATTGACAATGCTCACAAAATGAAAAATTAGAGAAAGATAACATAGGTAAGTAGCTAGAACAAGAAAGATTTTCCATTCCACTACGAGATATATAGCCCAAACAACCATGCCAAATACAAGCCATAGGTTGTTCAGTAACATCTAACAAGTTTTCTTTCTATGTTATAAATAAAGGATAAAGTGATCCAACTTTGCTTCCTTTTGCAATAACCATATTTCCCTTTGATATGTGAAAGGACTTAGCATAGAAGACCACCTTGTAACCAAGGTCATCAAGTTGACCAACTGACATCAAACTGCACATTCGTTGACAATTCTTTTCCTTGTTATTTCTTCTGCCATGTTGTTGATTCTTTCCTTGGTAAGAATCATGAACATTATATGCATCTCCACTTTGAGTGACAACCATAGATTTTCTACGAATCTCCTCACTCAAGAGTGCTCCACATATGTCATCACAAACTAGTTTGCCACTAGGTGCACTATTGCTAATAGATGTGCAAAATGTATCCCATGATGGAAGAAAGGTGCATAGCAACAAGAATGCTTTCATTTCATTATCCATGTCCATTTTCTAAGCCTATAATTGGGAGAATATAGCATCAAAGTCATTCGGATGAGCAACAAGATTGTTTGTATCCTTCACATGAAGATCATATAGCCTTCTCATCAGGTACACTTTGTTTGATGTTGTTTCTTTTTCATATGTATTGCACAACATCTTCCAAAGCTCCTCTTCACTTTCACAGTTCAATATTGTAAAGTAAACATTATCTTCTAGGTGCGATTGAACGATAGACCTGGCCATTTCATCTAAATCATCCCAATCATCTTCATCCATGTCAACAGGCTTCTTTGAGATTCCATTTACTGGCTTCCATTGCCTCTTCTGAATTAGTACATCTTTAATATGATTCTTCCATAGATGAGCAGCAACACTGTCTGTATCCTTCATGCAAAGATCATACAATCTTCTCACCAGGTACACTTTGTTTGATGTTGTTTCTTTTTCATATGTATTGCATAACATCTTACAAAGCTCCTCTGCACTTTCATAGTTCAATACTATAAAGTAAACATTAGCTTCCAGGTGCAATCAAATGGTAGACCTAGCCATTTCATCTAAATCATCCCAGTCATCTTCATCCATGTCAGTAGGCTTCTTTGAGATTCCATTTACTAGCTTCCATTGCCTCCTCTGAATTAGCACATCTTTAATATGATTCTTCCACAGAGCAAAGTTTGAGACATCAAATTTTTTAATCTCTAAATGGTCTTTTCCTTGCAAGTTATAGCTCCTCCTTGGAACACTGGCACTAGACCTTGATCCACCAAACATGCTTGAGACCTCTGATGCCATGAAAACTAAATAGAATGATAATGGAGCTAGGGGAGCTCAAAAACACCACTAAAGCTCAAAGAAGGATAACCAAGTGTCAGATTCTAGGAAAAATTCAACAGAGTCTTCCCAGAAAAATGAATTAATGGACAGTAATGGCCAACCAAAAGGATTATGTGAGAATAAATGTGCTCACACCAATAAGTGTATCAAGTAGTAAATCAACCATTGTATAGTTGGCAAATCCCAAAAAAAAAATCTAGAAAAATTTTGCAAGAGTATCCTCTACAAAATGAGCATATGGCTAGTGGTGAAATCTCATTAAACTTCAAGTACTTACATGTTTACCTGCATAGTGAATCACTGACTCCATTGCATATAATCAGTTACCCAAAAGAAGCCAACTAGGCTTATCGAGCACCTATGAACAACTATCGTATGTCTCCTATGGCGATGCAGTGGTGAAATCTCATTAAACTTCAAGTACTTACATGTTTACCTGCATAGTGAATCACTGACTCCATTGCATATAATCAGTTACCCAAAAGAAGCCAACTAGGCTTATCGAGCACCTATGAACAACTATCATATGTCTCCTATGGCGATGCTGGGTAAGTCTTCCACCTGCATCACCAAATAGACCACAAAATTTGGGTGTCTCCCAATTAAGAAAACCTGACCTCGAACCTCTTTATCAAACGTAAAAGGCTTTATGCAAAAACATATCCGCTATATCAATGACCACATGGACATACATAAGCAATATCCAGATAAGCATACATAATGTTTATATCCTCAATATATGCATTAAAATGACACTGAAAAGCTGAATGCACAACCCAAAAACTAGCCAACGACACCTGCAAGTGTCTATCAACTCTGTTGTTTAGCTTCAAAAACTTGCATGAATTTGCATTGGCTACTCCCACCACAATTGAAAACCTTTCGAGAAACTTGTAGTTTTATGAGTGTGGCTGAGAACATGGCCCCAAAGGTGAATACTTATTTTTGGAGAAGTTCAATGAACACTCTTCTTGATGTTCTTAAACCTATGTGAAGAGACATATGCATGAAAGTACTCCAAAATGTCTCCAAAATCCATCCCAAAAAATCCTTAAAAAACAAGCTTTGAAAGCAAAGAATGAAGCTTTGAGGGACCAAAACATGTTCAAGGTAATGTTAACCTTAGTCTTTCCCCTTCTTTGGACACCACAAGAGTGTAGCTTAGTGGCAAGAGGTTGTCACGATTACGCAAGCTCCGAGGTGAATAGTATTGGGATGGGTGACCTCCCAAGAAGTACCAAGAACCTCTATCTTCCTTGATCATTGAGGTTCTCCTTCGCGTGTAGCCAACGGTGCCAATGGTGACTTCCGTGACTCGGATGAAAAGGTATGCCTTGGTCAGCGCCTTAGCCATAAGCCTTGGGTGGGTGGGAGGGCATCATCAAAATGAACCAAACACATGAAGCATGAACACAAAATGTTTTCACAAATATTTTTTGTAGGGTAAGAAAGCCTTGTACATATAGCAATAGTCTTTCTTGTAAATCCAAGAAGAGCCTTCCCTAGAAAATCCATAAGAAAAGAGCTAGATTAGACTTTATTTTGTATTTTTCTTAATTTCCAAAATTAGGTAAAGTTATAGATGAGGATGTCACTATAAAAAGTTTTTGATAGTGTGAGTAGAGACCTCTTTTTCCTGCCAAATTCATGAACAAAATTTCTTTGCTCATTTAATATGTGATATTTGCATGTTTTATAGTTTGTGACACTTTGATACTTGCTTCCTAATGTGTTCTCTACCTTCATTTGTGATTGTTTCTTATGGTTTTAAACTTACTTTCGTGGAAGCTACTTGTGCCTATGTACAATAAGGATTCTTTCAAGCTCTGCATAGTACTATAAGTGATTGTCATTTGCATTTTTGCATCTTGGAAATTGTAGATCTTCTTGTTAGCTTCAATTCGAGCCATCTTATATCTAATTTGGATAAGTTACGAGGGAGATATGACCATTCTATTAACTAACTATTTTCTATCTGATTGCAGAGGAATGACTATGAAAATATCTACTCCTTCATGATCCTTGACCTGCTACTTAAAACAAGAACCATATCAAATTTCTCTATCTCTCAAGCATAATGCAACCAATGTCATGTGTTTGCACATATAACAAATCAGTGTTATACAAAAAATAGAATAAATAAAATCCGATACTTCCAATAGGATATGTTGGATGACTCTCATTATATACATTGATGACCTAGTAATTTATAGCAACACTTCAGAAGGGCACCGACATGTCAAGAGGTCTTTCAAGAATTGTGAGAGCAAAGACTATATATAAAACCGTACGAATGTGAGTATAATGAATAGAGTAGAATTCCCGAGTTCATTATATCGAATCAAGAAGTGCACGTAGGCCTAAAAAGAATGTAAATGCAATCATCAAATGAACACCCTGCAAACATCAAACAAGTGAACACGTTTGTGGAATCCTACCGATTTCCATGTTGTTTCATCAAAGATTTCAGGAACTATATGGCTCGACGCATAGAATTCTCTAAAGGCAAAGGATAATTTACATGTCATCCTCGCGTTCAAAATTTACGTGAATGCTTCAGAGAAGACCAGAGAGGAGTCCTGGTGCAAGCATATGAGTCTCACAATTCAGTGGCCCTAAGCCACAATGAAGCATGCATGAAAAGGCGATGTTAGCCATCAAACGCTGCTTACATGAGTAATGGCACTATGTTGAAGATAAACCAACAACTATGTTCACAAGACAACATGTCTCTCAGATACTTTTTCACTTAACCAAAGTTGATAGCCTAAACAAGCTCATTCAGAAGACTTTTTGGCCTAGTTTTCCATTGAAACCATACATGAACCGACAACAAAACATCATGCAAGAGCTTTAGGCATACACCCAAAACTCTCCACCATGTCAACAGTAACTGTTTCTTCAAAGACCAGATCTGCCAGGCACAGCTCCGAGATACTCTCAACTAAGAACGCATGTATGAGGTCCGTGTGGATCAAGATCACAATGTCTGATGTACCACTTATTATAACATTTTATTTAGGAAAGGCAAGATATATACTGAAAGACAGATCTTTGACATGGCCTACTCTAGAAAGCAAATGATGTCAACCTTGCAAGGCATGGAGGCTAGAAACACAGCTATGAAATCCTACACAAACAATTATATTGTCCAAAACTCCAACAACATGTCATTGATTATGTTCAAACATGCCATGATCTGGTCAGCATAAATTATATTACCTATCTCCCACCTTCCTTTGGTTACATGTCAATCATGGTACTGTTAAGCTCATTCCCAAAGCAGGCATTTCTGCAAAACTTGCCTTCGACCATATTGTCAAATATCAAGACTTATCGTTGGCCATCATCTCAGATCAGATGCTCATTTTTTGAGCTACACATGGTAAGAGATGTTCAAGTTAATGGGAAAACTTGCACGACACTTATACACCACCCAATGCCACCTCTGCATGCTCGACGAGTTCTTTAGCACAGGAGGTGAATCTAGTGCACTTTCCTCCCATTATGTCTTCTTCTTCCCCTTGTTTTTTCCTCCCATCCACCTTGGTGCTCGGAAAGTTTACATTGAAGAGCTTCAACTTGATAAAGTCATTGTTGGAAGCAGTCAGAGGCACAGTCAGAGGCACAGACGACATGGAAGCATGTAAAGACGGAGCAGGGAGCCAGTCGGATCATTTTTTCAAACAATTATGTTTTTATTACCTCTTCAAACATCCAACAGTGATTTTCATCACTCTTGTAACATATGTAATATAGACAAAATCCCATTTTCTAATTCATAGCTCCATTTTGTGCAAGCCGAGGAGTCCTCGAGCTTGAGGAGCTTAGGTAGAATGCGCGTACCAATTTTTGTTATTTTTAGACATCGTTTACCCTTCCAAATAGCCTCTAGGACCTATTTTTTAACTATGCCGGTCACTAGATGTGAAACCGGTCAAAACTAGTCTAGAAACTATAAAAAGAGCTAGAGAGCTCATTTTGTTGGTTGGTTCATGTTGGCTAGTGTGAGCTTAGAGCTAGTTTGAGCTTGTAATAGTGTTCTTGAGTAATAGAGCTAATTTGTCACCTTCCATTGTGTCTTGCTTGTCTCTTCATTGTGTGTGTGTATGTGTGTGTGCATCTTTATGCTTCTCACCTTCACTCTCACATCATCTCACATTCACGATCTTCACATCACTCCTACCTCTTCCGCGGATTGACATTAAGGAGGTGAAGCTTCTTAACGTGGTTCCCACCATTGTGCTAGAGCAACACCAAATTTGGCGCCGTTGCCGGGGATCGAGTCTAGGACGAATGTGTGATGGTAAGAGTATAGCAAGAAGTGGCGTTGGAAGGTAAAAATTTCAGTTTTTGTTGTTGTTTTTACTTAGTTTTTAGTGATTTTCACCTCCCCCACACTCCATCCTCATCATCGCATCATCATCTTCATCTCCAAAAAAATCAGAAAATTCACCATATCCACCCATTCACCTCATTTCCCCTCATTTGTACATGCGAGAGAGCGAGAGAGAACTTTTGTGCTTGTGTGTGCTTGTGTTTTCTTGAGTTTTCTTGCAAGTACAGAGCTCCAGTGCATCAAGAAAGCTTGGAAAAGGTAAAAATTTACTCTCTGTCAAAGATCTGCCGAGTGTGGCGGACCATCGCGATGGTCTGCAACCTTCGGAATTTTTGGTAGGCGACCACACCACGAGGTAGGCGACCCTTGCGCTTGCACGAATCCACAGGCGCATCTCAAAAATTCATACTTTGGTGGACCATCGCGATTGGCTCAGACCATCGCGATTGTGTCGCACCATCGCGATAGGCTCACGCCATCGCGACGGCTCGGCCGGACCATCGCGACGGTCCACTTGGACCATCTCGATTGTTCAGCTGACCCCGGACCATCGCGATTGGCCCACGCCATCGCCACGACGGTGCCACGTGTCACGATAGACCATCGCGACGGTTCGTTTTTCGGACCATCGCGACAGCCCAAAATCGGACCATCGCGATTGGCTCACGCCATCGCACTTGTGACCATCGCGACGGTTCACTTCAGACCATCGCGATTGTCCACCTTTGACCGTTGACCGCGCCATCGCGATTGTCCGCCTGATCACGCCATCGCGACGGTTCATTTTTTGGACCATCGCGACGGTCCATTTCCACGCCATCGTGATCGTTCACTTCGGGCCATCACGACGGTTCGCCTTTTCGCACCATCGCGACTGTCCAAACTCCACGCCATCGCGACGGTTCGCTTGGACCATCGCGACGGTCCCAGACCATCGCGATTGTGCACCCCCATCGCAAATTTTGGGCTCCAATTTTTGACCAATTTTGAGGGTATTTTTGAGAAATTTTTGGACCATTAGACTCATAGGAGACCCCTTAGCTCATATTTGAAGGAAAACCTGATTGTCAGTTTTTTCCCCCCAGGGCCTGAACACTCATAACTTTGCCATCCGAAGTCCGTTTCTTGAGCTTAATAGCTCGTTAGAAAGCTCTCTACGAGTACTACGTGACCTCAACTGTTTTTTTCATAAAGAATACATCTATTTTTGGATAAGCTATTTTGAGGTTCACCTAGTTTGGGACTAGGAAGTCAGGGGGCAAGTATTGAAATTTTGGGCAAAAGGGAAGGGACTAAAAAGGTGTGTATGCTCAAGTGTGTGATCATCCAACTGTGAATTGGTCTAATATTGGATTTTTCCAGGTCTAGCAAGGGCAATCAAAGGCAACCAAGGCAAGGCAGTGAAGACAGCAGAGCTTGGGAAGCGCGGCTTCTTGGGCATCAGAGCAACCAGAAAAGCCGACTCGAGGTTGGAAGATTACTCAACCCCCTCAGTCAATTCTTAGCTTAGGCTAAACGGTAGCATTGTGGATTTAAGACGATAGGAACGCCTCAAGTTCAAGATACCTAATTCTTTCAAGTTCAAGACTAAAGATAAAGGTGTGTGACGAAAACCTAAAGGAAAAAACATAAGTCTGACGGAACGAGAACTCAAAATCATAACGGAAAGTCAAATTCCTGACGCATATATTAAGACAAGAATCCAAAGAAAATCAAAAATAATCAAGAAAGTAATAACAAAGAACCATTGACGATCTAAGTGTGTAATTGAGTGAGCAAGGAAGGAAATTAATGAACCTTAGATCGGGCAAACATATAGGTAAGTCGGACCGACGAAGCCTTAGATCATCAGAGGCTAGTGTAAGGACTACTGCTCGATCGTGGGCTCAGCAATTGAATAGTAATTACCCCTACGAGAGCTCAGAGACTAGCGAATCAGAAATGGCATTTAGCGCAGACAGACCAGAAGGAGGGTCTCATGTAGCATACCTAGAAAAACCAGAAGGACCCTATAGAATGCAATTAGAGTTTCTCCGAACCAACCGATTAGGTGCTCGCATCTATGAGGATGGTTTGCAAAGGCAAGTGGTGCAACTGCACAACCCTGATCAACCCATTGGATTGGAAAGACCAGTGGTGAAATTTGAGAGAGACGCTTACATAGACAAAGAAGGAACCATGTACGTCCTAAGTACGCAACCAAACGATACTAATGAGTTTGGCACAATTCAATTAGAGACGGAAGCGAGATTTCAAGGAAAAGAACCGTTAGAAGAACCTAGAACACCTAGAGGGAAATCTGTATTAACAAGAATACTCATCCCAGAATGGATCCCTCAGGATAACAGGAGCACCGAGTTGTTTGTAAATAAAGAGACAGATGAAGCCTTTTGGAGGTACAGAAAGGAACACCCTGGTGAGATAGGCATCATTACAATTTATGAATTCAAGGACCTAGATACACCTCGAAAGGTTGTATACCTGGATGAGACTTCAGAAAGAGTCTTTGTGGTGCCTGACCGCGCTAAAAACACATACACATGGAGAGGTGAATTGATATTCCCTCCATCTAGAACGAATATGAATACAAGTCAACAAGGGGCAGGAACATCCTCAGCCCAACCACGAACACCAATAGCGCGGATAGACAAAGAGATCATGGAATACTAGGTGGTAGAGATGATTTTCCTCTACCTAGACCACGTGAACACGCAAGAGTATTGAGACCTACTCAATTAGTAAAATCAATGAAGAATTACTTTGATGGGACAGGAGATCCCTATGACCACGTCGCAGAATTCAAGCAAGTACTAAGAGCAGAACAAGTTGAAGACATGTTCACGCAGTACAACGCATTTGGACTAACGTTAAAGAATACAGCTTTAACTTGGTTTCAACCATTGCAACAAAGGCAATTTAGAGATATCCATCACTTTTTGGAGTCATTCATCACGGAATTCTCTAAAAGTGGGATTAGACATGACACGTCTTCGTTGATTCATAGCTTTAAACAGATCCCTCAAGAAACAGTTAGACTGGCAAGACGTAGGTTTAGACAATATGTCGAACGATGTCCAATGCAAGAGCTACCCTCACAAGCCAAACAAGTATCACTGTTCCTAGATGGCTTGTTGAGCGCTAAACTACGCTCCTATGTGTACCTAAAGGAACCCAGAACGCTAGAGGAGTGTGTAAGAATATGTATAGACATCGAGGATAACCTAGGAGAGGAATTAGAGCTCTCAAAGGTCTATAAGGACTCAGATTGTTCTTCTCTAGCATCCACAAAATTGTCTAATTCGATAGAGGACCTAGCAGAAAAAGTGGCCCAAAAACTAGGAGTTTCTAGTAAACAGGTGTCCAAGCTACCAACTAATGTACGTTGTTACACTTGTGGTGGAAATCATTTGGCAAACGTATGCCCCAATGCACCACAACCTCAAGCCAACCCTAGTGGCCAATATTGTACAATTGAGAGGAGATATACAAATCATACGGCTCAGGACTGCCCATACAACAAACAAACCGTGAGACAGAACTACCCGCAAGCATACCAGCAGCCAGGTAGGTATCAAGGCCAATACAATGCTCAGCCTTATTACTATAGGCCTCCTCAGAACTACCCATACCAGGCTCAACAGAGACCTCAACCCGTCTTAGCTCAGCAGCCACCCCCACCAGCAAATGTCATCTCAATCAAATACGCTACTGCAGAAGAGAACCTAAGTAGGGCCTTGGTGCCTTCTTCACCTTTGATCACAGAAAGTGACCCGAACTCAAACAGTTTTGACTCTACTCATGTAACTAGTCCACCCGCTTATTACACGGAGTCACCAGAACATGTGGAGACATATCATTATGATAGTCCACCAATGGAACCTAGTTGGGAGCCAGACTATGCTAATGTGATGTACGCAAACCCAAACCCACGGCCCCAATTGAGACAACAAAGACTACAGGGCCCTAGAGGACCATGCTTTAGGTGCCAAGGAGATCACTTCATTAAGGATTGTCCACATCCCCCAATAGCAAGGCAATCACAGTACTTTAACATACAAGGCTTTTGTGCCGATTGTGGCAAAGAGCACATAATCAAAGATTGTCCTAAGAACCCAGTTAATGCTTCGAATGTGACACCGATCAACGTGATAGGTATTGTAAACAACGCAGATGGATCCAACCCTACATACGTGCCTATCCAAGCTATAACCAGAGCCCAAGCGCTCTTACAAAACCAACAGCTTAATCAAGAGAAAGTAGCTGGAACTAGTGAAGTTGCAGAATCTAGCAGTAAAAAGACAAAGTCTTGGAAAGATTCTAGAGAAAGAATCAAGAGAAAGTGGAGTAAGAAGATAACTGAGTTGGAAGGAAGTCTAAAAGAATCTAGAGCCAAAATACAAGAATTGACTTCACAAGAATTAAACCAAGAAATCCCAGCTCAGAAATCAAGATCGGTTCTAGCGGAACCCATACCCGAAGATCTAGACATGATGTTTCGTGCATATCAGGCTAGAATAAAAGAGGGACCTCAAGTAACGGAAATGAGTAAAAACTACCCTCGAGCTGATCTAGAAATTGAGAGAACTAAACTTTTCATGAAGATGGTAGAGTTAGCACAAGCTTTGTTCGAAGCCTCTAGATATCTTAATTGGAATAACATGGCAAAACCGGAATTACACTTTCAAGGACTAATGGAGAGGCTAGAACACTTGATAGAAAGCAAAGAGAAAAAGGATCAGCATAGGAACCCTATTGTCACAGAGACACAGGAAAGGAATGCACCATCCCTGTCTCAAGTACCCAATACAGAAAGTCAAGACAATTTGTCTTCCATACATAGGTACTCACATGAATTTTTGAGAGAAATACAAGAAGAGAAATGGAGAAAGGAACAAGGAACCCATCCTCCTATTCAAGAAATAGATGACTTGCAGGAACAATTTCCCCAAGACATTCCCTCTATATATGATGATGTAGAGGTGAAACAACTGAGTGAACCCACAAGATTTGAATCTAATTCTTTACAAGAATTACCTCAGTTCACAGGACCTTGGGAAGCAAAGTCTATTAGTATGAGAGCACCCACGATAATAGTGAGGAATGAAGAATCAGTGATCCCTAGGAACACGGAAGTGATCAAGAACACTAAAGTACAGTGTAATCTCACTCTGGAGGAATTGTTAAAGGTAAAACCAGAATTGTGGAAGCACGTAGCAAATCAATTCCCTGAGCTAGCTACCACACCCTCTCAAATAGGATCACATAAGAAGGTACCAGAGATACCCGTAGAAAAGATTGGAGACGTAAGCGAAGGAGAGGAAGGTAACACATATCTTCCAATAACCCATCAGGGCTACACCACGAAAGCCATCTTAGATTCAGGAGCCGGAGTAGCCATCGCTACCACCGCTTTGTGGAAACGTTGGGGTAAGCCAGCACTCAGACCTACCAGGATGAAACTACAAATGGCTGATGGACACATAGAAAAACCATTAGGCTTACTAGAAGGCATATCTCTCACCACTTGTGGTGTAGAATTTGAGCATACTTTCGCCATTTGTGACTTTGCGAAAAATCGTGCTTATGAGATGATATTGGGACGACCATTCATGCGTCAGTTGCAAATTGTACAAGATTGGGGAACTAATTCTTTGTACTTGCAACATCTAGGAGTGACTACTAAAGTCAATCTTAAAGACTATTCACATAGAGATGTACCCCCAATACAATGGAATACCATCCATAAGACTCCAGTAGAGACGGAATCCGTGCACTCATTAGAATCAGATCCTTCTTGGTTGCATGAGGATACCCATTTATGGATGTGTAAAGTAGCCAAACAAGAGGAAGAACGATTAGAAGCAAGGACTTTAGGTGCAGAACAACATCCACGAACCCTTCAAGATCCAGCATATGCACCTGTAGTATTTCCAGATGAAGAGTTTGAACCCCATGGTTGGGCAGAAATACTAGCAACCATGGATGTAGCCATCAATGAAGAACAATGGACACCCCACTGTGACGAGGATGGCTATGACATTTCAGTTTTTACGATAGAGCCAATCATGTGTGATGCAATTTTAGAAGAGTGTGAACCTAACACTGATTCATTTGAGGATGCAAGCGATTTCGATTTAGAATCAATTATCATGGACCCACCCTTTGCATCAGAGGAAGAATATTTCTACGAAGTAGAGACTCACACTCAGAGACACGAGGACATCACGAATGAGGTAAGGTTAGCCACTGAAGTGACTACTAAAAGTGAAGGAAAGAAAAGAAAGAAGAAAGAAACCATGTCAGAAAAAGAAGAATCTTTATTTGAAGTACCCGAGAATTTCAAGAAATATGAAATCGAAGATAGAAGAATCATGGTACGAATGCCTAATAGAAAAGTGAATGATGGACAAGTATATGATAACCGAGAGAAAACCAAGAAAGTAATAGTCGCCATAGAAGGAGAAGAAGAAAAATGCACATACATAGGGCATGATTTGACGACTGAAGAAGAAGAAGAGTTAGTTGCCCTATTGCGCGAATATAGAGATGTTTTTGCTTGGAGTTACAAAGATTTGAAAGGAGTAGACCCAGATATATGTTCTCATAGAATCCCTATGACTCCAGATGCAAAACCGACAAAACAGAAACCTTACACGTATAATGATAACTACGCTGCGAAGATTAAAGAGGAGATAGATCGCTTGATAGAAGCAGGATTCATTTACGAAATTGAGCATACCGAATGGGTATCCCCCATTGTGGTTGTGCCCAAGAAGAATGGAAAATTGCGTGTGTATTAACCTTAAAAAAGTTAATGCCGCCACGATTAGAGATAGTTATCCTCTTCCTATCACGGAACACCTATTGGAAAGAGTTGCGGGCAAGGAAGTTTACAGCTTTCTTGATGGATTCTCAGGCTATAACCAAGTAGCCATTGCTCCAGAAGATCAACACAAGACGGCTTTTGCCACAGAATGGGGCATATTTGCATTTCGTGTAATGCCATTTGGCTTAACAAATGCACCCGCCACTTTCCAGCGACTTATGTGTCACGTTTTTAAGGAATTCTTACGCAAGAGCTTGGAAGTTTATGTCGATGACTTATGTGCTCATTCAAATGTAAGACAGACACATATTCCAAAGTTAAGACAAGTATTTGACAAATGTCGAGAATATCAGGTTTGTTTGAACCCAGAAAAATGCGTTTTCATGGTCAGACAAGGCAAAATTCTAGGACACATTGTGTCAAAAAATGGAATCTCCACGGATGAGGAAAAGGTGAAGGTAATTGCGGATCTACCCAGACCAACTAATGTGAAAGAGGTACAGGCATTTATGGGCCATTGCGGTTATTATAGGAGATTCATACACATGTATGCAGTCATAGCCAAGCCTCTGTACTCTCTTTTAACCAACTTTGAATGGACAGATGAATGTGCAAATTCATTCAATGAACTTAAACGACGTTTGTGCTCAGCACCTATATTGACTACCCCAGATTGGAGTAAGCCATTCCAT
>CM035406.1:77718415-77725915 GCA_020310875.1 Ceratopteris richardii | reverse complement strand
TGACGTGTCCCGGGGTCGGGGATGGGACTTGTACCGTCCCGGGGACGCCAATCCGGGACGGCACTCAAAATATGCTGATTTAAAGGTTAATTTGAAATGGAAACCATTCATAAGGGTTTTGTTAGCTTATAAGAGCACAAATAAACAAGAAAATAGTAAAAAGAAGATTTCCAAAGTGAAATATATGAAAACATGTGATGTGTTGCTTCCGCATTGTAGATATACACTGAATAAAAAAGAGTACGCACGTGAAACTTCCACACACTAAGGAGGGACCTTATGAGGGCACACTAAGGAGTTGGGAATGAATTCTATATTTCTGAAAAATTCGTCTTCATTGTTTCCTTTCACATTACTGAACTAAAGAGGATATGGCCAAATGGATTGGGCAGAGTGTATGATACTTTGGAAACACCTCTTAGAAGTATAAGAGTTCCAGACCATTGCTGTTAGCTATAAAGAGGTGCAAAATTGAACTGAAGCGGGATAGGCGGACTTTTGGCCCTAAGGAATGTATGTACTGATGTTTGAATGGATATTGTCCATGAAATTGTGCATGTCATGTGGATTTATTTGCTGTGGTGACATTCTCTTAACCCTGGCTGGCTTAGCTCCAATGTTGCTCTTGTTGAAACCAAACCCTCTTCATTTGAACAAAGACCTGGGTTCATAAGAAGTGGCGTTCTTTAGGCATGCATTATTATCTAAAAAGGTCTACTTGCAAACCTTCATAGAAAGCCTGGTGTTTCATGGTAGTGCTCCAACAAGAGAAGATTCGTACCTTCCTATAGTAGCCATAAGCCATGAGCACTTCAGTTTGAAGATTTTCTTTATGGTAGCTCTGTGTGATATATTGGATTTGAATCAAATAACATATTCCTCACCAAAATAGGCTGCTGAAATGCATAAGCAGGGGTAATGGAGAGAGAATATATTTCTACTGCAGTAAAATTTGTAGGAACACGACTATGCAGAGAAGAGAAGAGGGAAAAATATGTAGTTCAATGGTGGAATAGGCCTCTGGATAGATTATGCTTGGCAGAATATTACATAATTCGTGCTGATTGGTTCAAGAGTATTGAATGAATTGAGCAGCGATGGGTAGGGATCCATGTATAGTTGGCTTATATGGTGTTGAGGAAATTGTGTGGCCAAACACTTAATCCCAGTATAGAAAGCATTGTATGATTGAGATTACAGTTAATCATGACCGTACACTACTGCTAAAATATGTTGTGAATTAAAAGGCTTTGATACCATGGTGCTGTGTAACAAATTTCTTTGCTGCTAACATTTATCGAACTAGCTATATGCATCATGTGAAGATTGAGTTTGTAGGTAGTTCTTGATTGGGTTTTAGCTGGATTAATGCCCACTAAAAAAAAGGGGAAGATGTTTCTTAATCGAGCAAACCTTATTAGAATGGCTTCTACCATACAACATTAAATTACTTTCATTCTACTTCAAGTGGAAAGAGGCTTTGATGAGCGTTACTCACAACCTCTTCATGCACAACAAACTAATCTCAACAACTATTAGGAGTGTGTGGAAGTTTCACGTGCGTGAAAAATTTCCCTCCAAAAACTGCCGTCCCTGATTTGGCGTCGTCACAAAAAAAGTCCCGGGACGGCGTCCCGGGGACGGAACCCTGTTATGACGGCTGGAATGGGGACGGGTGACGTCCTGGTTTGGCGTCCCAGCAAAAATGAAGGGGGGGACGGCGTCCCGGCGTCCCTTGGGCCCGGGGACGCGTCCCCCTGTGACTATGGTAGGTGGGTACTAGGTACTAGGTAGGTAGGTACTATGTACCAGGTAGGTAGGTAGGTAGGTAGGTAGGTGGGTACTAGGTACCAGGTAGGTACTAGGTACCAGGTAGGTAGGGAGTAGGTAGGTACTAGGTACCAGGTAGGTACTAGGTACCAGGTAGGTAGGGAGTAGGGAGGGAGGGAGGGAGGGAGGGAGGGAAAGAGAGAGGAAATGATTTATAATGTCTGCTAAAGGCCAAATGACCCATGAGACCAAGAAAAAGATCTATCTGGTGAATTGTGTACGATCTCCTTGTGCTGAAAAATAAGAGAAAATCTATGACCCAAAATAGGTATTGGACATGAGACAAGAATGGTGTGTGGACTAGAGAGACTATCCAATACAATAATACAGAAGGTGGCTAAATAAACACTGCAGTACAATGAGGAAATGCAACCTCAAGGAGTTGAGGGTAACAATGGGTACATCATTGGCTAAGAGAGGGGTAGTCCATCTTGTCAAAGAATAATGAGCATTGGATGAGTTTGGATCAGCTCGCTATGGTCAGAATCCTAGATTGGAGTTAGGCATGGTGTGCCTGAAATATGTAATCTGCCTCTTAGTCTTTCTATGATTGCCTGAGCAGCCTGTTTCTATGTCTCCTTAGGACCAGGAAGAAGAAACAGGCACACACACACATATATGTATACGTATAAAGTATAAGTATATGTATATGTATATGTATATGTACACACAGAGAGAGAGAGAGAGAGAGAGAGAGAGAGAGAGAGAGAGAGAGAGAGAGAGAGAGAGAGAGAGAGAGAGAGAGAGAGAGAGAGAGAGAGAGAGAGAGAGAGAGAGAGAGAGAGAGAGAGAGAGAGAGAGAGAGAGGGAGGGAGGGAGGGAGGGAGGGAGGGAGGGAGGGAGGGAGAGGGAGAGAGAGAGAGAGAGAGGGAGGGAGGGAGGGAGGGAGGGGGGGGGGGGGGGGGGAGGGAGGGGGGAGGGGGAGGGGGAGGGGGAGGGAGGGAGGGAATTTGGAGGGTGAATTTGGGGTTCCCTTGATTCATCTATCAGAAACGTTTCGACTTACTCATCAAAAGTCAGATTCCCTTCAGTATGTATGTATGTAATTTGTATCTATGTATGTATGTGTGTGTGTGTGTTTGCATGTACGGTGTATATGTATGTTTGTAAATTGTATGTAAACATACAGACATCTACACTTGCATGCTGTCATACAGACAGACAGAGTATGCTCACGCACATTTGCATTTTCATTAACCTTTACATTTACATTCACATGTGTGGCTGTGTTTGTATGTTTGCATGCATGTATTTTTCTTTGGGATTTCTTATAAAATTGGAATGATACAGAGAAGAACAGCAAGGCCCATGTGCAAGGATGACGCACACAAATTGAGAAATGCTTGCATGTATAGGCTAGGTTTTGATTCATAGGTTAAATTTGCCTGGAAGGAAGCAATGTTTTTCAATACCCAAGGCTAAGACAGTCTAACAATATTGTTGGCAGGGTTTTAGACCACCTATCCGGTTGTTGAAAATGTGTTGCATAGATTAGTTGCATGGTACGAAGTACAGGCTGTTGAAAATGTGTTGCATAGATTAGTTGCATGGTACGAAGTACAGGCTTTCATGTGTGTTTCTGTGTATGTAGGTAGAGTCCCCATTGATTTGCACAGAAGAGTGGACACGTTTCTACATAACAGATGGGCTGATACAAATTCTTTCATATGTAGGCAAAACTTTCCCCACCATAGATCCTCGTACAGAGGAAATCATTGCACATGTTGCAGAAGGTGATGTGGAGGATGTAAACAGGGCTGTCAAGGCTGCACGAAGAGCATTTGATAAAGGGCCATGGCCAAAGATGACTCCATATGTAAGTTATCATTTTCGTATAATTTTGGAGCCATATTTCAGTTTTGCGGCATGTTCCTCTGTATTTTTTTGGCCATTAATTTTTGTGCTTCAATAATTCAAGCTCATCAGTCAAGGTCATTGACATGCTGCAGGAGAGATCTAAGATTCTACTTAGGTTTGCTGACTTGATTGACAAGCATAGTGATGAACTTGCTACCCTAGAGAGTTTAGATTCTGGTAAAACTTACCAACAATCACGATATGCTGAGATTCCAACTATGGCGAGACTGTTTCGCTATTATGCAGGTTTAGTTTTGATCCATAATGTGATATATATGTATGCTGTGATTGGAAAAATGCATAAGTTAGGCACTATCTTTGTTGTTACAATGCTAATTGAGGTGAAAATTGACACCTCATAATCCAGGTTGGGCAGACAAGATTCATGGGCTAACAGTTCCTGCTGATGGACCACATTCTGTCCAGATCCTACATGAGCCTATTGGTGTTGCTGGACAAATCATTCCTTGGAATTTCCCATTACTCATGTTTAGCTGGAAAGTGGGACCTGCACTTGCCTGTGGCAACACCATAGTTTTGAAGACAGCAGAGCAAACACCTCTATCTGCTTTGCTAGCTGGCAAGCTTTTGTACGAGGTGAGTTGTAACTCAAACAATGTCACCATTGTTTTTACTGGTGAAAGTGCTATCTGTGTTATTATCATATGTCAGCCTGGATGCTACAATACAGGCTGGGCTCCCTGAAGGTGTGCTGAATATCATATCTGGATATGGGCATACTGCTGGTGCAGCTATATCAAGTCACATGGATATTGATAAGGTTAGTCTCATTGATGGAACTTTCCTGTTACCTTTTATTAAAAAAAAAAATAAAAATAAAAAATGGAGGTTCGGCCGAGGCCTACTCCTCCAGGCTTTAACTTTGAAATTGCAACTGTACAAGGAAGGGCATAGTACCCATGGGACCCCCCTTATCCCACAAAAACAGGGGTTTACATAGCTGGGTTAAACTGCGGTCACAACTACCGCAGGGCAGGACAAACGGTGGCACATCAGCCGCAAGAGACAACTTTCCATGTTAGACATGTCCCTTACATGGTGCCGGTGGGGGTTGAACCCTCGTCCCTGCCTCAAGAGGCGAGAGGCCCAACCACCCAGACAAACAGCTTGGGACAAAGATATTTGAAAATATTAACTGCAAGAAAAGCACATTGGTCAGACGTGATACTTGCAAGTTTTGCATAAGTACAGATGAAGAGAATGCTGTTTTAATCTTGCAGAAGAGGGAAGTTAAAACTTTGCTATCACTGGAAACTTTCTGGAAAACTTAGTTATCTGCTGTTTGTTTCACAAGAATGTCAGGAATGAGTTATTGTACTTTTCAGTTGGCGTTTACGGGCTCCACTGAAGTTGGGAAGATTGTATCTCAAGCTGCTGCAGCAAGTAATTTGAAACCTGTTACCTTAGAGCTGGGTGGGAAGTCCCCGTTCATCATTGCAGAAGATGCAAATATTGATCATGCTGTTGAGGTCGCACATTTTGCACTCTTTTTCAACCAGGTTTGTAATGTTTGCCATCTATGTGAACCATATTTGGTTACATGCTAGCAGAGTAAGTCACACCTTTCTTTCAGGGGCAATGTTGTTGTGCTGGGTCAAGAACATTTGTTCATGAAAGTATTTATGATGAATTCCTTGAAAAAGCAAAAGCTCGTGCATTGAAGCGAGTTGTTGGTGATCCCTTCCAGAATGGGGTGGAACAGGGACCTCAGGTGTCTTGAAATTTCTTTTTCTGGTGTTATTCTCATTATGAATATGGGTAGCTGGTTAACGAGTCTAGCCTCAATGCTGTCTGAAACTTGTCTCCAGGTTAGTGATGAGCAATTTGACAAGGTACTGGGATACATCAAGATAGGCCAAGAGGAGGGGGCAAGGTTGCTTACAGGAGGGGATCGTTTTGGCCAAAAAGGCTATTACATCAAGCCTACCATCTTTGCTGATGTGCAGGTAAACAGAACATTCCTATTTTACCCTCTCCATATAAAAGATGAAATTCTTGACCCCCTCCATATAAAAGACCGCTTTTTGGTAAAGCTTGAAGGAATGAGTGTTTGTGTGGCTGTAGTCCCCCTACCAATCTGGATGCTTTTTCCTTTAATGTTTCTTGATGTTGGTCTTATGCAAAGGTCCCATGTGCATGCACACACACACACACACACACACACACACATGCGCGCGTGCGCGCGCACACACACACACACACATGCGCGCGCGCGCACACGTGCACACACACACACACACACACACACACACACACACACACACACACACACACACACACACGCACATGCACACGTGCACACACACACACACACACACACACACACACACACACACACACACACACACAAACCTGGACCTCCACCCCTGTGTCTCTCTCAAGCTGGCCCTTTATTGTATTCGCGCTCTTGTTCTGGACCTTCCTCCACGAGTCCATCCATATCTTCACCATTCTCTGAGTCTAATTTTTGCATAGCCAAATGAATAAAGATGAGGTTTAGTTTGTGATGAGATGCAGGGATGACAGACTTTGTACTTCCACTTGTGATATCTGCTTTTGGCTATATAGGACATAATCTGAAGGGAAGACTCCAGAAACTTCAACATTTTAAATATCTGCTTTTTTGTAACTTCTTTTGAGCCCTTCCTTTTTATGCAAACACTGAAGAAACATACAAGAGTTTTAAGCTAGATGTTACGTAGCTTGACTATCTGATACTATGGTATGTGTCCATTATATCGAATTCGGATTACAGAGAATTTTTGTGTGCAGAACGTGGTAATGTAAGATCTACTTGAAGAGACCATGCAAATCAGCTGTTACCAAGCTGAGAGTATTAGGATTTCATGCTGCAGATGTCATATACGTGATATGTAATGTGATGGGAGTATGGTTTATTTATGTTATTGGTGCTATGTGTCAGGATGGAATGAGGATCTCAAGGGAGGAGATATTTGGTCCTGTCCAGGCGATTACAAAATACAAGTAAGTTTCCACCATTCAAGGCAGGTTCATTCTCTTTGTTCATTTAATTGTAGAAATCCTGATGATCTTAGAGTTTAAGCTGGGTGACATTTCAAATGAAATATACATCAAATAGGGTTTGAAGCTTTGGCTTCACATTAAGAGCACTGGAGTAGCATTGCATCATTGGGAATATCTTGGTTCAGGGAGTGGCAGATGACAAGTCAATGTTACATTTATAGGCATGTTCTAGTTACAGAGGGTAAACATTCCTTGCCTGGTTACATGTCAAAGGAGATCAAACCAAATACTGTGTCCTTCTGAACTTTTTATATTCTTTCTGACCAATTTCTTCATGTGGCTCTCATTCCTTCATTTTGATAAATGATGCTGAGTGCAGGACATTGTCTGAAGTCATACAGAGAGCAAACGATACTACATATGGCTTGGCTGCTGGAGTTTTTTCAAAGAACATAGACACAGTGAATACCCTAAGCCGTGCACTGCGAGTAGGGACAGTGTGGGTTAACTGCTATGACGTGTTTGATGCTGCCATCCCCTTTGGAGGCTATAAGATGAGTGGGCATGGTCGGGAGAAAGGCATATACTCGTTGAACAACTATCTACAGGTTAAAGCAGTTGTCACTTCTATCAAAGATCCTGCTTGGCTATAAGCGTCAGTTAAAGAGGATTTATGAATATCCTCCATAAAGGCCAGCTTTTGTATGTTCCTCAATCATGTTATGATAGGTACGGCATATAGCAGTTGAACAGCTACAGCTATCTACTAAGTGGTGGCTACTGTTAGCAAAGAACCTACTTGGCTGT
>CM035406.1:77650915-77705915 GCA_020310875.1 Ceratopteris richardii | reverse complement strand
ACACTTAACGAAATCATTGTGATTTGATATTTGACAATTTGGAAAAATATGGCTCAACCTCACTTATGCTTGCACACACTTTACTTTACATGCTTTCTTTTCTTCTATGTCTACTTCTACTCCTCTAACTAGACCTTGGCCTTCCTGAACACTCCCCTCCCTCTCATGTCTATCATCCCTGATAGACTTGTTACAGGGAGTAATAAATGTAGTTCTATAGTCAAGGGCTAGGGACTGCTCGTTGAACCAAATGCCTCTAGCAAGATCGACCTACAATTGGGGCCAATCAATAGTTGTGGGTGTGTTTTGTTATGTATATCTATAGTGAGTTGATCATGCATTTGATCGCATGCAAAAAGTTGTAACAAATGTGTAGCCTTGGAAATGAACACTTCCAAATGGCACTCCATCAAAAACGTATAGTGAATGTTTCTTCAAATGTTTGTTTATAAAAGGCTAGGAGGTACTTGACATGACAATGCTAGGCATAACATTCTTTCATGGATGGCATCATATCTACGTCATAAACTAAATCAGAATTTTCATGCTAAAAACCTGACATTGAGATGTGTAGTGCTTTGATCTTTTTGAATACCTTGAAAGCAATTTGCATCACGTCAAAAATCTTCATTTTCATGTGTGTCATAAAATCAATCATTGGATCTAGTCTTCGGAGCCAATGGCAAATCATGGCCATCATATAAGTGATAATTGGAGGGTCCTGTGGTGTGCGAGGTAAGGATAGTTGGGCCAGCCTTGACATTCCTTATCATTTTGTACTTTAATTTTGAAGGCCGGTCATGTGTGTCATCTAGCAATCAGACTGTAGCACGGATTGTACAGTATATGTAGTGATGCCTTCATCCATGTTTGTATCATTTCTAGGAACTCTTGTAGGAGTTGCATCTGCTAATTGGGTTGGAAAATTGTTTCAAGATGTGCCTCAAGAAGTAAATATTTTGGTTGGAACTATGTTGCATGAGTGGGCAGCTTCCTAATGATGCACTTGATCTCAACATTGCACTCGGCTAAAATCATAAAATAGGGCATTTATTGTATTTCATTGGTTGAAATCTACTTTGTCATGCTAACACTTGAAAAGTGAGCATATTTTAGCATATATTCCTCAAAGACCACCATTTCCTAGGGATGTAGGGTTGGATGAATCTATCTTGCCCCGAAAGTGCAAGATGTTGCATGCACATTCAGAGAGGAGTGGACAAGTGCGAGGTAATTATGACATCTCTGTTAACTTCAAAATGTCGCTTCTCTTCATCTCCTCTAGTTTCAATGATTCTTTGGCAGTTTGAATGTGTGTGCCTCCCATTCTCAAGGCTTCTTAGACCAAATTGGGTGATAACTTAAACCGTTTGGGTGGTTGCTCTAAAAATAGTGAGGGAAGCAAGAAGGTCCCTAGAATGTTTTTATTGGCATCTAATTGGAGTGTGTGTACTAGATATAGTATTGTAAGAAGTCGGGTTTGGAAAGAGGGGTGCCAAAGTATTTTTCAAGTTTGAATTGCTCCCGAATGGGTTTCAATTCCTCTGCATTCTACATTGTCTTGAAATCCTATGAAAAGAACTGAAGGAAATCCCATCTGTTGCCGAACTTTAGTTCAGACTCCCAGATGTATGGGATGTCTCCCAAAATGCCTACTAAACCTTGGAACTAGTGTGAATTAGCATGAACCCTTTTAGTGCAACTTGCAAGTGGATCTTCAATTGCCAATGGGCCTTGGAATCTGGCGAACTCTAGTGGTAGTAGTAGAGGGTATGCTCCTATTGGTAAGGGCCTCTAATCCATTGGTCTCTGACTTGGACCTACTATGGTAGGTTCTGATGTCTACATCTTTGAGTTCTAGTGACTAGAGAGATCTGCTACACAAGGAAAAATATTAGTATGGAAACAGACTCTAATCCAAGTATAACGAGACCTTGGTCCATTCCCAATACTGACATGCTTCTTGTGTAGCCCTTCATGTTGACATGGTTCTCTTTTTGTACTCGTGCCTAATGCATGTCTCTAGCTTATATGCATACTTAGGAAAATATACAAGGTCAACATTTTTTGGTGCTTCATATGTATATCACAAGGTTTGTGAGATATGGACTTTTTACAAGCTTGATTATGAGAGATGGGTTCCCTTATGGGATTACATGGTGAGGTCAACGATTTATACATTTTATTATGTGATAATGGAAATTGTTGGTCCTGGGGTTGTTTAGGCACCCGTTTCCAAAGAGTCCTAGGAGCTTGTTTACAAGGCTTGTTGTTTATTGTGGCTTTCCTTCTAGATGGGGAGTAGAGGTGAGAAGACTTATAATTCCCTAAGATAGATGATTTACAAGGAGATATCTAGGCCTACAAGCAAGTCTTAGACACCCAAACACAATTGATTAGGGCATGCCACCATTGACCGTTTGGGCATCCAATTTTTTTTGAATTATCTAGGGTTGATGTCCTTCCTTCATTGTCGATTTTTTCCTTTGGGTTGGCTTCTACTTTCACTGTGTTGACACTGATTTAGGTGTAACAATTGGTTGTTCACCTTTATTCACCCACACCTGCTTCATGCTTGGAATAGGTTGTTTTCTGCATCGATTAGGGTGGTAGGTGATTGTTGTTTCTTATGATCTTTTTGTAGTTTCTTCTTACATTGTTGTGCTTGAGTTGTCTTTAACAGAGTTTTCTTTGGAAAAAAAGGGGGCTCCATCACTTGAATGAACCATCCATGAAGAAGGGAGACATTTTGCACAATAGAATTAGGGGTACATGCACATGGAGTGCGCTCTACTAGAAAACTCATGGATCCCCAATTCCACTATGATATGTTGCTTACCAACCTAAACCTGAACAAGACATCTTCAAAGTTTTTGCTTGATTGCATGGTCATAGAACCAATCTTGGCCCAATATCAAAGGGAAGCACCTAAATCAATCAGGGCTCTGATCATCTTGATTGTCATGTCCTATCTATATGGGCTTCTATCCACTATGATAGGAGAGGTATTCTTTCTAGTTGGGATATTGCCATGTGATATCAAGCAAATGCTTTCTAAACCATGCCTAATCCTTCTCATTCAATTGTGGTGTAATTCCATTTTGCAATATTCAATAGTCTACTCATGTATGCTATGGGTAAATCTATGTTTCCTTCTTTAATTGGTTGTGTCAGCATGCATCCAATAGAAAAATTGGAGGCATCCACATGGACATGGAATGGGTTGCTCCAATCTGGCATTGCTAAAATCAAGGCTTCGGACAAACATCATTTTAGCTCTACAAATGATTCCTCACATTCTTCATTCCATTTGAAGTTTATTAAAAGGTTGTACAAGGGTTTAACTATGATTGTGTATATGTGGATAAAACATCGGTAGTATCCACAATGACCCATAAATGCCTATACTTCCTTAACCTTTTTAGGTTTTGATAGTTTTGCTATGGTGCTCACTTTATCCTCGTCCATTGTATTCAATTCTTTGATACAATGTGACCTAATATTTTACCTTGTTTGACCATGACCACACACTTTTTTGGGTTTAGACACACTTGTTGTTCTCTACTTTTATCAAATATTTGCTCGAGTTTTGGGATGTGGGTTTGCCTTATGTGGGAATCAGTGCAAAAATCATCCATATAGACTTCTTTACACAAAAATCCTTAAAAACATGACACATGAGCCAAAGTACTAGGTGCATATTTGAGCCCAAATGATATCACACAAAATGCAAAGATTCCCCATTCGATGGCAAAAGCCATCTTGTGTTGATCTTTGGGAGCAATGGCTACTTGATTGTAACCTAAAAATCCATCAAGAAGTTATAAACTTCCTTGCCCGCTACTTGCTCCAATAGGTGTTTTGTGATAGGAAGCGGATAGATATCTTGTATTGTGGTGGCAATAACCTTCTTCAAGTCAATACAAACATTCAACTTGCCATTTTTCTTGGGAACTACCACAATGGGGGATACCCATTCAATATGTTCAATCTCATAGATGAATCCGACTTCTATCAACCCATCGATTTCCTCTTTTATCTTTGTTGCATACATGTCATTATATGTGTATGGCTTCTTTTTGGTAGGCTTGGCTTCTAAAGTCATGTGGATCCTATATGAGCATATATTTGGATCCACTCCTTCAAATCTTTATAGCTCCAAGAAAACATGTCTCGGTATTCTCGTAAGAGATTCGTCAAGTCCTACTCTTCTTCCCCACTTAGATCCCTTCCTTTCCTTTAGATTCTACATGTGAGTGGGAACTAGTGATTTCTCGCACTTGGTTTGATACATGTTTCCACAACTCTAGATTAACCTTTAAAAGCTCTCCTAAAGTGAGATGATAGTACACTTTATTATTCTTTGCTACCTCCATGTTCCTCTGTATAAACTAATTCTTTGTTTCTTATCATTATCATGGGAGACATCATTTGAAAGACTTTAATTCCCATGGACATATGAAATGTGGAAATTCTTGTAAGGAATTGGATTCAAAGTCTAGTATTTCACCTAATTGAACATCTTCTTGTTCTTTATATATTGAGGGAATGTCCTGAGGGAATTGATAATGAAGATCATCTATTTCCTAAATAGGTAGGGGAGTCATCTGTTTTGTACCGACTTCTCCTCTTGAATTTGTCTTAATGAACTCTTGTGAGTATTTGTTAATTGAAGGAGGAATTTCACCCACTGTTGAGTAAGGATTATATGACTCTATGGGTAGGAATTCTCCTCTTTTGCTTTCAATTGATTGAGCCTTCTACGGTGCCAAGTTCTCGAGTTGGATGCCATTTGCTCTAATTGTTCTAATAGTCCATGAAAGTGAAATCTTGGTTTTACTAGATTATTCTAATTAAAGAGTTGAATAGCCTCGAACATAGCCTGATCTAGTTTGTCCATTTTGATGCATAATTTTGTCCTCTCTACCTCTAGGTCTGTTCTAGGGTATCTCTTGTCTAGTTTTGCTAGGGTTGTTCCTTCTCCTAGTCATGCATAATATGCCTTGAACATCATGTCTAAGTCTTTAGAGAGTGGATATGCTAATATTGATCTTGACTTAGGGATGGGTGGAGTCTCTAATAGGACTTGAGATGTGAATTCTACCATCTTTGATTCGGTCTCTATCAAGCTACAAGTTCTAATTTTTCTAGCTTCTCCGAACACTTTCTCTTTATCTGTTATCAAGAGCCTTTCCATGACTTGGGCTTCCTCTTAGTAGACTTGCCGACTTCAATAAATTCTGGTTCCTTCTCTGGTTTTTCTTGTTGGGCTTGCTATAAAGCCTATGCTCTAGTGACTGCATGAATGGGCACTAAGGTGGGTAGAGTTCCACTTGAGCTCTATATTATGATTATCACATTGAACGGTGTAGTTTTTGAGGCATTCAAGAGATTATTTGGGCACCCACATATACTGCTTGAATTCAACCACACGATCATAAGGATTTCTTGTGCCATCAAAGTAGTTCTTCATGGTTTTAACTACCTACAAGGGTCTCAATGTTCTCAAATATTCTCTTTGTCTAGGTAGAGGGAAATCATCATCATCATCTCTGTGTGACCTATGTCCTCTAATCCTCTCTCTCTCTCTAGCCTAGTTGTACCTTTTTCTGACTTGTCTCTTCCTAGGGTGTGTATGAAACTTACTTTTGGAGCTCCTTTGGTTTTCTCTCTTCTGTCTTGCACTAGTCGATGGTTTGTCTAGGGAGAAAACCTTTTGACCTTGCCAAAAATGAGCCTGCTTACTAGATTCAGAGACTAAGTACATTCAATCTAAATCATGAATCATGTAGGTGGGTTTCCCTGGGGCATCTGGATCCTTGAACTCATGTACAAAGTACTCTTGCTTGTTTGACTTGAACTTCTAGAAAGCCTCTTCAATAGCCATGTTAACATAAACATCTATGGTCTTGTTGTCTTGAGGTTTCTTTGTCATGGCTATGATTTTGGTCTGTGATGACTTTTTCCTAAGAGCGGATGGAATCTCCTTTGAATCATGCTCTTTTGAATCTTGCATTTTTTGACTCTGGGAGAACATTTCCAAAGTTGTCCGTTATATTAGGGAGACCAGTAACTATGTACATAGTCTCCTCCTTGTCTATGTATGAACAATTCTTGAACTTAACTACTGGATGATCTAGGCCATAGGGGAGCTCTGGGTTTCTTAATTGTACTATGAATCTCCTCAAACCATCCCCATAGATGCGAGCACCTAATCGATTGGCTCAGATATATTCCAATTATGTTTTGTAGGGCCCTTTTGTCACCTCTAGGTAAGTTGTACTATTGCCAGGAGTAGGTCTATCCATGCTATAGGAACTCTATGATTCACTTGTTTCTTGGCTATCGCCCGACATGTGGTTACCTAACGGTTTGGACAAGGACCTAGCTACGAGGTTGACACTAGCTTTAGATGATCTTAGGCTTTGTCGATCCACTTTGCCAAGGTACTTTCTTGACCTAAGGTTCATGAATTAACCCAAGTTTCTTTTTCTTCCTTTCCTTTTAATATTCACTTTTAGTGGGTGTTCACTTATCAATCACTTGTTGAGTTAGTTCACTTTGTCGGCTCTTATCTCTATATATCAGTGTCAAGAATACTTAAGTCAATTGACTTGATCATGATCCATCAGATTAAGTTCTTTTTCCCTTAGGTTTTGTCATGATTATAATTGTTGAAATGAAAAAATATTACTCCTACTCTACTGTCAACCACAAACGAATCTAACTATGGAGGAAGAAACAAAAGATAAAAGAACACGATGAATTATATAAATGAAAAGAATTACATAATATACTCTATGAACATGGAGACTCCATGAGGAGAGGAGCACACTCTTGGCAATGGACTAGAGTGTATGAGCTAGGGAGTGAGTGAGGCCCTCATTATATGGAGTTGAGGCCTCCTTGGATATGGGATAATTGAACTTAGATGAAAATAATTTAGAGTTTGGATAAAAGGGTGGAGCATGGAACTCTCAACACCTCCCTCCATGTGATGACACTTAGATCATTGGTTTTTATGATCTAAGGAAATATGGGATCCTTAGACATAACTTGGACATATGGGATCCAAGTTTGGGACATATGGCATCCCTTGGTTTTCATGGACATACTGCATCCATGTGGGTTTTTAATAATCCATGGACATATAGGGATCCATGGTGGTTGGACATATGGCATCCCTAGGATCATGGGATCCCAAAACATATACTTGGATATTTGGGATCCAAGTGGTTTTGGGATCTAGGGACATATGGGATCACTAGACATATACTTGGACGTTTGGGATCCAAGTGGTTTTGGGAATCTAGGGACATATGGGATCCCTATTCATACAAGAGGGTTTACATAATGGGGTAGGTGGTGCTATTGAAACCATTTGCTTATTCTTTGTGTGTACTCCTTTTCCCTTTGAGATCCATTGTTGGGGTCCTTCAAGCTTTAGTACTTCTTGTTGGTTGTATGCTCCCTTGAATGTTGTAAAAGCATGTCTTTGATGTTGCTTTGGGTGATGAAAACCACATTTGTGCAAGCCATAAGGAAGGTCTTACCACTTTGTTATGTGGTAGTTTCTACTCCCTTTACATGGGGCTTGTCCAAACTTTGTGAATACAAGGTATAGCATAGCAAGTTTCTATCCTTAAATACAAATTTGGATACAGATGAGAAATACATCGTAGATTTTCCATAATGTTGTGCACTCACTTTTGTCTCTCATGCCCTGTCTATCTTCAAGCAGCACCTTCAAATAACATCTTGGATTCCATTCTGATGAAGCATTATTTTTTTTTCTTTCATTTGGGACCATATGTGACTCATTCAGAGCGATCGAGATTGAATTTCTATCGGCAAAATATAGAAGCTTATTAGATTCGGAATGATTGAATGCTACAAAAATAGAAGCTCTCTTTTAATAATCAATATCATTTAGCACCAAGACTTTAATGACACCATCGATTACATCACACATTCTGGCATAGTTGATCATCAAGAGGCAAGCAGAAAACTCATTTTTTCTCCCTCATGAGCACCGAATAGTTCCAAACTTCTTGTCTCCTTTTGGCATGTCTTTCCTCTCATAACCCTTCCACATGATTGATTTTTGTCATACTTTGGGTGACCAGAATTTTGTGAGGCCAACGGACTGTGCCCTTGAGCACTAGTCCGTTCGAGTGACCCAAACGGAGGGAGCTCTTTTTATTTACTATTTTTATTTATAAACTTTAAAATTGAGAGAGGTTAAATATAATTTTTTATTAAAATATAGAAAGAAGACATCAGAATTTTATTAAAATATAGAAATAAGATGTTAGAGTTTTTGTCTTTTTTTGTGATCAATGTTCAATAAAACCACCGGAAGTTAGGTCACCTGCTTATCATATGCATCTGATGCACTTTTGGAGTCACCCAAAAAGTGACATCCTATCACCGAAAACTGAATCCATGTGCGAGGGCTATCAGTCTACCCCATCGCTTGCCGCATCTGTAGATGTAGCCTAGAATCCTTCACGTCAATATACATTTGGGATTTCTTGCCGTGCTTCACTAAGAGCTCCACTTGCTCGCGCATGTCAATTATCATGAGTTGTTACAGGCGCTGAAGCAGGTAGATGTAGCCTAGAATCCTTCACGTCAATATACATTTGGGCTTTGTTGTTGTGCTTCACTAAGAGCTCCACCTGCTTGCGCATGTCAAAAGAAATGTCATCTAGACATGGCAGTGCAGTCTTCGTAGAGTCTTTCTCGATCGCGCATCATCTATAGCTGCACATTGCCGCATCCTTTGCATCTCCTTGCTCTACAAAGAGAAAATCACTCTGGAAGTAGCTTGATTTGGAAAAGCTCTCTCTATTATCATGAGTTGTTACAGGCGCTGACGCAGGTATAGGAGAATGAGGAAATCCGGATTGGAGTAGAGGGGTGGTGAAGTGAGTGGTAGCACTCCATTTTGTGCTCTCTCTTGTCTGCGCTAAATTTGGATTTGCTCAGAGATAAGTTACGTACTTCTTTGGCTGTTGACTTACGATTGTCTTTACTTAGTTACGCATACAGGTTGGTGCTTCAACAAAAAAAATATCATATTCAGCGGGTATGGTTTAGCAGATATGCCTTGTACTCCAGCGGGTGTGGTTTAGCGGATATGTCTTGTACTCTTAGGCTGATGGCCAGGGTTCAAGTCCCGTCAGGGGCTGGATACCTCATAGTTTCCCAAAATGGGTGCTTCTACCTTACTAGGTTGGGTGTACTGTGTGTCTTTCCAAATTCATTGACTCTCTCTCAAAAAAAAAAACAAAACAAAAAAAAATATCAGGAGAGAAAAATAGTATTATGTGGGCTCTTGCAAATGAGTACATTTGGCTCCAAGAAAGGTGGCATTTATCAAAGGTGGCAACAAGAGAAGATGATGATTCATTGTACCCATTCATATGTGTAGGTGAGTACATCATAGAAGAGTGCACTCTTTGAGAAAGAGGTCCATTCAATCCACTGTCCAGCTTGGCTTCACTGCTTTTAGGATCATTCTCTTTTGTGCTAGAGTAAACTCAGATCTTCTACAGATGAGCAACAATATCTGAATGAGGCATCCACTAAAAACACACTGAAATTGCTTTTCTCTTTCTTTGACACTTGCTATATGTCATAGTTATTGGATCTTCTCTTTCTTTCCTTGCACAAGGTGCTGAGAGCAACACTAGTGAGTGCATCACTTGAAGTAAGTAGCATGATAGGCAGTCATGATGCAAACTCTTTCACTGTCAATCCCCTTCATATTCACCTTACCAAATGAAATGGTGCTCTTTAGCTAGCCATTAAGAAACACACTTATTGAGAGACTGATGGAAAGAGATTGTTCAAGACACTTTTATTTGAACAAGCAGAAATATAAAGGTATGATAGCAGCTTAATTGAAATGAATGGGATGGAGGGAGGGATTAAAAGATTGCAATATTATTTTATACTAATGAAAACAACACTTAAAAAAATGTTAAACATGCTTGATGAAAAGAAGAATGGCAATAGTGCTCAAAAGCACTCTTATTCCAAATGTGGGATGGAGGGAGGGGATAAGAGTGCAATACATGTTAATAAAGGTAAACAAAAGGAAATGCTAAAAAATTTGCCTATGCTCCAATAGCATGTTGAAATGAAAAATATTACTCCTACTCTACCGTCAACCACAAAGGAATCTAACCATGGATGAAGAAACAAAGATAAAAGAAAATGATGAAATATATAAATGGAAAAGACTTACATAATATGCTCTATGAGCATGGAGACTCCGTGAGGAGAGGAGCACACTTTTGACAATGGGCTAGAGTGTATGAGCTTGTGGGGAGTGAAATGAGGCCCTCCTTATATGGAGTTGAGGGCAATTCTCCTTGCGTGTGGGATAAATGGACTTGCATGATAATGATTAAGAGTTTGGACAAAAAAGTGGAGCATAGAATTCTCCACACTTTTGCCATTAGATTTTATCGTGATTATAATTGTTTAACGTCCTTGAACTTTATCCCTTTAAATCTCTTGGACTTGAGGATCCTTATTGCCGCCCTAAGCCCTAGTTCTAGCATTATGCATCTTAGCAGCTATAATTGACCCTATTTTTTTTGAGTAGGTCGTTTGTCGTGATAGAGGGTGTCTGTCACAATAGAGAGGTTTTATTGTGGGGATTTGTCATGACAAGAGGGTGGTCTCTTGCGATAGATGGGTATCTATCATCTCTTTGGTATGTTATGGGATCGGTCAATCACCATAGATGGGGGCTTGTTTGATAGAGGGTCCTTGTCACACCTTTTCATCTATCACAATAAGGGAGAGCTTTGTCGCGATATATGGGCCTTGTCACAATAGAGGGGGTCTATTGTGAGAGAGGGCCTCTATCATAGCCTTTGGTCTATCACAATAGACAGTCGGTCTATCATGATAGAGTGCTCAGCCACGATAGACGAGTGGTCTGTCACGATAGAGCCGGTCTGTCATGATGGTCTATTGCGATAAAGGTTGATCTATCATGAAAGATGGGGCCTATTGCCTATCGCCTATCATGATGGAGCCAAAAACTCAGAGTTTATGTGATTTTTATGTACCTCTAGAATAGTGCTTGGGAGCCTTTTGCAATGGTCTAGGTGCACACTCGAAAAGATGACTTTCTCGATCTATCATGATAGTCTAAGGTGATCGACGTGAAGTTTGAAAAATCACAGTTGTACTTATGTGTAGTCCTAGAGATGAAGATGAAGCTGAAATGTGCACAAGGTCACTAAAAATGAGCAAAAAACTAGCACATGCAAATTTGCTCTCTCTCTCTCTCTCATGAATGCAAATGAGGGAAATGGGTAGATATGGTAAAAACTAAAAATTTTTCATGAACATGATGATGAGTGTCTATGCTCGAAGAAGGTAGTAGAAATGAAGATGAAGATGATGAAGAAAATGTTGCAAAAATCAACAAAAACAACAAATTTTACCTTCACATGTCAATACTTCAACATTGTTACCACCATATGTTCATGCTCAAGTGCTCCCCACAATGACACCAAATTTGGTGTCACTCTAGACTAGGATGAGCAATACATCAAGAAGCTTCACCTCCTTAATTGTCAATACATAGAGATAAGAGGATGATATGATGATCATGAATGAGTGATGTGCACATAGGTGATGATGAGAAACACGAAGAATGCACACACACACACACACACAAGGTAGAGATGAGAAGGAGAGCAATGGAAAGAAATTGCTTCTAATCAATAGCTCACAATACAAACTTTCTCTTACAACTCAATCTAACTCTAAGAATCCAACCTCAAAAATGAGCACTCTATTTATGGTTTTCTACTAGCTTTGGCCAATCTCAGACCTAGTGTTTGGCCTTGTAAGCCGCCGGAATATTATTTCATATTATTTAGCTGAATCCTTGTAATTAGAATAGTCGCGCACTGAAAGGGTGTAGCAAAACCGTGTATCATTTCTTTCTAATACAAAGAATATGTGCGGAAGCAATGATAGAGAGTTGCCGGCCTGTTTGGTCCGGGTGATGATCTGGAGTTGATTCTGATTTGGGGTTATATTAATTGCAGACTTGTCTATATGAATCTATAGTCGAAGTGAAGTAATCATGTATTATGTTACTGTTATTATATTGAAGTGAAGCGTGGCGGTATTGTAAAGAAGGAGTGAATGTGCTGCGTATAAAATTGCGATAATCATTAGAAACGTTATGCACTGAAGAATTTTCTGTAATTGCTAGAATTAATTCATGGAGTTGATTATCGAAAGTTAAGCAGTGAATTGGGAAAATATATATAGGGCCTCTGATTTATCAGACCCCTGACCATCCCAAGAACCCGCGAGTAAGAATAACTATAACTTTAATACAATATAATTTAACACTGGCGTCGGCCATGGGGCATGGAGTAGTCAGTTAGTGCATAGAATAAGAGTTGAGAAGAATCCGATGATATATGCCTGTAACACGTTTCGGAGAATCATACCCGAAGTAAGCGGTTGCAGACAATTCGAATCCGGTCGTCTGTTCGGTGGTTCCGATGCTCGAAGAAGGAAACCTAGAGATGGATCCAGTATTGAATGCCCAGAGTCTCCAGCACTTATTCCCGTCATCGGAGGATATACACATGCCAGGACAGTTTTATGTGCGAGAAGATCAACTTATCACCTGCAATTTGGGAAATGAGGAAACACCACGGTCGATGATGTGAAGAGAGATGGTGGATGCAATCCAAAGATGAGTTGGTGCTGCTACAACCAGCTTCACACCAGCCAACTGAGACTTCAGAGATGATTAGAAGAACCTTTGAGCTTCCTAAATCCACCAAAATATCAGCCAAGTACTTTGGAACATGTATCCCAAAAGTTTAAGTCAAGACAGACTAGTTGCGAAATGACTAGCTCCCAAAACTTGCTATTTTTGGACATACACCTGCTGGAAAGAATGAATAGTGCTCTCAACCTGGTAGGAATTAGAAAAATTCCTTTTGGGCATAGCAAATAGACTTAGCAAGCTTCCCAATCCAAGTTAAAACACTTCAAATGATGGACTGAGCATTGAGAACAAGATTTATCAATTTCTGGAACATGCCCACCATTCTCGGGGCTCTGCAGAAATAGACCAGTGATCAGTAAAATGCAGATATCTCCAAAATTATACATTCAATGACCTTCAAACTAAATATGCAAAAACTAGACCGTAAGAGCTATCCAACGCACGTTAAATCACTGAAAAAGGATCAGTATAACTCGAGATATGACCTTCTGAAGGTACTGCTCTGAGTGAGTATAGCAGAGAACAAAACAGAGGAGTAGATGATAATAAATGTATAGATTCACATATGATTACAACCACATTGGCAATGAATCTTTGCACAATGGGAGTAGAATGATAGAGCTATGGAGTAAGCTCTTCAATGTCTACAAAATGACATGAAGTGGTCACATACAAGGCTTGCTAATCTCCTCTTCCTTCTTGCTCCTTTTATAGCTATTCTTGGAGGGAGTTTTGAATTCGAATTCGAATGGCTCCACCTAAAAGTGATCCCCAAAGTTAGGAGATATTCCCTCAGCTCAAAAAGTCGTGGGTTTTGGTAGTTGGAGTGACGAAATTGCTTTTACATCATGCATGAGGTAAGCCATCCTTTTCCTTTTTCTTTTTTCAATTACAAGAGATAAAAATGAACTCTATTACAAGAGGTGTTCACATGACTACTCATGTGACTTACAAATGAGGATGATATCAAATATACCAAGCATGTAGGCTTGGGCAAAATGCACAACAGCTCCCCCTCAAGCCTAACATGCTTGGCCTCCAAATAAGTCTTCAATTGTCCTTGATTTCCTGCAAGCCAATCATCAACTTGAATCTACTTAACTTTGTACCATCAAGAGCTTTAGTCAACATGTCGGCACATTGCATATCTGTAGAGACATAGGATAGTTGAATATCCTTGCTCATTAGCTTCTCCCTTACGTAATGGTAGTGGACTTCAATATGCTTGGTTCTAGCATGGTATACCGGATTAGCTGCTAGATGTAGTGAGCTTGTGTTGTCACAAAAAATGTGAGGTGTTGAAGAATGAAGTCCAAGATATGTGTACAAAGACTTTAACCACATGATTTCTTGAGTTGCATTAGCCAAACCTCTATATTCGGCTTCTTTTGAAGATAATGCCACGGTTGGTTGCTTCTTCGATGACCAAGAAATGATTTTTGAACCTGCAAATGATATATACCCAGATGTGCTTCTTCTATCATCTCTAGATCCGGCCCAATCTGCATCTGAGTAGACCTTTAGCTCAATATCTAAAGTAAATGAATAAAACAAACCTTCATTCATGGTCCCCTTTAGGTACTTGAGGACTCTCTTGGCCGCTTCCATATGTGGTCTTCTCGGCTTATGCATAAACTGACTCAATATGCTAACACTATAGCATATATCCACCCTTGTGAGTGTTGCATAGTTCAAACTTCCAACCAAGCTTTGATAGCTTGTGATGTCTTCGATTGGCTCTCCTTCATAAGCACTAAGCTTATGATTTTGCTCCATAGGTGTACCTGCACACTTGGTATTTTCCATCTTGAACTTGATGAGCATGTCATTCACATACTTCCTTTGTGTGATGTATATACCTGAATCTGTGTAGATCAACTCCAATCCAAGAAAATAAGTGAGTGGTCCGAGGTCACTTATTTTGAACTCCTCCTTCATTTGACTCTTTACCTGTTTGATTCCTTCAAGATCATTGCCTGTGATAATAATATCATCAACATACACACATAAATAGATCACTTCAGATCCATTCCTCTTTATGAACAAAGAGGTATCCGCCTTGCTAGCTTTGAATCCTTGGTCCTGCAAATAAGTCACCAATCTGAAATTCCAAGCTCTTGGAGCTTGCTTCAATCCATACAAAGCTTTCTTTAGTTTGCATACATAGTTAGGATGATGTGCATCCTCATAGCCAGGAGGTTGTGCCATATACACTTCCTCAGAAATCCATCCATTCAAGAAAGCATTCTTTACATCAAGTTGATAAAGATTCCAATTTCTAGATGCAGCAAGACTAATGAGAACCCTAATTGTAGGCATTTTTGCAACAGGAGAGAAAGTCTCCTCATAATGAATACCATGGGTTTGAGCAAACCCTTTAGCAACTAACCTTGCTTTGTGTCTATTTATACTTCCATCTAGATTCCGCTTGATTTTGTGTATCCATCGAGATCCAATTACCTTCATAGATGGCTTGTTAGGTACAAGCTCCCAAGTGTCATTCTCCTTCAAGGCTTCCATTTCTTCATCCATTGCATCTCTCCAAGCTTTCTTGCTTTGTGCTTCTTCAAATGTGGTAGGTTCTTCATTGGTTGAATCCTTTGCAATGTAGATTGAGTGCTTGGTGACCAAAGAAGTACCATAACCAAACCTCTCTGGTTTCTTCTTCTCCCTTGAAGACCTTCTAAGTGGTTGATGTGAGCTCTCGGGTCCATATGTAGCATCCTTCATCTTTGCTTTTCCTTTGTTCTTCCATAGCTTTAGTCTTTCCAAGTCTTCTAGGTCAATCTCTGAATCACTTTCTTCAATCTGCTTCGGCTCCTTTGGTTGAAGTGATGGAAAATCTTCATCCAAGTCATAAGGCAGCTTCACTTTCCTGTCATCATCAAACCATGATTTGTTTTCATCAAAAATTACATCTCTACTCACAGAAAATCCTTTATTGGTTGGATTGTACAATCTATATCCTTTTTGGTTTTGGTCATAACCAATAAATACGCACTTCTCTGCCTTGGGATCCAATTTCCCTCTTACTTGAGAAGGAATGTGAGCATAGGCTAAGCATCCAAAGATTTTGCAATGCTCTAGACTAGGTCTTCTTCCATTCCACACTTCATATGGAGTGGTTCCATCTAGTGACTTAGATGGAAGTCTATTTATGAGACATGTGGCTGTAGACACAGCCTCTGCCCATAGGTAGTTTGGCAATCCCTTTTCGTTGAGCATGGACCTTGCAGCTTCGACAATAGCTCTGTTCCTCCTCTCTACTACACCATTGAGTTCGGGTGTATACCTTGTAGTGACTTCCCTTTTAATGCCTCTTTCATGCAAGAAGGCATCAAATTCAGAAGAGAATTATTCTCCTCCACCATCTGATCTGAGTCGTTTCAAAGTCCTACCTGTTTGGTTTTCAACAAGAGCAATATACTTCTTAAAGCAATTAAACACTTCATCCTTGTGCTTCATGAAAAACAGAATGGTCCACCTGCTACAATCATCTATGAAAGACACATAATATCTTGAGCCTGATATAGATGGCTCCTTACTTGGACCCCACACATCCGTGTGCACTAGATCGATACATATATCCTTTCTTATTGAAAGGTTGTCTATGAGCCTTGCCAAGTTGACAAGCTTCACACTTATAAATCATGTGTTGCCTTGTGATATTAGGCAAACCAAGTACACTTTGGTCCCTGCAAATTTGTTTGAGTGTCCTCTCACCAATGTGAGCAAGCCTTTTGTGCCATATCTCCAACTCTGTTAGAGTTTGAGATCCATAGCTAAACAAAGCTATGTTCTTTGTATCTTCCACTTCAAAAGTGAAAAGCCTTCCTGTCTTTTCTCCTTTGGCAATCCTTCGAAAGCCTTGCCTTGGGTCTTCAACATATGCTCCAAATCGATTGAATCTAACCTGCAATCCTTTTTCAACAATCTGTCCAACACTTATTTAAATTTTTGGTAGTTGTAGGGACATACAAGACTTTGCTTAAGAGGTTCATATTCCCATCTGATGTCTTCACATTACCTATCTTCTCCACTGAGTGCTTTGTGTCATCTCCTGTCTGCACTTCATGCTTGTTATGAGGATCTTCCAAATCAAAAAGTAAAGCCACATTTCCTGCTACATGGTTCGAGCATCCCGAATCAATGTAAAATATGTGATCATCATCCTTACCCTTCTTCGCTGATAGATTCATAATCAATAATGAATCTTCTTGAATTTGGTCCTCTGCATAGTTATTGTAATCTCTTCTTCCTCTATGGCCACTTTGATAGTTGTTGTTGTTGTTGTAATTGTTGTTGTAGTAGTTGTTGTTGTTGTAGCCTCCATTGTATCTACCTCTATTTGATCCATAGCCACCTCTATTGAATCCTCTTCCTCTTGAGTTCCTCGGGTTCCTGAAACATTCTTCAGTTGTATGGTTAGATAAGCCACATATGTTGCAAGGTTGAGATGATTGGAATCTCCCCCTGCCTTGCTTTCCAACTCTGCCTCTTCCTCTAGCTCTTCCTCTACTTGCAAAGTTTGCTTGGAAAGAGCTACCTTCATCTTCATTCTTCCTATTCTTTGACTTGTCCTTGACCTTAGCTTTATCAGAGTATAAGGCAGAAGTTTGATTACCTCTTGAGGACTCACCACCTTTGCTAATCTTTGCTTCATGAATGAAGAGTTGGCCCATGAGTGTGTTGAGGTCGGGTACATGCATATCCATGTATAAATCCATGGCTGTTGTGAATGACTCCCACTTGTCGTCTGCTTTGATTCCATTCATGATTTGTCTAATGATTTGATCCTCTTCAATTACCTCTCCAATGCTTCCAAGCTGGTCCGAAATATCCTTCATCTTTGTGACATAATCAGTCACATTTTGCTTCGGGCTTTTCTTCATTGTTGTGAACTCCATCCACAATTGGTTCTTCCTCGCTCGAGTGTTGGAAGAGAAGAAAGAAGCAAGTGCATTCCAAGTCTCTCTTGATGTCTTGCATCCATTGACATGAGGTAAAAGAAAATCAGAGATTGAGTTTAGAATATAGGACCTTGCAAGTGCATCCTTCGAACACCAATTCGAAAGTCCTTCCACTTCTTCATGTGATGGTTGCCCTTTGCTCCTCATGGTTGGCATTGCTTCATCTCCGGATATGAATCCATATAGATTCCTCCCTTGAAGGTAAGCCTCCATCCTTAGAGACCATGCCGGGTAGTTGTTTCGATCCAATTTGTCAATTGTTGATGGAAATCCATCTCCCATGTTGCTTGACTATGCTCTGATACCACTGTGAAGAGAGATGGTGGATGCAATCCAAAGATGAGTTGGTGCTGCTACAACCAGCTTCACACCAGCCAACTGAGACTTCAGAGATGATTAGAAGAACCTTTGAGCTTCCTAAATCCACCAAAATATCAGCCAAGTACTTTGGAACTTGTATCCCAAAAGTTTAAGTCAAGACAGACTAGTTGCGAAATGACTAGCTCCCAAAACTTGCTATTTTTGGACATACACCTGATGTGGAAAAAATGAACAGTGCTCTCAACCTGGTAGGAATTAGAAAAATTGCTTTTGGGCATAGCAAATAGACTTAGCAAGCTTCCCAATCCAAGTTAAAACACTTCAAATGATGGACTGAGCACGGAGAACAAGATTTATCGATTTCTGGAACATGCCCACCATTCTCGGGGCTCTGTAGAAATAGACCAGTGAGCAGTGAAATGCAGATATCTCCAAACGATAAATTCAATGACCTTGAAAATCGATATGCGGAAACTAGACAGTAAGAGATATCCAACGCATGTTAAATCACTGAAAAAGAATCAGTATAACTCGAGATATGACCTTCTGAAGGTACTGCTCTGAGTGAGTATAGCAGAGAACAAAACAGAGGAGTAGATGATAATAAATGTATAGATTCACATATGATTACAACCACATTGGCAATGAATCTTTGCACAATGGGAGTAGAATGATAGAGCTATGGAGTAAGCTCTTCAGTGTCTACAAAATGACATGAAGTGGTCACGTACAAGGCTTGCTAATGGCCTCTTCCTTCTTGCTCCTTTTATAGCTATTCTTGGAGGGAGTTTTGAATTCGAATTCGAATGGCTCCACCTAAAAGTGATCCCCAAAGTTAAGAGATATTCCCTTAGCTCAAAAAGTCGTGGGTTTTGGTAATTGGAGCCACGAAATTGCTTTTACATCATGCATGAGGTAAGCCATCCTTTTCCTTTTTCTTTTTTCAATTACAAGAGATAAAAATGAACTCTTTTACAAGAGGTGTTCACATGACTACTCATGTGACGTACAAATGAGGATGATATCAAATATATCAAGCATGTAGGCTTGGGCAAAATGCACCAACAGATGAAGATTAAGGCAAGATTACCGGAAAATTTCAAAATAGACTACTACAGTTGCTAACAGAGTTCCAAGATGTATTTGCGTGGGACTATCACGATATGAAAGGGTTGGACCCTCACATCTATCAACACCGCGTGATGCTTAAGCTAGAGGCACGCCCAATTAAGCAACCCTGTTACCGCATGAACCCAAATTATGCTGCACAAGTGAAAGCTGAATTGGATCGCTTGCTGAAATTTGGTTTCATCATTCCCATTGAGCATGCAGAATGGATTTCACCCATCGTTATCGTCTCGAAGAAAAATAAACAGTTACGCATCTGTGTGGATTACCAGAAATTAAATGCAGCAACCATACCGGATCCCTTCCCACTTCCATTTTTGGATACAATGCTTGATGATGTTGCCAAACGAGAAATGTATTCCTTTTTGGATGGTTACAGTGGCTATAATCAGGTGCGCATGGCGGAAATGGACATACCAAAGATTGCGTTCATTACGAATTGGGGTGTATATGCGTATACGGTGATGTGGTTCGGTCTTCGCAATGCTCCTAGTACCTTCCAACGATGTATGCAAGAATTTTTTCCCCCCTATTTAACCACCTTCATGCACGTGTACCTGGATGATTTTTTGCTTTCGAGTGATACATCGGCTCATCTTTACCACCCTCGGTGCTGTTTTTCTAAGTGTCAAGAGTTTTGATTGTGTTTAAATCCCAATAAGTCAGTCTTTTTGGTTTCCTGTGGCAAGTTTCTCGGTCATATTATTATTTCAAAGCAAGTATTCAGGTGGATCCAGACAAAGTGCAAGCCATATTAGACGCACTTGCCCCGACGACACCCAAGGAGGCTATGCGATTCCTTGGCCAAATACACTGGCATGGGCGTCATCTTCTGTGGCTCGCACACTTAGCCATACCCTTGAATCGGTTGATTACTAGTACTCCTCGATAGTTCGTGTGGATTGAAGAGTGCCAAATTGCCTTTGATCGATTGAAAACACTATTAACTGAAGCTCCTAAACTACAAGCACCAAACTGGCAGCTGTCGTTCCATGTCTTCGTGGATGCTTCAGACAGTGCCATCGGTAGTGCGCTCATGCAACATGATAAGTGGTTTCGTCCGATCTATTATGCTAGTTGACAGTTAGCTTCTGCTGAACTGAATTACTCACCCACTGAGCGAGAATGTCCCAGTTTAGTTTATTCGGTGAAGAAATTCTAGCACTACTTGCTGGGACGCCGATTTACGTTCCATGTGGATCATGCTTCACTGGTTTCTCTTGTCTGTCAGCAACACTTAGGGGGCATATTAGCTAGATGGGTGTTGTTACTGCAAGAATTTGATTACGTGGTCGTACATCATCCAGGATCTGCTCATGCCTTAGTTGATTTCTTATCTCGACTGGATTTCGGTGAAGCTCTAGGTGGAATTGATGATACTACCCCTGCTATCTATGCGACTGATCCGGTCCAAGATGAGGGTCAAGAGCTCCTGGGGGCACCTACGTATTACGATACTCTGCTGACCTTCCTCACCAATGGAAATCCCCCGACTCATACATCTACCTCGGCTCGTTGTAAATTGGCAATGTATAGTCGGTGGTTTCAGCTCATTGTGGGACAATTGTATTACATGGATCCTTCTAGTGCACTATTACGGTGTATTCCACCCCATGAAGTTCCTTCGGTTATTGCCATGGCACATTCTACTCCCTCTGGTGGTCATTTTTTGGTCGATCTTACTTATCAAAAAATTGTGCACAGCGGTTTATGGTGGCCCACTATGCAACGTGACATTGCTACTTCTATTAAAATGTGTGATGCTTGCCAACGTTCGGGATAGCCTTTGCAATGACATCATTTTCCATTGCAGCCTGTTACTCCCCTTGAACCTTTTCAAAAGTGGGGCTTGGATTTCATTGGTCCCATTACACCTCCGACGACGATCACTCATCATCGATATATACTTACTTGTACGGATTATGCGACTCAGTGGGCCGAAGCTTGGGCTTTACGGTCCGCTACTGCGTCTGTGGTGGTTAAATGTTTGATGACGGATGTGTTCCCTCGGTTCAGTCTTCCCTTAGGGATTGTTTCAAATCAGGGCACACATTTTGTTAATTCCTTACTGAAAGCACTTATCCGCACCCTGTAGATTTTTCATAAATTTAGCTCTCCATATTACCCTCATGCCAATGGTCTTGCTGAAATTACCAATAAAACTCTACTTAACATGCTCAAGAAATTAGTTCTAGAATGTCCCGGAGCGTTGGGATCAATTCCTTCCTTCAGTTCTGTGGGCATACCGCACTACATACAAAGTGGCTATTGGGAATACACCTTTCAAACTAGCATATGGGTTAGAGGCCATTGCACCCATGGAGTTGGTGGTACCTAGCCTCAGGGTGGCACTAGAACATAAGCTCTTACTGGAGGAATCCTTTCCTTTTCGACTGGATGTGTTACGATCCTTGGACGAACACCACTGGGAAAGTTTTTTGATGCTGCACAAAGTCCAATTATGCCAATCCAAGACACATGATCGGTTTCTCCGCACTCTTGTTTTCAATAAAGGACAATTAGTTTTGTTCTATAATGCTAAATCTAATCGATCAGCGAGCAAGTTCAGTGGTTTGGTCCTTACCGTATTGAATCGTAGGTTGGACCTGCTACGTTTTGGTTATCCACGCTAATTGGTACCCTTCTAGCTAAGGCAATCAATGGATCAAAGCTCCGTCCCTATTATCCCAGGCCTTCTTCATCATGATGCTTGATTGGTATTTTTATTCTCCGCCCGATTCTCCCACTGTTCTGACTCGACGTTCCTTTTCTCTCTACATGTTCCGATTGACCGACTGACCGTAATATTTCCATTTTCTTACCTAACCACGATTAGTAGCCGCCTTATGTGTCTAAGATTCTATTAATGTATGCATGTCGCCATTATGTCTGTATGTTTCGAACACTACGTGATGATTAGGTTTCTCCCCACATTTCTACTCGGTGTCCTTACTGAATCCATTTTTCCCCCTTTTTTTGTTATTGGTGTTCTATGTTTGTGCGCTTGTGTACTCTGTGTTACCCAGTGTCTTCATGCTTTTGTCTTCGCCATGGAAGCTCTGGCTAACATTGCGACCTTCCGTGCTGGCCTCACTCCGAAATTGAGTGAGTTTCTGCGCGTTCGTGGCCTTCTAGCCTTCGCTGAATTGCCCTGGCATACGGTGGAATGCCATCCCTTCTTTGTGCAGATCATATCTGCCATTGCTGCTATGCCTGCTACTAAAACTTGCTGGTCGCTAGCTTGCCTTACCCCCCCTATAGTCATCACCCTTAACACAGTCGCTGAGGGATTCCATCTCCCTCAAGAGGGTCTGGTAGATGGGCCTCTCTTACTGATGTCCACTATGAAAGAACAATTTCCACGCCACTCGTCCAATGAGTTCGCAATCCTTTGTCGCCCTGAACCAGAGCGCACTGCACTCCAGTTTCTTGTTGCTGCCCTTAATCTCCAAAAATGCACATGTGGCATTTCTCGCCCCTTCTATTCTATGATCGACACTACAGCGAGATAAGCAGTTAATCTTGCTGCATTCTTTTTTCGGCGCATTCACCAGGAATGCCAGGCACTTTCTCGGCAATTGACCAAGAACGAGATACCTCGAACCCGCTTGCCGCATCTACTGACCTTCCTCCTCCTGGCGATTCAGGCAGCGCAACCTCCTCCATTGAATACCCTTCTCTTCCATGAGGGGTCTGTACAAATGATGGAGGTCCATGGCGATGTGGATCTTCTGCAGTTCTTCAAAGGGAAGCATTGCAAGCTCAGTCCCTCTCATAGTAAAGCACCGTCGTCCTCAACCGTGCAGTTACAGGACACTGCTTCGTCTGCCCAGATTCTTTTTGCTCCACCATCCCCTACACATCAAGCTAATCGTGACACTGTTATTGAAGAAGTTCACCCTGATAATACGGTCATACAGACCCAGTCTCATCCACAGGAGCCAACGCTCGATACGGCCATGGAAACTGCACAATTCGTAGATGCTACACAACCTGATGAGGAGACTGCACAACCGGATGTCTCGTCCCTCGTGGTAACAACTCTTGCTCTGCTCTCTTCATCTCAAAACCCACCTCTTCCTCTGTCTCCATCCAAGGTGCCTCTACCGCCTAGTCCCCCTTCCTCCCCATGTCATTTGGCAGCCCAGCCTCTTCCTTCCTCCCCTGATTACTCTCCTCCCTTGTCATCTGCCACCATTTCTGCTAACCCTTCTTAGCCAATCTCCACCTCTATCATACCTGATTCATTGGCCCAACTAGCTCAGATTGGTAACTACCTCATTCATCTCTCCACCCATCTCCCCCATCACCTCCAAGTTGCACAACAATCCCTCTAACAGCAGTACCAAACCAAGTTGGACATGCTTGAAGCAGACATTGCACCACTTCAGGAAGAGGTGCTCACGGCCAAAGCCGAGCTAGTTCCTTCGAGGAACAAATTCAAAATCTTCAAGCAGAGTTGAAAGAGAAGGAAGCCATCATTGCAGCTCGCGATGATGAGATTAGTTGGTTGACGTAGACTGTGATTGACAAAGAGGACGCCATGATAGCTTTGGGCAATCTTCTCGAGACCACCCCCACTGATCTCTCTTTGGTGGAGCAAAAAGGTCAAGAAATGGTGGACTTAGCTTTGTAAGCCACCACTGACTTAAAGAGAGTAACTAAAGAGCTCTTTCAGAAAAGTCGCTCTCTGAAAGACGAAATTGGCTGTAACATTCAGCTCAAGAAGGATATCGAAGCTGTTCAAAAAGAGAGGCAGTACTTTTATAAAACTATGCAGTTCTAGTCTCAAGATTTAGAGCGTCGAGAAAAACAATTGGGTGTCCAGGACGAAAAACTATTGCACATTGATGCAGAAAGTATAGAGATGAAGTTACGACGGGATGCAGCGCTGGCCAATGAGTTCTACCTTCAAGAAGATTTTTTGCAAAGTCAAGCTGACGCCCTCCTTTCCCAAGTGATCGCTGCCAGCTTTTTGCGAACTAATGCACATCTAGTTGAACCACACATTTTGAAGGACATGTTGGACTCCCTGAAGAAGAAAATTACATGAAGTTTTAAATTAGCCCGTTCTATGTACATACAAGGAATCATTGATGATTCTTAAACCTTGTACTTTTCCGTGCTAGGTTTGAGTCCACCGTGCGTACCAGTGTAAGCTGTCGGAATATTATTTCGTATTATTTAGCCGAATCCTTGTAATTAGAACAGTCACACATCAAAAGGGTGTAGCGAAACCGTGTATCATTTCTTTCTAATACAAAGAATATGTGAGGAAGCGACGATAGAGAGTTGGTTGCCTATTCGGTCCCGGTGATGATCTGGAGTTGATTCTGATTTGGGGTTATATTAATTGCAGACTTGTCTGTATGAATCTATAGTCGAAGTGAAGTAATCAAATATTATGTTAGTGTTATTATATTGAAGTCAAGTGTGGCGGTATTGTAAAGAAGAAGTGAATGTGCTGCGTATAAAATTGCGATAATCATTAGAAACATTATGTGCTAAAGAATCTTCTCTAATTGTTGGAATTAATTCATGGAGTTGATTATCAGAAGTTACGCACTGAATTGGGAAAATATATATAGGGCCTCTGATTTATCAGACCCCTGACCATCCCAAGAACTTGCGAGTAAGAATTGTGAAGAGATGGATAGGTATGTGCTTGAAGATGAAGAGGTGTTGCAAAATCCTTGATCTACACCAGCCAAATGAACTCCAAGAGTATATGGTGGGCCCTTTTAGCTTGCCAATGGATGTATTAGACACCCTATGTACCTTGGAAGATCACTCTCAAAAAGATAGATCAAAACAGATAAGTTGGAGTTAGCTCAGAGGTGAAAACTTGCTATTCTTGGTTCATACACCTGTCCAATGTTTTACATAATTCTCTGAGCACAGCAGCAATTATCTTAATTCCTCTTGGGGAAGTATAGCTAGCTTAAAGAGCTAACTTTTAAGAGTAATCTCATCAAAAATAATAAACCACACACTGAGAATGAATTTTAACAAGTGATGACATCATCCCAATTTTCACGGGCTGCTATAGTTTGAGACTAGTAAGCAGAAAAATGAACATAACTCAAAATTTAGGAATCCACTGATAATGAAAATTTGTATGGTTATACTAGACAGTAAGATCAATCCAACAAGCTTTAAATCATTGAATTTGAATAAGTAACCACTGAGAAATGGCTCTGACAAGGTGAGTGAAAAAATCGGGTACCTGACAGAGAAGTGAAGATGAACAGACCCTGTTGACTTCAACTGAACATAACTGAAGATTGCAACATCCAAATGACATGAAAATTTGTGCGCACATAGTAGACTTATAGAGCTAATTTTACCAAGTAAAATCACTGAAAATGATGCACCAAGCTGAGAGAAAACATCTCTACAATCTGACTGAGAAAACTGAGAGTAATGGCAGTGAGTAGTACACTTCACAAGAACATGGAAATATGAACCCAAATGATCATGAGAATGAAAGTATATTGCTTGTACAATAAAATGGACTTACTGATACATATGTGTGCCTTGTAATCACACCGTGATATGGCATAAAGCTCAGCTCTTGGAGGTCTTCACATAGGTCTCTCTAACCACGAATAAAACTCCCATCTATTTATAGTTGAGTTTGGGAGGCTAACTTCCCTCAATCACTCTCCAATCAATCAATGATTGATTTGATTCTCTACCTACCACAAATCACGAATTCGTGGCTCCTCTTTCCCTTTTTGATCATGTGGACTCAACCACTTAAGATTCTTTCACTTTTACATTAAGTAAACTCTTCAAAAGTTACAAGAGGTAGTTCACAAGTGAACTTTACATAGTCTTCATTTTAAAGCTTTTTTCATGACTTTGTGGGACTCAAGCCAATACTTGGGCTTGTCATAGACTTGCTCCAACAGCTCCCCCTCAAGCCAAGTATGCTTGAGGTCTTCAATCTTCCAAGATTACCTGCAAACCAATCATAGCCTTGAATTTGCAAAGCTTTGTACCATCCAATGCTTTGGTTAGAATATCTGCACATTGTTGATGAGTGGACACATATGATATTTGAATCTCTTTTCTTAGAACCTTTTCTCGTACATAGTGATAATGAACTTCAATATGTTTAGTCCTTGCATGCAAACCAAAAATAGTTGGAGTTCCAAACTCCAATCCAAGATCTTTGAATAATGTCTTCATCCACATAGCTTCCTGAGTAGCTATGGCAAGACCTCTGTATTCAGCTTCATTAGAAGAGAGAGCAACTATGGGTTGCTTCTTGGATGACCATGAAATAAGCTTTGAACCTGCAAAGGTAAGATAGCCTGAAGTGCTCCTTCTATCTTCCTTAGAGCCAACCCAATCTGCATTAGAAAATAGCTTCAAACCTAAATCAGATACATAAGGATAATAAAGTCCTTCATTTATGGTTCCTTTGAGATACTTGAGAATCCTTTTGGCAGCATCCATGTGTGGTTTCCTTGGTGTGTGCATAAATTGACTTAGCACACTCACACTGTAACATATATCTACTCTTGTCAATGTGGCATAGTTGAGACTACCCACTAGACTTTGATATGATGTGATGTCCTCTATGAGTTCACCTTCATGTGAGCTCAATTTGTGATTGACCTCCATTGGAGTACCTGCAATCTTACAATCTTGCATCTTGAATTTTGCCAACATGTCCTTAATGTACTTTCTTTGAGTCAGAAACAAACCACGATCTTTGTAGACAACTTCCAAACCTAGGAAGTAGGTAAGTGAACCCAAATCACTTATCTTGAACTCTTCTCTCATCTGATCTTTGATCTTCTTCATACCATCTGCATCATTTCCTGTCAATATAATATCATCTACATATACACATAAGTAGATGACCTCAGAATTACTCTTTTTAATAAAGAGTGAAGGATTTGCCTTGCTTGGTTGAAAGCCTTTGTCCTGCAAGAATGAAACAAGCCTGAAATTCCAAGCTCTTGGAGCTTGCTTGAGACCATACAATGCTTTGTTAAGTTTACACACATAATCAGGATAAACTTGATTCTCAAAACCAGGTGGTTGTGCCATATATACCTCTTCTATTATCCAACCATTCAAGAATGCATTCTTTACATCTAGTTGAAGTATCTTCCAATTCTTGGAGGAGGCAATACTAAGCAAAGCCCTAATAGTAGGCATCTTTGCCACAGAAGAGAAGGTCTCCTCGTAATCAATTCCCTGAGTTTGTGCAAAGCCTTTTGCTACAAGCCTTGCCTTATACCTGTTAATGGAACCATCAAAATTCATCTTGAGTTTATAGACCCATCTTGAGCCTATTACCTTCATGGATGAAGTCTTGGGCACCAAATCCCAAGTGTTGTTTTCCTCAAGTGCTTCAATCTCTTCTTTCATTGCATGCTTCCATTCTATTTTTGCTTTGGCCTCTTCAAAGGATGATGGCTCCTCTTGGTTTATGTCCTGTGCTATGTAGATAGAATGTTTAGTTACTAATGAGGTGTCAAACCCATAACTTTCTGGTTTTTTCTTTTCCCTCATAGATCTTCTTAGGCCATGATGTGATGATTCTGCCTCATGTCCAAGTTCCTGCAATTTTGCTTTACCTTTAGACTTCCATGCTTTGATCTTTTCCATCTAAGATTCTTCATCATCCTCTGAGGTGTCTTGTTCTTCAAACTTTGGTTGTTCTCTACCAAGCTTTGGAAAATCTTCTTCAAGATCATATGGTAAATTGACCTTCCTGCATGAATCTTCATACCATGAATTGTTCTCATCAAAAACTACATCTCTGCTTACCAAGAATCCTTTGTTGGTAGGGTTGTATAACCTGTAGCCCTTTTGATTGTTGTCATATCCAATAAATACACACCTTTCTGCCTTTGGATCCATCTTGCCTCTAACCTGTGAAGGAACATGAGCAAAAGCAATACATCCAAAAATTTTACAATGATCTAAGCTTGGTCTTCTTCCATTCCAAGCCTCATATGGAGTCATCCCATCAAAGGATTTTGAAGGCAACTTGTTAATCAAGTAAGTGGCTGTAGATACAGCCTCAGCCCATAAGTAATTAGGTAAATGCTTTTCATTTAACATAGACCTTGCAGCTTCAACAATTGTCCTATTCCTCCTTTCTGCCACTCCATTTTGCTCAGGAGTGTACCTTGTAGTTACCTCTCTTTTGATTCCTCTTTCTTGAAGAAAAGAATCAAAATCATGGGAGAAGTATTCTCCCCCTCCATCTGACCTTAGCCTTTTTAGTGATTTACCTGTTTGATTCTCCACAAGAGCCAAATATCTTTTGAAACATGAAAAAACTTCATCTTTGTGTTTCATAAAGAATAGGATAGTCCATCTGCTGCAATCATCAATAAAGGAGACATAATACCTTGATCCAGATATTGAAGCTTCCTTGCTAGGTCCCCATACATCTGCATGAACCAACTCCAAGAGATCTCCATGCATATAACCTTTCTTCATGAATGGTAACCTTTGAGACTTTCCAAATTGACATGCACTACACTCATAAATCATATGCTGTTTTGACAAATTAGGGATTCCAAGTACACTTTGGTCCCTGCAAATTTGCTTTAATGAACTTTCACCAATATGTGCTAACCTTTTGTGCCATACTTCCAATTCTCTGAGTGTCTGACTACCATAATTAAAGAGAGCAATGTTTCTAGTGTCTTGTAATTCAAATGTGAACAATCTACCTGTCTTTTCACCTTTTGCAATTTTTTTGAATCCTTGACTTGGATCTTCAACAAATGCTCCTGCTTTTGTGAACCTGACTTGCAACCCTTTCTCTACTATCTGCCCAACACTTATCAAATTCTTTGTAATGGTAGGGACATAGAGTACCTTAATGAGTAGGTTGATGTTTCCATCAGGTGCTTTGACATTGCCTATTTTCTCCACAGGATGTTTTGTATCATCTCCTATTTGTACCTCATGCTTATTCCTTGGATCTTCTAAATCTGATAGGAGTGCCACATTTCCTGCCACATGATTTGAACAACCTAAATCTATGTAGAAAACATGCTCATCAGATTTACCTTGTGGCATAGCCATGTTCATGATCAATAATGAATCCTCTTTGTTTGAGTCTTCTGTATAGTTATTGTAGTCTCTCCTTCCTTTGTAGCCTCCTTGATAGTTTGAATGATTGTAGTTGTTGTAATTGCCATGGTAATTGTTGAACCTTCCTCTTGAGTAGCCATAACTTCCTCTATTGTATCCTCTGCCTCTTTGATTCCTGGAATTCCTAAAGAAATTTTCAATTGTATGATTAGTTAATCCACAAATAGAACATGAGTTGGAGTCTTGGGATCTCCCCCTGCCTTGTCTACCTCCTCTTCCTCTACCTCTGCCATGTCTTCCTCTACCTGCATAGTTAGCTTGATATGTACTTGCTTCATCATCCACTTTATTTGCCTTTCCTTTGTTATCTTTGAACTTGCTTTTATCAGTGTATAAAGCTGAAGATTGATTACCTTTAGAGCTTTCTCCATTTTTGATAAGCTTTGCCTCTTGAGTAAGTAGTTGTCCAATGAGTGTATTGAAATCAGGTACATGCATGTCCATGTACAAATCCATAGCTGTGGTGAATGCTTCCCACTTGTCATCTGCCTTCAAGCCATTGGTGACCTGCCTTACAATTTGCTCTTCATCTATTACCTCTCCAATGCTTCCCAACTGATCCGCTATGTCCTTGAGCTTTGTGACAAAATCAGTCACATTTTGTTTGGGAGCCTTCTTGAGAGTTGTAAAATCCTGCCATAGTTGATGCTTCTTAGCTTTGGTACTTGAAGAAAAGAAAGCTTCAAGTGCATCCCACACTTCCTGAGATGTCTTACAACTCCTAATGTGAGGCAACAAAAAATCTGAGATAGAGTTGAGGAGATAAGACCTTGCAAGTGCATCCTTGGAGCACCATGTGCTCAATCTTTCTTGCTCTTCTTGTGTTGGTTGACTTTTGTTCTTGAAACTTGGCATAACTTCATCTCCAGCCACATAACCATATAAACTTCTACATTGGAGATAAGCTTCCATTTTTAATGACCAAGCTGAGTAGTTACCTCTGTCCAATTTGTCAATTGATGAAGGAAATCCATCTGCCATGTTGTCCAACCTTGCTCTGATACCACTGTGAAGAGATGGATAGGTATGTGCTTGAAGATGAAGAGGTGTTGCAAATCCTTAATCTACAATACACCAGCCAAATGAACTCCAGGAGTATATGGTGGGCCCTTTTAGCTTGCCAATGGATGTATTAGACACCCTATGTACTGTTGGAGAATTCCTCTCCTAATCGCAGTGGAAAGTGTAGAAGACCTTCTCAGGATCAAGACTCTTGCCAACAGCAGAACCTTCAAATGAAAACTGGTACCAATTGAAATATCCAATGAACTTGAAACTTTGGTCACTCAAACTAGACACCTAGAGCTTTCAAATGAGATATCAAACACTCAATTTGGAGTAGATTTGGGTTGGCAATTATTTGATTCAAAACAGACTACCTGTCCACTCAGTTAGGCTAAAAACTAGACTTCACTAAAACCTGAATAACTCACAGAGCATAAAGAATTTCATAAAACTATTTTAGACAGAGGACTCGAGATAAGCTTTCCAACGGATGTCTAAACACTAAAATTGGATACATATATTGAGATATATGACTCTCACGAGTAGACTACCCAAAAATGGGTGTGCGGTTGGACATACTCTATGAGAGTAAACTGAATGAAATGACTCAAAACAAATGAAGTAGCTACAAGGGGGCTTCCATGCCTTCTTCCTCTATGCTTGAGTGTCCTCCCTTGCTTCTTTTATAGCCAAGTGACCAAAAACTCTCATGATGAGTTTGAGAGCTCTTTTCCATCATTTCTCCACTACTTTGGACAGCCACTCCTCTTACAGTTCAGTTTTTGGATTTGATTCTCTTTTGAATGATTCTCTTTTGGCCTCCACTACTTGCTGAAGTAAATGCTTCTATTTTTCATTTTTGTATTTTCCTTCTACTTGAAGAAAATCCTTTTTGCAAAAAATATACGAGCTTACTTCTTTATTTTTAACACTCCCCCTCAAGCTCACATGTGAGCTTGCACCTTCAACCATATCCTGCAAGTTGATGTAGTCCTTGAGCCTCTTTAGCTTAGAAGCATCTAGGGACTTTGTAAGCATGTCGGCAACCTGGTCATTAGTTCCAATGAACTTTATATCCACATCCTTGCTCAAAACTTTTTCTCGAACATAATGATAATGCACTTCTATGTGCTTGTTTCATGCATGAAATATTGGATTGTTTGTCAAGTGAATGCTTGACATGTTGTCACCATAAATTGGAATGGTCTCCACCTGCACATCAAGATCAGCCAAGAGCTTCTTAATCCACATAGCTTCACAAGTTGCAAAGGCTAAACCTCTATATTCAGCTTCTATAGATGATAGTGCAACAGTAGGTTGCTTCTTTGAGCTCCATGTGATAGGTTTGCTACCTATCATGAACACATAACCTGAAGTGGATCTTCTATCTTCCTTCGAACTAGCCCAATCAGCATCACTGAAGCCTTTTACATGCAATTCTTCATCATATCCATAAAACAAAGCATGATTGGCTGTGTGCTTCACATATCTTAGCACTCGTTTGGCTGAATTTAAATGTTCACTTGTTGGATCTTGCATAATTTGAGAAAGAACTCCAACAATATAACACAAATCTGGTCTTGTGATCGTAGCATAGATCAATGAACCTATAATACTCTTATATGTAGTTACATCATGTAACTTCTCTCCATCATTTGAGCATAGCTTCACATTTGTGTCCATAGGTTGAGTGAGTGGTTTGCATTCACTCATTCCAAATCTAAAAAGAACATCCAATAGGTACTTTCTTTGCATCAACTAAATGCCATCTTTCCCATAGACTATCTCAATGCCTAAAAAGTATTTCAGCTCACCAAGATCTGAAATTTTAAACTTCTTACCGAGTTTCCTTTTGATCTCTTGTATTCCTGTAACATTACTTCCTGTTATGATGAGATCATCAACGTATATGCAAATATATACTTGCTTGCCTTCTTCTTTCTTCATGTAGAGAGAGGGATCTGCATTACTTGGACTATACCCACACCTTGTGAAGTACTCAACCAATCTTTGATTCCAAGCACGTGGTGCTTGCTTCAACCCATACAAAGCTTTCTTCAATCTACAAACAAAATTTGGATGCTTTTTGTCTTCAAATCCAATCGGCTGACTCATGTATACCTCTTCTTGAAGTTCACCATTGAGAAAAGCATTTTTTATGTCAAGTTGGTACAATGGCCATCTCCTTGCTGCACTCACTGCAATCAAGGTTCTAATTGTTCCCATCTTTGCAACCGAGCTGAAAGTCTCTTCATAGTCGATGCCGTGAGTTTGCTTGAATCCTTTTGCTACTAGTCTAGCTTTATGCCTTGCTAGAGAACCATCAGCATTTCTCTTTATTTTAAACACCCATTTATTTGGAACAATCTTCATACCTTCAGCCTTTGGAACTAACTCCCATGTGTGATTGTCCTTGAGAGCTTTCATCTCTTCTTGCATAGCTTCTTGCCATTCTTTTTGTGTACATGCTTCTTCATATGCATCTGGTTCTTTGTCTTTGACCACCTGTGTCATATATGCAAAATGCTTTGCAATAAAACTATCATAGCTCAGCCTTTCAATTGGATACCTTGCTCTTGAAGACCTCCTTTAATTTCCTTTTGAACATTGCTTCTTCAACTGGTTCAACTTTACCTTTGGTGTGATCACCTCTTCATACTCTTCTTCACTTGCATTTGAATCACTATTTTGGGCAGCACTTTCAGCTTTAGATATTTCATAAGCTGATGTTGGTGATGAGGAATGACTCCTTAGCCTCCCCTTCCATGTTGAGCTTTCTCCAAGTGATGTAGAAGATTTTGGACCTGACATTTGAGTGCTCGTTTGCTGAAATTCTTGTTGGACAGCACCTCCATCATCTTCGCAATCCTCTTCAAGAATCTTCTCTTTCCCTTTGTCTCCAAACCATGGTCTTAGCTCATCAAATACCACATCTCGTGAGACTCGTAGCTCCTTTGTCACCGGATTGTAGCACCTATATCCCTTTTGCTCCGATGAATATCCAATAAAAATACATTTTTCGGACTTTGCCTCCATCTTTGTCCTTAGTTCTTGAGGGATGTGAACATAATACACACATCCAAAAACTTTGAGATGTGTAAGGTCAGGTTTCTTACCGGAATAAACCTCCTTGGGAGTTAGATTATGCACTCCAGCTGTTGTGCACTTGTTCATCAAATAAACGGCCGTACTACTTGCTTCAGCCCAATAGTTTAGTGGCATCTTCATCTCGTTGAGCATGCATCTTGCAACTTCTGTGATATGTCGATTTTTCCTTTCAGCTATTCCATTTTGTTGAGGTGTGTACCTACATGTAAATTGTCTCTTGATGCCATTTTCATAAAGAAAATCTGAAAATTCTTTGGAGAAATATTCTCCTTCTCCATCGGACCTCAATGTCTTTATGTAGCATCCTGTTTCCTTTTCTACCTGTGCTTTAAATCTCTTGAACATGGAGAACACATCTGATTTTTGTTTTATGCAAAACATCCATACTTTCCTTGAATGATCATCAATAAAAGTGACAAAATATCTATTACCAGCCACTGATGGTTGTTGTGATGGTCCCCATACATCCGTGTGTATCAAGTCGAGGACATTCCTTGCCACATAGTTGCTTTTCTTGAATGGTTGTCGAGTTTGCTTTCCTAGTTGGCATGCTTCACAAAACTCATGTAGTCCAGCATCATTGAATCTTGGAAGACCTCTTACCACTTCATGGTTGCTCATGTTCTTGAGCTTGGGAATGTTGATATGTCCAAACCTTTTGTGCCATAAATCGATTTCAGCAATCCTCTTGTTTCCAAACTGAATATACATCACCTTTCCATGCGGTTGTTGAATGTCCAAAGTGAACATCCTTCCTTCTTTCCTTCCTTGAGCAATGACCTTGAATCCTTCTTTTGGATTCTTTATAAAGCAGCCTTTTTCATTGAAGATAACATGATATCCTTTCTCTACCATTTGTCCTATTGAAATCAAATTCGTTGCAATAGTAGGAACATGAAGAACATCAGTCAATACCTTCTTGTCTCCAAGCTTGATATCTCCAACATGCTCAATTGCGTGTTGAGTTTCATCGCCAGTCTCCACACATCCTTTTCCACTTGGAGCTTGTAGCTTTGTGAACAAATCTCCTTGGCATGTCATATGGTTGCTGCAACCTGAATCTACGAACCATTTTTGGTCATCACTTCTCGAGTTGTTGTAGTCATGCTTCATGGCAAGCATGGTTTGCTTGTCTCCTTCACTTGATGTACTCGCATAGTTATTTTGGCTCCTTTGGTTGCCTCCATTCAACCTTCCATTCTTTTGCCAACAATCATTTGCATAATGTCCTAGTTTACCACAATGATAACATGTTATACCTTTATGAGGATTGTATGAACCTCGACCTCTTCCTCTATTTCTTCCTCGACCTCTTCCATGTGTGTTTTCATTTGAGTTGTCTTTGTTGTCCTCCGAGTTGTGTTGGTTGAAATTTGTGTTGTTGTAGCTTCTTCCTCTTCCTCTCGAGCCTCCTCTTGAGTTCCTTCCTCTACCTCTTCCTGCATATAACATTTGACTATGGTTGTCCTTACCTTTGTTGCCTTCTCCTTGTTGAGCAACCTCTTCAACCACAAGATTTGGTATAATCTCGTCGAATGTTGGGAGAGGATCTCTATAAAGAATGTTTGTGATGAGGGGCTTCCACTTTTCTTCACTCCTCAAGCCATTGAGGGCTATTTGGAAGATGTCTTCCTCTTCTATCTTGCATCCAACTGATGCTAGTTGATCGTGAAGCTCCTTGATCCTCAATGTATACTCACTAATGCTTTGGTTTGAGCTTTTCTTCATGTTGTTGAGCTCGTTCTTGAGTTGCATCCTCCGAGACCTTGTTGAGGTAGCATACACCTTCTCCAATGCTTCCCAAACTTCCTTGGCTGTTTCTAAGCTTTGCACATGACCAATTATAGTATTAGAAATAACTTGTGAGATGAGGAACATCACCCTTCGATTCCTCTCTTCCCAATCAGCAAATTGTCTCCTTTGTGTCGGAGTAATGTTGGGATCTTCAAAGTCCACCGGTTGTGGATCGTCTCCACTAACTAAACTCCATAAACCTTTACCTTTAAGGTAATTTATCATCCTATAGCTCCAAGACTGAAAATTGTCTTTGTCTAACTTCTCAATTTGTTGTCCTAAATCAGCCATTGAAAACTTCCAAGATTGAAGTTTACCTCAAGTATGTTGTGGCGCTCTCTCTTGAATTCATGAAGCTCCCCCTTGATTTGTAGCTTCTCCTTTGCTTCAATTCAGTTCCAATGCTTTGAATCTTCAAAATCCAATGCTCTGATACCAATTTTTGGAGAATTCCTCTCCTAATCACAGCGGAAAGTGTAGAAGACCTTCTCAGGATCAAGACTCTTGCCAATAGCAGAACCTTCAAATGAAAACTGGTACCAAGTAAAATATCCAATGAACTTGAAACTTTGGTCACCCAAACTAGACACCTAGAACTTTCAAATGAGATATCAAAAACTCAATTTGGAGTAGATTTGGGTTGGAAACTATTTGATTCAAAACAGACTACCTGTCCACTAAGTTAGGCTGAAAATTGGACTTCACTAAAACCTAAATAACTCACAGAGCATAAAGAATTTCATAAAACTGTTTTAGACATAGGAAGTACTCAAGATAAGCTTTCCAACGGATGTCTAAACACTAAAAGTGGATACATATATGAGATATATGACTCTCACAAGTAGACTACCCAAAAATGGGTGTGCGGCTGGACATACTCTATGAGAGTAAACTGAACGAAATGACTCAAAACAAATGAAGTAGCTACAAGGGGGCTTCCACGCCTTCTTCCTCTATGCTTGAGTGTCCTCCCTTGCTTCTTTTATAGTCAAGTGACCAAAAACTCTCATGATGAGTTTGAGAGCTCTTTTCCATCATTTCTCCACTACTTTGGACAGCCACTCCTCTTACAGTTCAGTTTTTGGATTTGATTCTCTTTTGAATGATTCTCTTTTGACCTCCACTACTTGCTGAAGTAAATGCTTCTATTTTTCATTTTTGTATTTTCCTTCTACTTTAAGAAAATCCTTTTTGCAAAAAATATACGAGCTTGCTTCTTTATTTTTAACATGTACCTTGGAAGATCACTTTCAAAAAGATAGATCAAAACAGATAAGTTGGAGTTAGCTCAGAGGTGAAAACTTGCTATTCTTGGTTCATACACCTGTCCAGTGTTTTACATAATTCTCTGAGCACAGCAGCAATTAGCTTAATTCCTCTTGGGGAAGTCTAGGTAGCTTAAAGAGCTAACTTTCAAGAGTAATCTCATCAAAAATAATAAACCACACACTAAGAATGAGTTTTAACAAGTGATGACATCATCCCGATTTTCACGGGCTGCTACAGTTTGAGACCAGTGTGCAAAAAAATGAGCATAACTCAAAATGTAGGAATCTAATGATAATGAAAATTTGTATGGTTATACTAGACAGTAAGCTCAATCCAACAAACTTTAAATCACTTAATTTGGATAAGTAACCACTGAGAAATGGCTCTGACAAGGTGAGTGAAAAAATCGGGTACCTGACAGAGAAGTGAAGATGAACAGACCCTGTTGACTTCAACTGAACATAACTGAAGATTGCAACATCCAAATCACATGAAAATTTGTGCGCATATAGTAGACTTATAGAGCTAACTTTACCAAGTGAAATCACTGAAAATGATGCACCAAACACAGAGAAAACATCTCTGCAATCTGACTGAGAAAACTGAGAGTAATGGCAGTGAGTAGTACACTTCACAAGAACATGGAAATATGAACCCAGATGATCATGAGAATGAAAGTATATTGCTTTTACAATACAATGGACTTACTGATACATATGTGTGCCTTGTAATCACACCTTGATATGGCATAAAGCTCAGCTCTTGGAGGTCTTCACATAGGTCTCTCTAACCACAACTAAAACTCCCATCTATTTATAGTTGAGTTTGGGAGGCTAACTTCCCTCAATCACTCTCCAATCAATCAATGATTGATTCGATTCTCTACCTACCACAAATCACAAATTTGTGGCTCCTCTTTCCCTTTTTGATCATGTGGACTCAACCACTTAAGATTCTTTCACTTTTACATTAAGTAAACTCTTCAAAAGTTACAAGAGGTAGTTCACAAGTGAACTTTACATAGTCTTCATTTTAAAGCTTTTTTCATGACTTTGTGGGACTCAAGCCAATACTTAGGCTTGTCATAGACTTGCTCCAACAAGAATAACTATAACTTTAATATAGTATAATTTAATAGCCTTGTTAAAAATTAGGTTCTAACTCTTTTGAGGCATCTAATGAACTCCAAAAGTTAAGAAACTTAGTACATGGGTTCTATCTAAGCTCCTCAAGCTTGAGGACTCCTGAACTTGGAAAAAATGAAGTGTTAAAACTATAGAAATGATTTTTATGTCACAAGGTAGTGATGAAAATCATAGTTGGGCACTTAGTGGAATGATTATGATTTGATATTTGACAATTCGAAAAAAAATATGGTTGAAACTCACTTATCCTCGCATGCAATTTGTTTTATAGGCTTCTTCTTCTTCTTCTTCTATGTCTACTTCTGTTTCCTCCTCTAGTTAGAACTTGGCCTTTCACAACAAGGTACATTTTTCACTTTGTTGGAGGTGCTATCTCTTTGGGATCTCATCTTCAAGAATGTACATTTGTTTCCAATACAAAAGTAGAGTATGTTGCAACAAGAGAGGCATGTAAGGAATCAGTGTGGCTTGCTTTGCATATGGTTCTATCTCAACAAATACCTTGTTTGCTTACTGATAGTCAAATTGCCATTGCTTTGGCTAATAATCCAGCCTATGATGCAAAGACCAAGCACATTAAGATGAGGTATCACTTCATTAGAGATTGCTTATCTGCAAAGCACATTATTCTTGAGAAGATTCATAGTTGTTGGGCCCATAAAAGTCATATTGGTCAAAATCAACCATGGTCAAAGTCAAAGGTTCAAAGTCAAATCGATCAAAGTCAATGTGTTCAAGGTCAAAGTCAACATGGGCAAAGTCAAACAATTCAAAGTTCAGGTGTCAAAGTGCACAGGTAGTGCACAAGTAATTGTTCACAAAGGTTATATGTTGCAGAAAGTTGGTTGTAGGTTGCACAGGGTCTTTCTGTAATTTCTCTGAGGTTCAAAGTGTTTGTAAAGTGTTTTGGAAGGTTCAGGTGAACCCACTCTTAGGTGCACATTTGAAGAAATTAAAAGGCAAAGTGTGAAGATATGTGAAGTGGCAGCGTACGCAAAAGTGAAAGTATGGCCACCCAATCAAAATTTTTGTTTTAGTCTAAAGTCACTAGAGGACAAAATAGGGATTCCTTGGCTACCCACTTTTGGAGACAATCTTGGGACATCAAAGTGCGCACCAAGATACTTTAGCAGTTAGGATCATATGTGAACCGACACTCAAATCAAGGCAAGGCATTATTCTTTGAAGACTAAGCAAGGTGAGCATAGTCTACACTAAGTGAAGTGCAAGACACATTGCAGAGAGAGTGTGTGCGGCACAGAGAAGTGAAGTGCAAGGTGTGCATGAAGAGTGACTTAGAAGTGTGCAGAGAAGTGCTAAGCCATAGAACCAAAGGTCTCCAAGGTCCCATTGAAGCTGTGCACATGCCGACAGAAGGTGTCCATCCCTCCCCCCATTGGAAGCTTGAGTGCAAGGTGTGCACAAGTGCAAACTTGGAGAAGGTGGAGGTCTAGTGTAGAGAAGGTCGACAACAACAAGAACCTTGGGTATTTTGTACTTTGTGATAGTGCACTCTTTGGGATATTGCATAGAAAGCATTTGGATTGTATTGTACATCACCATTGTACTTTTCTCCTCATAATCAATCTACAAAAGCTTTTAGTGTCTGTATCTTTCTTCTTATCTTTCTCCCTTCTCCTACAAACACTCAAATCCCTTTGTGCACAAGAATCCCTTGGCATGCATGGTGGGACCACAAGGAGATTTGAGCATAGCAGAAGCAAATTGCAAAGTGTAGAAGAGTTCAAGGGTACCGACAATACTGTACTGACTCAAGAGGTAATCTTTCTTCCATTGGAATTCTCTTAAACTAAGAGGAGTATGAACAACTCATGACCGCAACCTAGTCTCAAAGCTTGAGCGTCACTTGCAAAGCAACAAGAAGGAAGGTTATTCAAAGATCAACTAGCCCATCATCATCGACATCATCAGTAAAAAAATATGGCACCCTAGGTAGATTTGGAAACTTTACTTTCTAGATTGAATATCAAATTTCCATGATTCAGAGGGATAGCATAGGAAGACCCATATGAGCACATTAGGAGATTCTTAGCATTATGTAAAACAAGGGGTCTGATGGGAAGAGAGGATGCATTTCTGATTCTTTTCCCTGCTACATTAGAAGGGCTTGCAGAAAAATGGCTTAGTTAGTTTGCTGACAACCATTTTACAACATGGGATTTGATGAAGGAAGAATTTAGAACACAGTTCCAACAAGGGAACACAAGTGAAAACATTATTGAAGAATTATAAAATTTAAGACTAGGTCCTGGGGAGACCTTCCAAGAATTCATGACCAGAGCTAAGGCCATGATGGCCAAAGTACCAGACCCTCCCCATGATTTTTTGTTAAGAAGTGGTTGGCTAAGCCACTTCCCATTTCAACACAATGTAAAATAAAGGAGTTGGTTTTACTTACAACAACAATAGAAGAATTTATCAATACAGCTAGAAGATTGGAACAAATCAGACAACAGTATGGGGCAAGCTCTTCCAATTTTGCATATCCTACAGAACCTGAAGATCCAAAAATTCAGCTAAGGAAAGAGCTTGAGAGCTTAAAAAGGAATAAGCGCCATAAAGAAGAGGAGAGTGTTGTGACAGTTGAGAAGGGAAAATGAAGCATTAAAGCTAGAAAAGGAAGAGGAAGCCCAAGCAGAAGAACATGCTCAACTTCGATAGGAGTTGCAGGAACTCAAAGGGGGTGGCATCAAAAGTGGGCTATGGTGTACCATGTGTAGTAAGCAGGGTCATGTGGTAAGTGAATGTCCATTGCTAAATGTAACTTGCCAGCTATGCAGGAAAGCTGGTCATGAGGCCCATGAATGTCAGTCAAGAGGGATGCCGGCACAACCTTATTGGGCGTAGGGAGGTGCTCAATTCTCAACCAATGTAATGGCGACAGCCCCAAGCCAAGGTAACAACTACAATCAAAGACCTAGAGGTAATTATGGAAATGGGCCTAGACGGCCAATTATTTGTTTCAGGTGTGGAGAGTGTGGACATTATCAAAGTAAATGCATCCTGCCAGAAAATGCTTCCCCTTGCAAGAATTGCCCAAATGCTAGGGATCATTATACAAATTGTTGCCCACAAAACAAAGCATCTACATCTGGGCCCCATCTCTAAATGATCTCAGTAAATAATCATGGAGCAATAGAAGGAGCCACCGTTATACAATCACCATCCACTAGAGTGGTACAATTAGAAGAAATCGACTCCATGGTCATGCAAATAAGAAGCAAAGGGAAAATTCTAGAAGAACCAAACCAGGGATCAAATTCTTTTGGAGTGACAAAGATCAGAGGTTACATCAGAGCAAATTAGATATCTATGAAGATGCAAAAGAAGAGAAAGGAAGTTCAACAAAATGTGAAGAGGTAACACAAAAAGTAGATTTTGCAGAAACTAACGATTTCATTGGGAATGCATATAGCCAGGCCCACAAGGAACTTGAGAAATCAAACATCAAAATTGACCTTAGGGAATTTGGAGCTTCAATATTATTCAAGTCAATTAAAACAGAGGTTAGTATTCTTGAGTTGATAAACATGGATGCAAAATTCAGATATGAAGTACTGTAGATTATTGATGAGGGTTCCTCATCCACCTTGGTGGCCAAGACTACTGCCTTAGGCCAAGGGAAAGGTGTAGAAGAAGCAGCTCCCGACTATAAGAGTCCTAGATTGATAGTAACCATTAAAGGATTAAAGCTACAAGGAGTCATTGTGGATGGTGGATTTGGCATAAATTTGATGCCTGAGCATACCATGGAGAGGCTTGGCCTACGTCCTTCCAGACCAGCCCACTTCACCATTACTTTGGTAGATCAAAGCAAAGTAAGGCCTATGTGGGTGATACCAAGAGTTCCACTGGAAGTACAAGGTAATCTCTTCATTTTGGATTTTGTGGTATTAAGATTGCCCCAGGTAGAGGAGGGATTTCCCCTCTTGATTGGAAGACCATGGTTGAGGCATGCAAGTGTCATTCATGATTGGGGTAAAGACGCAATGTGGCTACAAAAGAAAGGGCAAGAACTTACACATATATATTTAGAGGAGGGTCTAGATCATCAAGGGAACACCAACATAATGCAATCAATTGGCATTTGCATGGAACAAGAAATGGAGGATCACCCACAATTAGAGTTCCAGGAGGAAGAAGATATTCTAAACTGGCTACAAGCAGGCAACTCTTCCTCTTGTTTTGGAGTTTTTCTGCATAGATGAAAGTTACGATGAAAATGAGGATAAAGTTCAGATTGGGAGAGTCCATCACAGACCACAGAAGGGGGAGAAAGACACCCCTCAACAACAACAGAGGAGGATGTTACTAAAGTTAAAGACAAGGTAAAACATACTAGTGAAGAATGTTCTTTGCCTATTCAAGAAATCCCTGCAGGATGGATGCAGGATAAAGAGGAATACATTGAAATCCAAAACACTCCTGCTTATGCAACAATGCAAGAAAAGCTATTTGAAGAAAATAGGGTTGGAGATGAGCATGTAGATACCATGGTAGATAGAAAACCAGTCAAAGAAGTACAATTAGGCACTCACGAAAATAATCAGCCAGTTTTGGTGGCCACTTGGTTGTGGAGCCACCCAGAGCTGCTTGAAAAGGTAAAATCTCTCTTGACACACTATGCAGATGTTTTTGCATAAAGACTTAGAAGGAGGGCCTGCCAATTATGGAGAGCACAGAATCCCTCTTGTTGATGGAGCCAAACCAATAAGAGGAAAGAGTTATAGACTTAACCCAAAATATGCTGAAGCTGTTTATGTGGAAATACAGAAGATGGAGGATGCATGAATCATCATTCCTATGGAACACTAAGAATGGCTTTCACCAATGGTAATAGTACCAAAGAAGAATACCAACAAAATTAGGATTTGTGTTGACTTTAGAGCACTCAACAAGGTGACCATTCTAGATGGATTCCCCATGCCTTTTGCTGAGCAGGTCATTGAAGAAGTGGCTAGACATGCATTATATAGCTTTATGGACGGCTTTAGTGGCTATAACCAAATATCCATCCACCTAGAGGATCATGAAAAGACTGCTTTTATCACACCTTGGGGCACATATGTGTATGTAAAAATGCCATTTGGACTCAGACATGCTCCAGCCACCTTTAACAGGGCTGTCAACCTCATTTTTGGACCCTTATTGCTAGAAACACTCAAAATTTTCATGGATGATTTTTCTTCATTTTTAGGATCTCACAAAGAGACCCCTTTGGATTGCTTGGACCATCACTTGAGACAGCTGCAAAATGTTTTTAAAAGATGCAGGAAGACTAAACTAAAGCTAAACCCAAATAAATGCCATTTCCTCGTGACAGAAGGAACCCTCTTGGGACATGTGGTATTGGCTAAAGGTATGGTTCTGGACCCTGGTAAAATTATTTCTATACTAAAATTACCTAAACCCAAATCTCCTAAAGAGATTCAAAGCTGCTTGGGGCATACTGGGTATGCAAAGATAGCCAAGCCATTAGCTAGACTTACATGTAAAGAAGTACCCTTTAAATGGGAAGAAGAAGAAGAGAATGCTTATCAGACATTAAGGTCCAAATTGGTGGCTACACCAATTCTTATCACACCAGATTGGTCAAGTACTTTTCGTGTACATGTAGATGCCAGTGCATATGCAGTGGGTGCAGTTTTGGCTCAACATAGTGAAGAATACAAAATTGATAGACCTATTCAGTATGCTAGTCAAATTTTGACTAAGGCGAAAAAAAATTATAGCGTCACAGAAAGGGAGGCCATAGCAATGGTTTTCACTATACAAAAGTTTTCTCATTATTTTCTAGGTGTGAAATTTTTTATCATCACTGATCATCAGCCACTCAGGTATTTATGGAGCAAGCCACAAGCAACTAGGAGGATATGGAGGTGGCTGCTTTTGTTCTAGGAATTTGATTTTTCTGTGGTCCATAGACTAGGCAAAGGAAATGTCATAGAAAACCACCTATCTAGGATCAACATGATGGATCAAGAAATTGGAGTAAATGATGATTTTCTAGATACTAATTTGTTCGCTATACAAGCACAAGGTTGGTATGATGACATCAAGAATTTTATTAAAACTGGATTGTATCCAGCGAAGGCAAGTGTTGTGCAAAGAAAGAGATTGCTAATCAAAAGCAGACCTTTTACCTTCATCGAGGGAAAATTATATAGATAGGGAAAAGATAATAGGTTTAGAAAGTGCATGGAGGAAGAAGAAGTGAGGGAAGTCCTTAAATCTGCACATGAAGGAACAGGTGGTGGGCACCTTCGAGGACATATTATGAGCCAGAGAATCCTTGATGTTGACTTATGGTGGCCTACATTATTCAAAGATGTAGAGGAATGGGGAAAAATATGCAATGTCTGTCAGAGGTGTGGACCCAAGCCAACAAAGCAGAGCCACAACCCCTTGATTATTTCCACTTCTTGGCAACCATTTGAGAAGTGGGGGCTAGATTTCATAGGGCCCATCTACCCTACATCAGTTCCAAAGAGAGAAAAGTATCTATTGATCGCCATTGACTATGCAACAAAGTGGGTTGAAGCTATTGCCTCCCCTGATTGCACCACTCGAACTGTTGTTGATTCATTTATAGTAACATCATTTGCAGATTTGGATGCCCCCTTGAAATTTGTACAGACCAAGGTACTCATTTTGTGAACAACGTCATACATGAAATTTTCAACAGGTACAAAATTCTACATAGGACCTCTTGTGCCTATTATCCAAGAGCTAATGGATAGACAGAATCCACCAATAAGGTATTAATTGCCATGTTAAGGAAGGAATGTATGTTACAACCCACTTCTTGGGGCATAGCTTATCAAGGTACCCTATGGGCATACAGATTAGCTTACAAAGAAGCTACTGAATATTCTCCATTCCAATTGGTTTATGGGATATTGCCTATTGAACCCTTTGAATTTCTACATGGGTCACCAAAACTAGCATTCATGCAGGGAAAGAAAGATTGTGGTGTCTCTCAGAGGCTTGAAGTACTACACAAAGAGGAAGAGATACATCTATATGCTGCAAAATAATTGATAGAGACCCAAATGAAGAGGAAGGAGGCACATGATCGGAATCTGTGGAACAATAAATTACAAACAGGCATGTTAGTTCTTCTTCATAGACCTCAAATCCACACACAAGTAAGGGGAAAATGGCTTCCACACTGGGAAGGACCTTATCGAATTAAGACGATGCTGAATTCGGGTGCACTGGAGTTAGAGACTCTAAAAGGAGAGGTCCTACCACTGCTCAATATATCAAGGCTCAAGGCCTATCATCAACACAATTGAAGCTTTGTGGATCACCTCGAACTTGCAAAATTTATCAAGGTTGTACATAGCCTTCTCATATCATTTTGCTCAAGTTTTAGTAGTTTTTATTCATTTTCATGCTTGTTCCTTGAGTTTTTAGCAAATTTATCAACCATTTCATAGCCCTTTGCATAAGCATTATTTTTGGAAAATTTTGGGAATTTTTCAAGCATTTTTGAATTTTTCTAGCATTTTTCATCCTTTTCAAATGTCATTTTCTTGCTAAATTGGAGGAATAAAGGAATCTCTCTGTGGTTTTGAGTGAGAAAATTGGCCTACACCTATAGGGAATTTCTTGAGAATTGTTTTTGAATTTGTTTGGATTTTTTTTGCATTTCTTTGGATTTTATTTGTATTTTTATCGAGTTTTTGGATATAAAAAAAAGTGTGGTCCCCATTGATTTTTTCAAAAATAGGGATAATTAAAAAAAAAACCCTCCCCCTGCCCCTCTCTCTCTCTTTTTCTCTCTCTCTCTCTCCCCTTGCCCTCCCCTTGGCCCCCCTCCCCTGCCCCCATCGATTTCTATTTTTATTTTATTTTTTTAATTTATTTTATTATCTTTTATTTTATTTGTTTTATTTTAATTTATTTGTTTTATTTTAATTAATATATTTTATTTTCTTTTTATTTTCTCTCTCCCCCCAGATCCCCAATTATTTATTTATTTATTTTTTTAATTTTAATTTTATTTATTTTTATATTTATTTTCTTTTATTTTGTTTTATTTTTATTTTTCATTTTAAGCTTTGCCCAACCACGTGTGTTCAAAAAAAGGGAGGAAACATTTTATATTTTCATTATAAATAATTAATATATATATATTTTTTTATTTTTCATGGTCCAATGCTTTTGGCTCTAGATCGTGCTTTGTTTTGGCATCTTTGGACTCATTTTTGGACTTAATTTTTCCAAAATTCGAGCTTTTTTCTAACTTTTGCTCAAAAACCCCATGTTTTGAGCACATTTATCACGTGTTTTTCTTTACACAAATGGTCCACATGGTCAATTCTCCCTTTATTTTACCATATCTTTCACATTTTCCATTATGCACCCTCTGTAGCTTTACTATTTTATCATTTTGGCTCTCTCCAGAGCCCATAATCCTACTCCCTCACCCTCCCTTTACCCTTCTACCCAGCCCCATCCTTATCCCTCCATGCGTTATCAATCTCTGTCCCCTCAGCCCTCCCTTCCCCCTCCTTCCTACCCTCCATTCTCCATCCTTGGATTTTCTGTGCAAATTTCCACTTTTGGTTCTTCTCTGGTGTTTGTTCTCTACTGCTCCTGGTGGACTCCTGGTGGACTTGGTAGCTGCTCAAGTGTCCTTTTGTAGATTTTGCAGCACAGGAATCATGGTGTCATATCTGCTCAGAGTTTTGGTTGTAACTCTTTGGGACAGAAAGCTCATTAGGTGGTGGGCAATTGTTGAGCCCATAAAAGTCATATTGGTCAAAGTCAACCATGGTCAAAGTCAAAGGGTCAAAGTCAAACCAATCAAAGTCAACATGTTTAAGGTCAAAGTCAACATGGGCAAAGTCAAAGAGTTCAAAGTTCGGGTGTCAAGGTGCACAGGTAGTGCACAAGTAATTGTTCACAAAGCTAATATGTTGCAAAAAGTTGGTTGTAGGTTGGAGAGGGTCTTTCTGTAATTTCTCTAAGGTTCAAAGTGTTTTTAAAGTGTTGTGGAAGGTTCATGTAAACCCTCTCTTAGGTGCACATTTGAAGAACTTAAAAGGAAAAGTGTGAAGGTATGTGAAGCGGAAGCGTATGTAGAAGTGAAAGTATGGCCCCACAATTAAAATTTTTGTTTAAGTATAAAGTCATTATAGGACAAAAAAGGGATTCCTTGGCTGCCCACTTCTGGAGACAATCTTGGGACAGCTAGGAACGTACGTGAACCGACACTCAAATCAAGGCAAGGCATTATTCTTTGAAGACTAAACAAGGTGAACATAGTCTACACTAAGTGAAGTATAAGACACATTGCAAAGAGAATATGTGCGACGCAGAGAAGTGAAGTGCAAGGTGTGCATGAAGAGTGACTTAGAAGTGTGCAGAGAAGTTCTAAGCCATACAAACAAAGGTCTCCAAGGCCCCATTGAAGTTGTGTGCGCGCCTACAGAAGGTGTCCATCCCTCCTCCCATTGGAAGCTTGAGTGCAAGGTGTGCAAAAGTGCAAGCTTGGAGAAGGCGGAGGTCTAGTGCAGAGAAGGTCGGCAGTAACAAGAACCTTGGATATTTTGTACTTTGTGATTGTGCAATCTTTGGGATTTTGCATAGAAAGCATTTGGATTGTATTGTACAACACCATTGTACTTTTCTCCTCATAATCAATCTACAAAAGCTTCCAGTGTCTATATCTTTCTTCTTATCTTTCTCCCTTCTCCTACAAACACTCAAATTCCTTTCTGCAGAAGAATCCCCCAACAATAGTCGAGATAATGGTGCATATACTTGACGAAAGCTCTACCATAGGATAAATTTCAACATTGTTGTCACTTGATGGGGGTTACTTGATTTCTTATCTTGCTTAGTTACTTGTACACATCAAGTGATAGGTATGGTTTGTATACTTACACTTAGCTATTTTTCATTAGTCTTTATTTTCATCCCCTAGTCACTTTAGTCATATTGGCTTTTAGTGGGAGATTGTTACTGTTAGTGTCCATGTGAAAGGCCAAATGGCCATCAAACACTTTTGTATATGTTTTGTAATATAACATATAGTGGCATGGTTAGCGAAAGTCTTGATGTTCGATCATATTTCTAAAACCTAGGAAATCTGTGTTCGTACTATGTGTGTACTATATGGTTTCTTCATATTCTATAGGTCTCGTGCAGAGTACTATGAGCAACATCTTGAAATCTAGTTTTTTGTAGTGTGAGGGTATCCTTGCGAAGCTCAAGTGAAGGGGAATCCACCGTGGTACATCAGGATCACACCACTTCAATCCTCTTCATTATATATTATGAATTCATTATTGTAGCTATAGACTACATGGATGTTGTGATTTTCATAGATGACTTGGAAGAAATTTTCGTTGAATTCAAGGATGAATTGCATTAGAGCTTCACCATGTAAGATATGGTGACTAATTCAATGCACATAAAAATCAAGTGGTCTGGTGATGTGTAAATAAAATTATGTTTAAAATTGCATGAAATAATTGAAACACAAAATGCTAGGTACCTCCATGGATGCAAATACTGATTTCTCAGCTTATAAAGATGAAATTTTTACTCTTCCAACTTTATACAACCAATAAGATGCCCTAAACATTTATGTAATATGTGGATATCCATTCAATGATGTCCCAGGTTACTTGTTTTGTCCATAATCCACTTGTCCATTTGAAAAGGTTGTTAAATGGATCTTATGACTAAATACTCTTTTCCCAATGGAGGAGGTTCAATTCACAAAATATAGTTTAAATTCGATTTGCATGAGTGATATTTGTACACATTTTTCTATTGACGACCATCATTTCTTCTTAGGAAGATATATTGTTTCCTAATGAGTAAACAACAGCCTATGATATGTACACCATGTTGTGATTTTAAGTTTGTCTTCTTGATTAGTATGGAATGTGTTTGATTAATAGAGTAAGCTAAGGTGCCTCCATCATAGATTCATGCTTAGTATTGCATTTTTACTAACATTTGGAGTGCTACTAGTATAACAATGGATTATGAATTCAATGCTCCCATAAGGACATTCACATGTACCATCATTATGGAAAAACTGGATAAACGTAGATGGAGCATAATATTTTCTGACGCACCAATCGGAACAAATGTTGGGAATGTTTATACCAAAGCTTTATCTCATGATAGAATTCAGTGGTTCAAATCATTATTCGACATTCTACCATGTGATGAATGGTACATTGGAAATTTTATTAGCATTGTAAGTGAAGAATGCTAAAACAATACTTTATCCAACATCTAAGTGTAATAGTGAATCATGAATTGATTCATATTCATGCATTCTCGTAGTTAAAAATAGGTAGTTCCTTTGCATTAATGTTAGATATTTGGGTATTAATATGTCTGAACATATTTAAGAACATAGCAACACTTTTTTCTCTCTTGAGCAAGTTTTTTCCCCATCAACTTGTATATATGTTTGTTAATCTTTGTTTAAAGTCCTGTATAGTGAACGAATAGGACAAGTTGATAGGGTTCTTGGGGTGGTAGAATCTAGTGGAAACTGAATCCCTGTGTTTCTCCCATACTACTTCATTGAAATAGCTTAATACTTATCAATCATCAAAACAAACTTATCTGTACTCATCCTATAGAATCACAAACCAAATAGAATGGTTCAATCATCGAATGACTTAATCACTTGCGCTTTAATAATAGATACAATCAACTACTATATCACATCAAATAGAACTAAGTTGAGACAACAAAATTTGATAAAATGTCCTTCTCTGCACAACAAACTAGATAGCGTGGCATGTTTGGTGTTTGTATTCCCGAGGGGTTGTCTATGCACACCAGATAGAGCGTCATTTATTACTGCATCATTAAACATAGTCTAAATCTTTTTACTAATAGTCTTCAAAAGCTTCTACACTTTGTCCTATTGGAGAGTGATAGAGGCATCCAGATTGGTACGAGAAGTAGAGGCCTGTTGCAAAAAGGAGTAGTTGTGAGCTTCAGCAGGCTGCAAACCGAACCCCTCTTGTAAATAAAAATCTTGCTGGTTGATGTGCTTCCTGTGTTGAACTTCAGCCTGAGCATTCTATACAACTTGATCTTTCAGAAGCTTTTCTTTAGCCACCAACTTTTGCAGTGTTGAAAGTTCTTGTTGCACTATGGGGATCTACTATTTTTTATGGGTTGCCTGGGTAGACAACTGCTCATTGGTTTCCTTCAAGGCTGTTGCCGTGTGCTGCAGTAGACCATAATCATTGGCATGCTCTTGTAATTGGAAACATATTTCATTAATCACAGCCGCCTACACCATGGTATCATTTTCTAACTCTTCAATATGCAGCAGGTGGGGGGAGTTGGCATCATGTAGGTTGGTGACTTGCTTCTGGTATTTCTCAGACTCTCACTTTAACTCTTCAAAAAATCCTTTGAAATATTGTGTCTACCTGGACTCTTGATAGAGGGTGTTGCCGAGTTGTTGAGTGGTGAAGGTCTAATGCTCTAAGTCAGCCTGAAGCTGCTAGTTGCAGAGTTGGAGCTAGTCAAAGTGTTGGCGGAACTGCTTAGCGATTTGTTGGTAAGGGTCCATATCGTGTGCAATTAATCCTTGCATATGTAACAAGTAGATGCTGAGTCTACCAAACTCATGCAAGCTACACTACTCATTGACACCAAAATGCTAGTATTCTTCATATGGTGCAGGAAGAGGGGGGATTTCTAGAAGTTCAATCTCGTCTTCAAGGGCTAACATGGTAGAGTTCCATGAAGAAATGGGAAGGGGAGGTGAGGACCATCCGAAACTAGGTGGGGTATCGGACGGTGAATAGGAGGGTGATGAGGGAGGTGAAGGACTAGGAGGGGCACGATCGAGAGAAGGTGTTGCAACAGTATCCATAGGCAGTGGAGAATATGTGGGAGAGACATCTTGAATTGGCGAGGGTGTTGGAGAGGGAGGGGCGGCATCTTGCATTTGTTCATCCATCGAAGAGATGGAAGGCGGGTAGGGAGGTGGAAATTGGAGAGGATGAGGAAGCTTCTTGGTGTGCCAAAGAAGAGGTTTGAGGCAAAGGAGGATCTGCCATCAAGGTCTGATCAACATATTTGGCATTGTATGAAGAGGATGTGATGAAAAAAGGGGTATGATGAGGTTGCTGCTAAATAAGGTTCACACTTTCATCTTCTTCTTCTTCTTCTATGGGTGATGCAGGCTACACAAAATGGTGTGGGATCAAACAAATGCAAGTGGTGATAGGAAAATTGCCCAGGTAAAGAATGGATAGGATATATGGGAGTCACATTTTTGGGCGGTGGCCATTATCTAACTTCTTGACTATGTGCTGGCATTCCTTGTGAATACAATTAACAGGATAATTGACCAGTTGATTGATCCCTATGCAAAAATGGTAATGATAGAATAAAATTGTGGGGAGATGTTGTATGGTTGGTGTTGCAGATTTAAAAGGATTACAAGGAGATGCAAAATTGAGCACTCCGGATCGGGTGGGTAGCTAATGGTGTACTCATTAGAGCTATGCCGAGGGAACAATTGTTCCATGGTAGCTCCAACTGTCAGTGAAACTGGTGGTGATAGAAGACTGAGCAACACCCAAATCAGCCATAAGGCATCTGAGCCACACACACTCAATAGTCATTGTGAAAGCTTCCCTATCCTTAGCCTCACAACTGGAAGTGGTCATAGTAGGCTGCTTCTTGCTCAACCAAGATATACATGAGCTACCAAGCATGAAGCAAAAACCACTAGTGGACACACAAGTGTCATAGCAACTAGCCTAGTCAGAGTCAAAAAAAGCATGTAAATCTAGTGGTAGTGATCCCCCCTTGGGATAAAACAACCCAAGTATCCAGGTACCACTCAAGTAGCGAAAGATGCGCTTAACTACATGCCAATGCTTTACACTTGGGTAATGCATAAATCTACTCATCTGTGAGATAGCAAAGTGAATATCTAGCCGACTAATGCATAAGTAAATCAAGCATCCAAGACTTGCTAATAGAGAACAACATCAAATGCATTTCCAACATTATAAGGACTCAATCGTAAACTTTTCTCCATAGGAGTGGCAATAGGTTTGTAGTCTTCAAGGACAAAATGCTACAATAATGTGTCAATATATTTCGTTTGACAAAAAGGTATTCTGCCATCAACTTGCATAAATTGAATGCCCAAGTAATGATGCAAATGTGCCAAATCTGACATCTCAAATGAGGCATGCAAATCAGCCTTAAAATCAGTAATCTACTTCTCATGAGGACCAATGAGCAACATGTCATCAACATACACAACAATGATTAGAACCACATCATTTACATGCTTAATATAAAAGATGCTCTCAATTGGATTGTTCTCAAAACAATGTGCAATCAGAAGCATGTATCTTTTCATACAAAGCACGTGTTGCTTGCTTCAAACCATATAATGCATTTTTCAACTCGCGCACTTGGTTTTCATGCCCTTTTTGCACAAAGTCATGGAGCTGGAAAACATACACTTATTCATGCAAGTCACCATTCAAAAATGTAGTTTTGATGTCCAACTAATGTACATTCCAACCATGATGAGCTACAAGTGCATAGATGATATGAACACTAGTCATCTGGCAAGTAGGAGCAAAGGTCTCATCAAAGTGAATACCTCTTTCCTAAGCATACCCCTTTGCAACAAGCCTAGCCTTATACCTGTTAAGGGTTCCATCACACTTATGCTTCAGCTTTTATACCCACTTAGTGCCAATGGCCTTCTTGTCGGGAGGCAAGTCACATAAAGACCAGGTACCATTTTCATGATAGCATCATATTCTAATTGCATATTAGCCATCCAATTTTCAAAATTCTATGCTTCATCAAATGAAATAGGCTCATTCTCATCATAGAGACTAGAGGCACCCATAGCATAACAATCTGATGCAAAAGCGGCATTATGAGAGCCTAAACAAGTACGATATGACAGAGTGCATTTAATTTGCTATCATGCAAAGTCTGCACCAACCATTTTGGCATAGTTTTTGCCTCCTCAATATCAGCCCTCTCATCAACAAGTGCATCATGTAAATCTGCATAAAAAATGGAGTGATCTGCATCATCACACAAAACCTATAAAGCTTGACAAGTTGCATTAGGACCAACACTAGTGCTGGTCATTAAGACCAACACTAGATTATCCACATGCAAAAAGGGGCATCAAAGTATCATACATGTCTCTGGAGCTAACAGATGTCTCCTTATTACATGAAAGTAATAAGTGAATATCATCTTCCACAAAGACAACATCATAGCTAATGAGAATGCATTTAGTCTATGGATGATACAGACGATAACCTTTACTTTCAGAACTATACCCAACAATACATTTCACTGCTTTATCATCTAATTTCCTACAATGTTGTTTAGGCACTTATGCATATGCCAAACAACCAAAAACACGCAAGTGAGCAACAGATGGCTTGTGACCATGCCAAGCCTCATATGGAGTGATAGACTACAATGCTTTAGTGAGACATCTGTTAAGTACATATGCTGCACACATAACAGCCTCAAGCCAGACAATCGTGATTTTTTGCAAATTAGGTAGCAAAAAGTCGTGTTTTTTTATCAGAGAATCACGATTCTCTCAAAATCCACTCCAAAGAATCATGACTTTCTCAAAATCTTCCAAGCAAAGAATCGCGAATCTCTCAAACCTCTAAGTCTAGGAAATCGCGACTTTCTCAAAATCTTCCAAGAAGAGAATCGTGAATTTCTCAAATCTCTAAGTCTAGGAAATTGCCACTTTCTTCCAAAATTTCGTGACTTTCTCAAAATGACCAAGTCCAGAGAATCGCGATTTTCTCCCAAAGAATCACGAATTTCTCAAATCCGGAGATTTGTGAATTTCTAGCAGAGAATCGCGAAATTCTTCTAGAGAATCACGATTTCCTAAAATTTTCTCAAGTCTAGGGAGTCGCGAATTTCTTCCAGAGAATTGCGATTTTCTAACAAAGAATTGCAATTTTCTAACAGAGAATTGCGAATTTCTTCCAGAGAATCGCAATTTTCTCAATGTCTAAGTCTAGAGAATCGTGAATTTCTTGCAAAAAATCGCGATTTTCTCAAATTTCTCTATCCAGAGAGTCGCGATTTTCTTCAAATTTTTTAGGCTGGCAAAGTTTTTGAATTTTCTAGAGAATCGCAATTTTCTGTGAAAGTCGCGGTTTTTTTGAGTTTTTAGGCGGGAATTTTGAATTTTTATGCTGAGCCCCAAATGTGCAAAAAATCATGAAAAACACAAGCGCATGCACTCTCAACCACTTCCTAGCTCTTTCTTGCACGCCACACATGAGAAATGATGTGAAAATGGTGAAAATGTACTCAAAAATGAAAAAATTCTATGAAGATGAAGATGGTGATGATGAAGAAGGAGAAGAAAAATCAGAAAAATAACAAAAATTAACTAGTTTTTTACCTTCCAACGTTGCAAATCCACGATCTTACCATCACAACGCTCGTCCTCAAAGCTCTCTCCCCGGCAATGGCACGAAAATTTGGTGTAGCTCAAGCGTAAGCACCACCTCCTTTACTTGTTAATCCACAGAGGTGAGGACCGGTATGAAGACCATGAGCAAGTGAAGGCACAAGTGCATGAGTGAAAGCACACAAACATGCACACACACGCGCACAAGGTAAGATCAAAGAGAGGAACAATGGAAAGCTTCGATTACAAAAAGAGTTCTCTCACAAAAACTCAAATCTATAACATGCTAACCTCAAAAATGAGCTCTCTAGCTCTTTTTATAGTTTCTTGACTAATTTTGGCCTTGTCTAGACCTAGTGTCTGGCCTAGTTAAAAATTAGGTTCCAGGGTTTATTTGAGAGCTCAAATGGACTCTAAAAATTATGCAAATTGGTAGGATGATACTTCTAATACTCCTCAAGCTCAAGGAATCCTCGGCTTGAACAAAATGGAGTTACAAAAAGATGAAATGATATTTACAATGGTTCGAGTGATCAAAATCACTGTTTTTGTACGGGATTCTTTTGAAAATTTGACATACACTTCTTGGAGCTCCCTATTTGCCCCTTCTTCTTGTTTGTCCACCTTTCTGATGTGCTTCCATGCTTGTGCTTTACCTTGAGTTCCAATAGCATATATGATGCATCATGTATTGGTAGCAAAAGGGTTGCGGAATAGTGTGTACGGTGTTAAAAAAATCATACTACACCTACCTCCTTTGACCGTATTTGGACCGGGTCCATCTCTTTTGGTGGGGTATTCTGTACTGTCTGCTGGACCACTGGTACCGGATCGAGAAAGATAGTTGGTTCTTGACTTGCCCACGTGA